>OX465101.1:1649931-1899931 GCA_949987565.1 Luidia sarsii | reverse complement strand
TTAACAAACCCATGCAGCAGGTATATATAGGTATATTTTCATCACTTGGTAAGCAGACGCTGAACAAAAAAATGGGCAAAATTTAACCAATCATTTGTCCGACTTTGGTCAAAAAAGATTAACCGCCAACACTTATTGTTAATATTTTTTGATAAAACGGCGGGGATTTTTGCCAAACATTTTTTGCCGAATGTTTTTTGCAGTATGCTATGGAGGCCTTGTTTAACTGGTTCTCTCCATCAACCATGCGCTATCCCGCGGGGGCAACCAGCGCACGGATCACAACCACCAACAAAACCCCTCCAATCCGACCATAGGCTAATAATTATGTCTGTTTGTCTGTTTGTCTGTTTGTTTGATTTGCTCAGATGCTGCCAGTCCCGCCAAACTCTGCGACGTGCTGCGACTGCGCAGTCTGCCCAAGCACAACCCGTGGCACATCCAGGGGACCTGCGCCACCAACGGCGACGGCATCCTCGAATCTGTGACGAGCCTTGGCAAGATGGTCAAACAGTTCAAGAAAGAAAACAAGTTCGCGAAGTAGACGAAGGACGAGCAATTTAGGGCAGGAACTATTTGGAACAATGGACTATAATGTACATCAGACTCACTTAGGTATCTCGGTTTGAGATGTGCGTTCCTCGTGTAGAACCTTGTTACATCCAAGTGGTCTTGCTTTCATGCTGGTTAAGGCCGAGTCCGAATTCATTGGCCACGGCTTGAAAGTACACACGAGTATATGGAAGCCGCCAACGAGCGGCTGCAGCCAGTTCCCATAGGATTGCATGGTATTTCAAGTCGCAGCCAATATGTTCGGACACGATCTTAGTTATGGGTAATGTACGGCGTCAGACCCAACCGGGACTGAGAAGCTATATATCCGAACACACCCGATACCAGACTGTTTTTCTTGCGCCTGGGGCAAGCGCCTGAGACTATAGGCCCTAGTAGATCCGCCATGTTTGTGCTGTGAACGAGGAGATCGGAAGACCATGGCAACAAGGCTGTCCAACTGGGTTGCGTTTTGGTATACGTGACCAGAAGGAGAATTTCTTTCGTTGTCACTGAAATCTCACCGATCAATTGATGTGACTGAACTCTGAGGTGACGGTCATAACGCGTTGCTATTCACTAGGTTGCCGAAGCAGAGTCCTATTATCGTAGCCCTGCCAATTAAGATGGCGGATAACAGCCCTGCCCAACTCAGGGATCGCTGATCTAAATACTTACTAGACTGATCACGTGACTTACAGTGGGTATTCCGTGTAAGGTCTAGGGTTCAAACTCCGGAATGTTCTTCAAAAATTTCGAGAAAGAAAAGCCTCGACCGAGCAAACAAGTTCAACAATCATCGTGTGCTTTACAACAGCGGCACCTTGATAATAATGGGGGTCTCCATGTTTTTTTTATATTGTTTGATACCCACTATAGGTCACTCGACCTATAGGGCGCAATCAGTCAATTGCATCACGTAGTGCAAGAACGCCGAGTCTTGAAAAAAATCTCACCAATGCGTCTTGTGCTGCGTCTCAATTCAATGTGGAATGGGCTAGTCTGCTGCTTGTGTCAGCTGAGTGTGATGAATGAATTGGCTCGAGAAAAATATTTTCGAGTTCAAGAGCAGCGTTGCGGTGTATGTCGATTAGTGACAAAACATAAACGCAGTGGCTGTTGTTACGGCAGTCGTCCGTGTGGTTCCCTGACTTCACAGTATTTGTCAGGATGTTTAGCTCTTGGAACCAGACTATCAGCTAATAGACTGGTTCAACCAGCCTGCAATGCTGACGAAATACAATCAAGTCAGGGAACCACACGGACGACTGCCGTAACAACAGCCACTGCGAAACAAAAGCTACGGTGTAAAACAATTAACCCCCTTGACAAGTGCCTCTTGCAATAATCTTAAAAAATCATTTTAAACCGAAGCCTTTGAAAGGTAATTCTGATTTGGGGGTGATTTGCATTTCTAAATCCCAAATATTTTTTATAAATCATCTTTCGAAGGAAAATAACTATCAAAGTTTGTGTACAAAATTTATGTGTGTGTACCGAGTATTCACAGGACCATTAATGATGCACAGTTATTTGTGTAAGAAGTGTAGTCAATATTAGTCATGGAAGTTATGAGAATGTGTAAAGTTTTAATGAAAACAAATCATTTACTATTTTCTTTTTGTATCCCATTGTCGGGTTAATGTGTACATAGATTTGTAAAGTTATTGTTAAAGTTTTTAATTAGAGATTTGTACAATTCATTTCCATAGATACATCTATCTAAATAAGTTGAATAAAAGATATTATCTGAACTCACCTTTCAATCTGCATTTTTTTTCTGATATAAAAAAACCCAGGAGAAATGGGGAAATACAAGAAATATTGTTAATCGCGTAAAGAAATCCATAGCGATGATATTTTCTAAAATAATGTAATTTTGGCGAAAAATTAAGGCTTTCAGATTGACGATTCAAAAGTACGCCTGTACTGCATCATTGATGAGCGACAGTAAGTGCAATTAACACACTAGCTCCATCCAAGATGGCTGATTATCATAAAGTGTGGATACTCAACGGTTTTTTTTTTCAAATAAGGGGTTTGGGAGGCTAATCAACTGATAAATTGTAGAAAAAAATATCATCAGATGTATAATTATAGGGTACACCATTTGCGAAGATCAAAGAATCGCATCCATAGTTTGTCTAACTCAGCATGTAGGCCTACATGAAATAATACACCTGAGTAAATTTCGGCTCAGCCGTCAACCAGCATTCTGAAACAGATCAATAGTCTTCTTTTATCAATGTCCGGAAATTGGCTACTTTGCAAATGGTGTGCAACCATCTAAAATCAACATGGGGGTTCAATGTTTGATTTTTTCGTGTAATTCGGAAGAATGGGGGTTTGTGGCCCTATTTGGCTCTGGAAAAGGAGCGATGCTTCCCAAAAGCCTTGCTGAAATTCGGCTTTGACGCCTACACATTTTTGGTAACATTTTCTTAGAGACCACGGTCCAAACTACAATTTCCAGTACAGCCACGAAAACTCCGAAATTTGTTGATGTGGAATTTTTCTTCTCGAAATTGATTTTTACTACAGTCCACGAAAAAAAGCTCAATACTCTGATAGTTGTCTGCAGCCCCGTGCGATTAGTAGAGCGCCACCAACGGCGAAGGAAAAAGACAGGAGTAGAGGTTGCTATTTACTTCAAACTTTTCCCCGCCTTTATTCAATTAATTTACGAATTATTTTATGGGAATCTTTGTGAATTTATCAACTATGAATCGTGCTCAATTGTCTTATTGGTCGATTTTGCTCATGTAAACGAGACTGATACTGATAGAAACAATTGCAGGGCAGGTATACATCGATTGCTGTTTAATCGTTTGAATTTTTCCACAAGAATAAGTGGGCATGGTGATTTCAGCAGGACCTTTCTCAATGCAAATTTTGTTTGGGGAAGTTTGTTGAATTGTACTTGGAGAGGTATCTGTCTTTGAGAAAGATCCTGCTAGGATCGATACCCCCAGGCCATGGACATTTGTTCAGGTTTGAATTTTGGTTATTTTTCAGTTAGTAAGCAGTTTGCAACATTTCTTTTGTTATCAGTTATTTTGTTAATTCCTACGAAAATTGTCAAGGCCCAGCGTGACTCGTTATCATCTTTTAATGTTGTCACTGGTGCTGAATGCGTCCCTGGGCCATTTTAGAAGCTTAGTTATATCCGGTATTCTGCCAACATGTTGCAAATCATTCCCAAACCTCTGTGGTCACTGACATGTTCTTTGGCCTCCGCGCAGTGAATCACTATCCGACCTATGTTACCACAAAACAGTGTAACCCTCTCACTCATTAATTTCTTTCAGTGGGAAAAAAAATCAATGTATTCAATAGGCCTATACAATCCTGTAGCTGCAATATTTCGAGCAAAGATGAACTAGCTCGTTCAGCGAGAAGAAAAGGGACAGAATCAAATTGATTTGAATTGAATCTAATTGAATCGTATTGAATTGAATCGAATTAAATCGAATTGAATTGAATCGAATTCAATTGAATTGAATTGAATCGAATCGAATCAAATAGAATCAAATTGAATTGAATTGAATTGAATTGAATTGAATTGAATTGAATTGAATTGAATTGAATTGAATTGAATTGAATTGAATTGAATTGAATTGAATTGAATTGAATTGAATTGAATTGAATTGAATTGAATTGAATTGAATTGAATTGAATTGAATTGAATTGAATTGAATTGAATTGAATTGAATTGAATTGAATTGAATTGAATTGAATTGAATTGAATTGAATTGAATTGAATTGAATTGAATTGAATTGAATTGAATTGAATTGAATTGGATTGAATCGAATTGAATTGAATCGAATTGAATTGAATCGAATCGAATCAAATAGAATCAAATTGAATTGAATTGAATTGAATTGAATTGAATTGAATTGAATTAAATTAAATTGAATTGAATTGAATTGAATTGAATTGAATTGAATTGAATTGAATTGAATTGAATTGAATTGAATTGAATTGAATTGAATCGAATCACATCGAATCAATTAGAATCAAATTGAATTGAATTGAATTGAATTGAATTGAATTGAAATGAATATAATCGAATAGACTAAAATTGAATCAAATTGAATCAAATTGAATCTAATTGAATCGAATCAAATCAATTCAAATCGAATCGAATCGAATCAAATTGAAAAATTGATTAACTTTCATTGCTGAATTGATAATACAATGCAAATACAATGCAATTTAATAAACTATAGAACAACATTTAAAATGAACAATTTTCACACCGACTATCAAAGTTATTTTTTGTCTTGTAACTGCAATGTATCTAAAAATGAACAACGCGGACGTCCAATTTCATTTTAGGAAAGGTATGTAAACTCACAATAGAATATTTTTATTTAGAATTCCCTTTATGACAATGCATCACATGTAAAAAATGGGAAGTTATCCAGATAAATACGAACTACACGTTGGAAAAAAACATCGCTGGATTACCTCTACGTACAGTTCGTGTCATACGTGCTCGGTTGGTCATACACGAATTACTGCCGCTGCATGTATCAGCGGATGCTCGTCTGTGCGGTTCATTCATAATTATTCAGCTGGCGCAGACCGGGTGGACAAGGATACCGAGCTGTGACGTGTCTCAGCCTGAGAGGACACAGGATTCACCTCTGGGCCTGACTCTGTTACTCTGTCCTGTTGTGCGGACCATCAACGGACCAGTGACCATCCCTTGGCTCGGCGGGGTTTTTTTATGGGAGAAGGGACGGGGAACGATGGGTAATCGCTGGAGGATCGAGTCATCGGGACACCGCGCGTGAGCCATCATCCTTGGCAGACTAGACCAAACATTGCTCTTCGTGCATGTACGTGTATTTATAAACCCCGTCCACGCACTGAACGCGGAAGTATACACGTAGGTCCTGCGCCTCTCGCGTCGATCCTTCCGAAGAGATTTAGTGCGAGCATTGCAGTGCATTGCCGGCCGCAGTTCGAGGATGTGGTGATCGTTTTGGAGCGGTCTTCCGAAGCCGAGTCTGCCCCACTGTCGTGACTCCTCGATTCGCCGAGGGAGTGAAGGGAGGGATCGGTTCACCCAGCTCCCAGACACCGCGGTGCAACTGTTCGCAGCCCCCGCTGACCGGACGACTGCCGACTGCCTCGGGGGGACTCCGCGGCCCGGGGGGACGGTCGACACATCCCCGGAAGCCTGGACCCAGTTTGTGGTCCCTTGATGCGCTCGTCGCCTGCTGACAGCTGAGACTGGGAAGCGTCACGTCGGTGGCGATCGGACTGCCTTTTACTCGGTCGTCTTCATCTGGGATTTTCGGCGGTCGGAAACGGATTGCCAAGATGGGTAACAAGTCGAACAAGATGGGTCACGTGATGGGGAAACTCTCCGATTTCCTGCATGTGGATTGTCGGTTTTCAATCAGTGGAGATAGGGAGTCACGGATTCTTATCCTGGGCCTAGATGCAGCCGGTAAGTCAATCTGGCATTTGTAATCAACAGACAACACTATCCTTCCCATCCCAGCCCATCCACACCTATATCTAGCCATATTGGCCGGATCTCATCCCATCCCATCCTCATCTCATCCCCATCGTAATGATCCTAATGATCCGAGTAACTTGGACCCGACAAGTCACCCTTTTTTTTATCGAAACTTGGAATTTGGAGGGTCAGGTGACTGTGGGGCCCAACTCCAAGGAAACTGGCTATGCAATGCTGGTTACTATACCCCGACCAAAATCCCCAGATTTTCTTGGACTACCATCCCATTCTATTCCACCCCACTCCATGACAATCCCATCCCATCCTATTTAATTCCATCCATCCCATCAAATTGCATCATATCCACACCCATCTCATCACATCCCATCTCATTCCATTCATTCCATTCATTCCATTCATCCCAATCCATCCCATTCCATCTCATCCCATCCCACTCCCAGCCCATTCCATCTCACCACAATACCACCCCATTCTGACCCACCCCATCACATCCCATCTCATCCCATCACAATGCATCTCATCCCATTCTATCCATCCTATCCCAATCTCCATCCCATCTAATCTTATCCAATCCCTACCCATTCCATCTCACCACATATACCATCTCATTCCACCCCATCCCATTCCCACCCCACCTCATCCCATCCCATCCCAATGCATCCCATCCCATTCCAGTTCCATCCATCTTATCCCAATCCCAATTCCAATTCCATCCCATATAATCTTATCTAACCTCAGGCTTGACACCCCATCCCATCCCATTCCATCCCATTCCATCCCATCCCATCCCATCCAATCCCATCCTATCCCATCCCATCCCATCCCATCCCATCCCATCCCATCCCATCCTATCCTGTCCCATCCCATCTCATCCCATCCCATCCCATCCTATCCTGTCCCATCCCATCTCATCCCATCCCATCTCATCTCATCCCATCCCATCATATCCTATCATATCCTATCCCATCTCATTCCATTCCATCCCATCCCATCCCATCCTATCCCATCCTATCCCATCCCATCCCATCCCATCCCATCCCATTCCATTCCATCCCATCCAATCCCATGCATCTCATCTCATCCCATCCCATCCCATCCCATCCCATCCCATCCCATCCCATCCCATTCCATTCCATCCCATCCAATCCCATGCATCTCATCCCATCCCATCCCATCCCATCCCATCCCATCCCATCCCATCCCATCTCATCTCATCCCATCTCATCCCATCCCATCCCATCCTATCCCATTCCATCCCATCCCATCCCATCCCATCCTATCCCATCCTATCCCATTCCATCCCATCCCACCCCATCCCATCCAATTCCATCCCATTAGTCTCTGTCCCCCCAAACCATCTTCCTTGTTTACTGTCAAGAAGTCTCCCCAAGGAGTTCAGTTTATGCAACAGCTGCGCCAGGAATGCCTCCATAAATCCCACACGTCCTTGAGCTAAGAGGGTAAAGAGGCAAAGAGGCATATTTCCAACCCCCCCCCCCTCCTCCCTCAACCTCCTCCCAAGCATCCATGCTCTGTCTGCGTGGATTAGCCATTGCATCCCATCTCCCAGTACATCAACAGACCACAGACGATATTATATCAAGGGACAGATGACTTACGCCAGTGACCCAAATCCGCTAGGTCCGATTATATTCAACTGCTAATTGCTCACATCAGTGGAGACCAGAGCGTATCTCACACACAAAGGCGTCATTCTCAGATTGACCGGTTCCTTCCCGTAGTCAGGCAATATTCACCAATCTATTACATAACCATTATACTTTCTCAGCCTGCATAAAATGTCTTCTCTATTTCTTGAGATCATTCTTCGGTTTTTTTCTCACAACATAAAGACGTTCGTTTATTAGGGCCCCTATATATCCAGCTTTTATAACTAGCTTCGAAATGTGGGTATATCTCATTGTCAGTGTGAAAAAAATACATCACTTTTATAGTTTTAGTGGATATTGAAGGCCTTGATACTCGTTCGTGCAAAGGCGAAGTGTTCCTGTCAACAACAGCTAATGAATTGAGACAGGATTTTAGTAGTACACATTATTGTCAATGGGCGCGAATCTAGTGCCTTGTGGAGACCTAAGACAATAGGTTGAATACGTCTCCACAAGGAAATTATAAAGGTGTGTTTTTTTTGTACTGTATTGGCCTTTACAAGGTTTTCACGAATTGCTGAAAAGCTAAAAACTGGAAATTTGTGATGGATAAGAATCCGTCGTAAATTGAAGTGGTACATAATTTATAGGGGACATACGGTCCCAATTTCTACCCAGGAAAGTGAATGTGGTTGAAATGGGAGCATTTTCAAAACATCATTTCACAATTGGTTGTATACTGCACGATAACAAAGCAACGTCTCCACAATGATACAAAAATCGGTATGTATGTACGGTATATTCTGAAAATATCCTGATGTGGGGCGATGATTCTACCGAGCCATTCTGACTGTCCTACTAGTACTAGCTGCTACTGCAACACCCGGAAATAGCGCGCTGTGCACGCTGCTCAGGCACGAGCTTTGGCCAGATGGCAGACGGGATTATCGCTGGCGGCTTGGCACTATTTTCGATTCAGGAATCCTCCTTAAGAACTTTGCCATTGATCAGTTGTTGTCTATCGTCGCGCGAGGAAATCACTGGCTTCGATTTCGTTTTATAGCGCATGTTATAGTTTTACGATGCGTACATTTGAACTGTTTTTGTCGACATTGACGGGTAAAGTCAATTGAGGTTGAGTAATGGTTTGGGGGGAGAGCCGATTAGGTCACTGGAAGTGCGATGACCTTGGGAATGAGGTAGGCAGTTTATTGCCACTGAACTGCTCCCCCTTCCACCTCCCAATTAGAGGGGAGAGGCGGGCAGGGCTCGACGGTGTTCCGCTTAGGGATTTGCCAGCATTTGGAAATTGGATCACCTTGGGTGGCTGTGCGAACCCTAATGCACTGAAGAGAAGAACTTAACCATACATATCAGGCCCATACTGACATTTTGACCACCGTCAGTCAAAATACTAACCGGTATAAGTTATTGGTCATTAAAAATCCCACTTTTGGATGGGATTGACGTCAAAATCAACTACAAAACTCCCAACATATGCCTCTGAACTTTTTGCCCAGCACTTCCTTACCCTACTTTTTCCTGTATGGTAACCCTTTCTTTAATAATCTGGATAAAACCTGTCTGGTCGTATTAGAGCTGTGAGTCCCAAAATGATTACGAAAGGTGTATTAGTATGGTATTACTGCAGCTAATCCTCTGGTTGAGCTGTCTTTGCCTCTTCAAAAAGAATATACCCGGTAGTCGGTACTGCAAGACACGGCACTTTACTGCAAGAGCACATGCACTATATCGTATATTTCATATTTTGATTGTATTGAAAAAAGGGGGACATTGTCTGCATTCGTATGCGGCTTAAAGTATTTGCGGATTAGAGTTTGTTTACACACATATTTGTGACCCATTGCCATTTGCCACCATTCATATTTTTGTCTGGCGGCTTTTAAGTTATACACACGAGGTCGAGTAACTCCCGTCCAAATCGGCTCGCATTCCGCACCCACATTTGGATGTTGACACAGGGAGTGCACATTCTGCGCTGCCGGCTCTCAAAGTCTAAATAGTAAAATAATGGCGCCCGACGTTTTCCCCTCTTCTTCGAGTGCGTTGGCGGACATTCAAGGTTATTTGGATGCCAGAGATCAGAGGTCGCGACTGATGCGTGGGACTCGGAGCTTAGCTGACAGTCGCGTTGTCGGTCGACTGGCGACGGCGAGGGTTTTCAGTCGCCGACGGGAATGACAAAGCCGCGTCTGTATTGAATATCATGGGTTGTTTTCAAGCCCGATGCAAGGGTTGATGTTTGGTAAATCGCTGCGATCGCTGGCTGCTAAATGCTATGGGCTAAACCGCGAAGGACTTGCTGTGAAGCCCCTTAGAATTGACACGGAATGACCACACGAGGATCTGTTGGTTTACAGTTGTTAAATCCACACAGTTTCATCCGGCCCTATATAGACTCCTGGCGTTTTTTTAGACAGTCACTTTAATTTGGTTTGACAAACCGCAGAGCGCTCATCATTCTCCCAAGGTTAGAGAACCTTTCGAGAGGCTGACGGGGACTGAGAAGGGGGGGGGGGTCTGTTGACGTCTTAAAGCTAGCACCATTTATAGCGACGATGATTCACCAACAGTGGACTCAGAACACACTACACCCATCGCACGTCTGAGAGTGAGACCAAGGAGGTATCCACGGGCGCGAATCTGGCGCCTTGTGGAGACCTATAGGCTATAGCCCTAGGTTGAATAGGTCTCCACAGGGAAATTGTAAAGGTATATAGGTCTCCACAAGGTTTTCACGAAACTGACATTTGGAAATAATGATTGCTAAAAATCCATCGCAAATTGAAGTGTAATATATACAAGGGACATACGGTCCAAATTTCTACCCACGAAAAGTGCATCTGGTTGAAATGGGAGCATTTTTTTAAACATCGTTTCTCACACGGTTGTATATAGTGCACGAGAACAAAATAATGTCTCCATAAGGATTGGTAAAGGGTATTGTTGTACACAGACTGTAACGTGTCTATCTTGTCAGTGAAGCCGTTGAGCAAAAGAATGTTGGGAACAATAGTTTGCCTAACTGACTGAACGCTTTGTCGTGTGGTTCGTTCAGAAATGTTGGGAATTTGTTATTTTGACCAACGCAATCCAACGTTATCGGAGGGTTTGCGGTAACACCATGATGATGTATGTTATAGGGCCCAATACCACAATGGGAAGATCGGAAAACATCGATTTCCACATATTTCCTTCAAATTTACACAGTTTGTGGGTGGTCATGATATAATCCTCATGTTGAAATCTTACGGTCTGTCTGGGATGCTGTACTTCCCTAGAAATCTTCACTCAAACATCGACAAATAGTTTAATACTCGCAGTCGCAAGTCATAAACTATTTCTTAAACTACACTACAGAGTACAGACTGGTGCAAAAACCGTGACGGTTTTTTGTTTTTACCTTTTTCTACTTTCTCAGATCATCATTTGAGCTAAAATCTTCGCAGGATTGCTTTTTGGGGATGTGTAACGGTTTAACACATAAAACTGTGGCAAACTTTTGACCTTTACCAATGTTGTATTGGGCCTTTGGTATGGTTCTGAAAAGAACCTGAGTGACTGATGATTTTGATAACTCTTTTCATAACCATACCCCTTCTTAATGAGACCTTATATTATGCATGGTGTCACCGCAAACCCTCCTAGATATTGTTTCACCCACCACGCAAAGCAACTTATTGGGGATTGTAACTTTGTATAATATAGACACCAATGATGTCACTATAATTATGATAATAATCGTAGTGCCCAACCTGGCATTTTTCGTGTGCACTGTTCTAGTAACGATAAACAGATTCGCAACGCACACTCCTTGCCTCAGTTCGCCCGACCACCCCCCCCCCACCACCCACCAAAGCATCGTGTGATCATTTCCTCGTTCACTGCTTTCAAGTTCGAACCTGAAATCGAAACAACTGCAAACTATTAAAGATTACGTACCGCTGCGTCCAAATATTGGTGATCCTTTCACTATTCAGCCTTCAGTTCAGGTGGTTTCACTCTTTAGGTTGCGAAATGGAATGTTTGCATTTGCGCCTCTTCCAGCTCTTTCATTACATTTCTATGCCTTTTGAGACTCTGCCTTTGAGAAAGGTCCTGCTAGAATCGAAACGTAAGGCCCACTCAATTTTGAGCTTGGGATAATGCTTAGATATGAACTATATGGCCGTTTACGAAATGAAGGTTTAGGCTCGGGCTCGGGCTTCGTCTCCGTCTGACAGAACCTGAAAATCCAGGTTATCGGTTTGTTTCCGTGAATGTGAAGGTTACTTTGTTGGCTTGATATAGGTACAGGGTATTCCCCAAGATACTGAGGCCGAAACGCTTGTTTCTAGATGCCTGTGAGTGTGATATTATCATAACGAGCAAGTGAAATTTGACCGAAGCCTAAGCCCGAGCCTAAGCCTTCATTTCGAAAACGGGCTATATAACTAACTTGGAGTAAGTGTCTATCGTCACGTGCTTACATATACCATTTCATTGGAAAGCACTTTTATTAGTTCTCATCCCAGTTCCCTCGATAATTTTGTTATCTTGGTTGATGAATGATGATTATAGACCCTTTGTCTTCGGTAAGCTGGAAATGCAGGCAACGTGCCCTCATGAAAGATGAAACAAATGTTGGTGTCCCGATAATTAGCACCGATGATTGTTGGAATCCAGCAGTCTCCTGACTACAGGCAGAGTACATATTGCCCGGAACGTAACCGGCGCTTTTCAGAGCCACACCGCAAACCTTCCACTTCATTTTTGGTGTCCCGTTTGTAACAAACATCATAATCTTACTGAAACAAGAGTCGCGTGGGGCCGCAGTATTCTCAGATCCGTATAGACCATTTTGGCGGTCACATATATAGCAAGAACCGGTTGGACCATTATTTCACCGAGATTTCCGCTGGTTATATAGAGGATAGGTTAGAGTGACAAAGGGGGATGATGTATGCAAAATTTGCTCAGGGCCAAGCTCAACATAAAATTTTATCACCGATTCATCGAAACGCACCTCTGTAGTCTGTACTACATGTAATTCTATACTTATTATGCAATATCTATGTCCTTGCTTGTTTGTAATGTTTGTTTTCTTTACTGGTCTTCCGTTATATAGCACTGAAGGAGAATAACTAGACAGTGATTAAGTTTGCTTTTTTGTAATCCTGCAGGGGTGCTATTTGTTTGTTTGTCCTTTTAATCATGTGTTTCAAATCTCATTTTCAATGTGTAGTATAATGTTTTATAATGTGTAGTTTAATGTAATTTGTCTTCCATATTTGGATAATAGTGTTTAGATTTATACTTTTTTATGTAATTGTAATATGTAATTCGTGTTTGAATGTTTTCTACGTGTTCCTGCCAAAAATAATAGATGAAATGAAATGAAATTCGGTGCCATTGCAACACGTGGAGTTGCATTGTGACAAAGGCTCAGGACTAAAGAGGCGGACGAGACGGTTGTCTTTCAACCGCGTCCTGCATGCTTGCGTCGGTGCAGTAGCCTCGCTCTGCGCGCTCGAATCTCAAGAACCATTTTTCATTCCTCCACCTATCCAGGCTGCTGTCACAGTCACCAATCAGTTCAACTGATAATCAGCTGAGCTTTTTCCCTCGATTTTTTTTTTTTTTTAGTCAGAGCACCAAGACAGGACAAGAAACAATTACCGACCCGATTCTTGGTTTGCTTCACTTCTCTTGTCCCTTTAATAGTCTGGTAGTGGTAGACGGTTGGGGCACCACTTAAACTCTGTCAACCATCTTTCTCCGACCTTCTCTTGTTGTCTGCTTTCCGAATGGCTTCAGTCTGACCGAACCCTGTCCACTCTGTGATGTTGTCCTTCCATCTCTCTTTCTGTCTGCCTCTTCTCCCTCCTTGCAAACTGCCCTGCAGGATCGTCTTCGCCAGTCCTGTGGGCTGTGACATGCCCGTACCACCTCTATTAATATTTACGGTTTTTTTCCTTGGTTATGGCGCGCCAATGCGCACCCCTGGGCCTTTTAATTTCCATCCTATATCGACCTATGAATGAAAATATCGAGGCCCTTCACAGAGACAACACGGCCGTACCAGGCGATCGTACTCCGGTGCCGTAGTTCTTCGCGGCCGTTATAGTACACAACGAGTCGCAATCGGGTTTCGTATAGCAGACAGGATGAGCTATTCTCATCTCCCTTGCTCCTCCACTCCTCTCCCCCCAACTTTAAACTAAATCCAGGACTTTCTTGAGTTGACGGACGGGCGCAGGTGTGGGAAGGCAGGCCGAGCCGGGGAAGGGGGGAGAGAGTGGGGGTGGACAGTGGCGGCTGAAAGGTTGGCACGGGTTCAGCACTGCCCTTGGCACTGACTCTTATGAGAACACAGAGCGCATCTCCATACAGTACATAATGCTAATGTCATGATGGTGGGCGAAACTGGCTGCGTTCCATGTTCCATGTTTTTGTCTTCAATCGTTTGGATGTAAAACGGTGACATGTCAAATCGGTTGGACGACTAGGTGCCTGCCCACTGCCCAGCCGCATGTCTCAGGTTTTATAAAAAAAAAAAAATCCTGATTGATTTTGAGCAACAAAATCCAAGAGTTGGGCTTTTTATCGATCTAGACGGGGGAAATGGAAACCGCCGAAAAAACATGGCTTGATCGCCGGCTATGGCTCTGGCTCTGGCTCTGGCTGTCTATAGTTAACATTAACAATAACAGCACGGTAATTACGCATGAAGCAATGCAAGTATGAAGTATTTGCAAATCGTTCACTTTTACTTCACTACTACTAGGCCTAGATAGCTTGACAGACCCCGAAATGCACACCTCGGCCCGTCGTTTCTGTTTCAGCAGGACAAATTTGGTCTACAGACAAACATTGGTCCTGATAAATTTTCTGAAAAGGGGAAAAACCGATAATGAGGAAGAGTTCGATGGATGCTTCATCGCCTGTGCCGAGGCTCCTGCCAAGGTTAAAACGCCCTGCATGCTCTCTTTGATGTTTTCCGATTTGAATCTCAAAAACAAAATGCATGGGCCTGACGTTTCGATCCCAGCAGGACCTTTCTCAAAGGCAGAGTGACCACTCTGCCTTTGAGAAAGGTCCTGCTAGGATCGAAACGTCAGGCCAACCAATTTTTGAGATTTGCATTTTGGTAATCTTAGTCAGTAAGCAGTTTGTAAGATTTGTGTATATCATTTTAAGTAATTTTCCGTTTACGGATAGAGACAATGCAGGGCCAGTGCAAAGTTCACGACCTCAAGGCTGACCACACATTCTATAATGTGAGTGTGACGAACAGTTAGTACCGGTACGTTCGTCTCCAAAGTGGAGCGCACAATTTTCTGACAAAATACCGCGTTTTTTTTGCTAAATTAAGATTTTTTTTCCAGAAAAGAACAATATTGATTTGTTTAACCTTTTAAATATTCATTTTGATTTCTGTATACCTTTCAGATCATGACTTATTGTTTACTTTTTCAGCGAGGTTACCGTGAGTTTATATGTGATATTCCCCGATAGTAATGGCAAGCTATCCGTTGTAGACATTGCTTTAACTCAGATTGGATGTCAAAAGATAAAAAAACCGAAGCCGACTCGGAGACAGACGTGCTTCCAGTCATGACGGCAACGCACCTATAGTCACCCTTATCAAAGACAGCCCATTACGGCAGTGATGAGCACAAACATGTGCGTCCCTAGTGCTGCGCGAAGAGGCATATTAAGATTCCAACTCGCTGTGTGCATGCGTGCATTATTATTCACTCAGTGTACTCTCACGAGCGGTTTAAAAAAACACCACACCAAACAAAATTCACGACTCCGAAAGTGCGGCCACATCCCTCGCCACCTCGCCCCTTCCCAGGTTCATCAGACCATTCCTTGCATCTGTCGCTCGTGGACTGACATATCGTAAATTAATTAAGAGCTTCGTCCTATGTGTAGACATATTATATCTATAGCGTGCCCTGTGAAAACACGTGTATAATGAGTCTATATGCACGACGGGTTTTTTTTGGGGGGGGGCAGTTTAATTTTCCGGCCGCGTTAGCAAAATCCCGCTAAGAACTAGAGCAGACTTGCCAATTTGCTCCGAAATTAGCGGCGCGAGCAAAGAAAATGGTTGATTGGATTTTGGGACTGCGTGGTCTGTCTTCGTTTTTTTTTTCGCCGTCGCTATTTCTCGTTCGGTGAGCACAGATGGGCTGTCTGACCGGCACGGATGCCATATAGCTGTAATTGAACGAGGACTCGAGCAGACAAGATTTTTTTTTTGGTGTGGGGGATCGAGAGAAGAAAAAAAAACACCACGCCACATCGCTCACAGCGCGCGCTTCGCATGCACGCGTGCAGACGGCAGAAGGAATTTTTCGCGCTCGATGGAATGAGTATAACGTCCGTCCGTATAATCCGCAGACGTGTTTCCAGTCGCTTCGTTCGCGCGCCCGTCACCCCGAGGCCCCGCGGTGCTCGACACTGCGTGACCCCGGGGAAGCAGCGGGCGGTTCAGACTGCTAAGTGTCGGTCAACTACGACCCGTGGCGAGGCTAGAGGCATGATCAAGGGTCCACTCCACGGGACCCGCCAAATCGTTTGTCACCCGCGGAGATCGATTCCGACTTCGAGAGGAGGACTCTCTTGGCAGTAAAGAGGGTCTACGGTTACGACCCAGCTATGGGGTAGCCTAACCCTCGAATTTATTTGGAATCGGTGTTTTTGGGGGGCGATTAAGCTTGAATATGTGCACATTGCAGAAGTATGTTGGTCATCACAGCACGTACGTCCTTGCTATATGGTTAAACCTGTTCCAAATGTCAGCTGTGTTGGTCGTCAATCTTTCAGTCTGTGGTGGAATTTCTGATCTGCAACTATAAGTGACTGAGACCTTTCGTGTTCTCAAAGCCAGAGCCTATCCCGTAGTGCTGCTCAAGCAAGAAGCCGTGCTTGATAAAATCTGGTTACCAATGAACCTTCATATCAGCCACTCGTATTTTCTCTGCTGAACATAGAATTCAAGAATAAATAGTAACGGTGACATGGCATAAATGCAACTCCTCTCAAATCGAGGAAGACTTTTCCTGCTCAGCACTCGGCAGATTTCGGCGCGTAAGAAATAATATTGACCCCTTGAATCAAGACTGTGAGCTGAGCACAGCGGCGAACGCACAGCAGTCTATAATTACCCAGATATAGAAAATGGTTCCTATGGGGGATAGGACTATTATTGGAGAGCATGCAGGGGCGTTGTGTTTGCCGACCGGGGGTGATTGGGGGACGGGTTGTCCCACCGGTATACTGTCCTGTCCCAGTGTCGTGACTCATCCCCGGTGACGACTACCAACTATAGCAGCGACCCGTGTCTCTCTACTCTGCCCTCAAGCACTCGGTCGGACGCCCCCCCCCCCTCCCTCTCCCTCTCCGCCCTTCCACGATGGGAGGGGAGGAGGGAACCAACTTGGCCGAAACGCTTGGCCATCGGGAACGATCACGGAGTGATTCATATTTTTGGAAGATTATCTGATAGAGCGGAGTGTGCCCAGCAATGCTGCCATAGAACGATAAGAAAGTCATACAGACTCATAACCCCACGTTTTTTTTCCCATAGGCCTACCAAATTGTGAAGGAAATATATTTTACATAAGTACTGTATGGGCACATTTTGGTTTGGGGACAGTGAGAATGGTATGCATTGAGTTTTTGCCACGTGCACCTCGATGGGAGATCGAGCACATCCAGTACATGTACATGCACATGCACATGTATGTAGGCTTACATGTGCATGTACATGGTCAGTGCTTTACTCGTTTGCTTGCATGAAAGGCCCTAGTAGCGGAATTTCTTATGGGATTCCGTCTATTTTGGACATGCACTCGATTAGACTATACCAGACAAAAGTCATCAAATTTTGATAGTCCATTGTTAAAAAAAAAACATCCCAAAACTACCTTCTTCACCGGTAAATTTATTCGGTTTTTGAACTCAAATTTCAGTATGCCAAAAATATTAACTGCGCTGACAACACGTAATATTAGGCCAAAAGAAAATAGTTCTGCTTCCAGTTACACGACCGACCCTATTTCGAGCCTGCGACCCTAATTCTTTTATCGGGAGACATTGGTGATAAAAATTCAATGTGTAATTTGATCGTCTTTTTATTAAGGCTTGACCACATGCAGATGCCTCCATATGATTGTACACACAGAACATGGCCAGAAATAAAAATTTCCTACCTACCTACCCTATTTTATAATGCCATGTAATCGGAACTAGGAAGCAGAATAATTATTTTTATTTTTGCCTTATCATTGTGGGCAACATTATAATACACTATAGGAAGGTTTGCGGTGACACCATGTATACGGTCTCTTAAAGGAAGAGGTGTGGTTCTGAAAAGATCATCAGGAGAATTCTCCTGATGACGGCCAGAGCATACTGGTCGAAACGTCGAGTTACCACTCAGGTTTCTTTTTCAGACATGGTGTCACCGCAAACCTTCCTATATTGATTCACCCACCATGCAAAGCCTTAAGTCTTATTAATTATAATACGTATCAGTTTATACAGTACAAAGGCCTAAATCATGCGGATTGGAAAATAATTATGAAACCCAACGTGACATTTTCATCGGTCGTCCAAATAGGATCATAATTTGACTTTAATAAGCTCACCTTCCTCTTTTCCCAAATGTAATATCATCTCAAACGGGATTTCAAGGCCCGTGTAATGTATCGCCGGCCCGTATCCCCTCACAGCCCCAATCACTCATATAGGAGATTATGCACACGGTGTCCATTGCAAACGCGTGACCCAGTTATACGTTTCTGCGTGTAGAAGCAGGCGCATGCATGGATGCTAGTTATGCTACATACAAATGAATGGACAAAAATATCACATCTATAAGTGTGTAAATTCAGAGGTAGGCCTTCTTCATGAAAACCCCAATCTTAATATATTACACAATTTTCCTGAAAACAGGCGGAACAATGAGAACATGCTGTCTGAAACGTTGAGTTATTGGCTTTTCTGAAAGCCCCATTCGCTCATAATTTTGACAGCATTCCATACCAGCAGAGACCTTGCATTTCAGAAACCCGTTCCTTTGGGAGAATTGTCTCTTCTGTATCACCTTTGCAGATAATAATTATGATTTCAAGGGTTTTTGTAATGTAAAAATAATGATTTGTTTAAGAGTAGTAGTATACGTGTACACAAAAATGTTGTAAAATACTGACTGCCTTAAAGGTATGCCATTTGCGAAGGCCAAACTCAACATGATAATATAGGCCTACATAAAATAACAGGCCTGCGTACATATAATTTCGGCTCAATCCGTCAACCATGTCATGAGAAAAACTGTGGAAATAATTAAAATGCTATTTTTTCAGACACTGAGGGCGGTAATTATTTGTAAAATGAAGTCTTTTTTTCCAACTATCGCCCAACTGGGCGATCGTTGGACATTCATAAACGGCATATTTTCGAGCAGACATGTAGGATACCATTACAGACTTCCTAGTGGAAAGATTGCGATGACGTTTCGGGCAGTTTGTACTCTGCCCGTCGTCAGGAGACTGCCCCCTGACGACTGGCAGAGTACACACTACCCGAAACGTTGAGTAACCGGCTCTTTTCAGAGCCACACTTCTTGAAAGAGAAGATATACATGGTGTCACCGCAAACTTTCCACTACGTTCTCCACCATGCAAACCAAGGACAAACTTCATGTTGAGTAAGTTATTTCTCAGATTTGGATTGTCCGGAAATTGGGCACTTTTCACAATGATTGTGTGCTATGGCCCTTTGAATGACTGAGACACAAACCTCATACTAGATAAGGGGGGCCTGACGTTTCGTTTCTAGCAGGACCTTTCTCAAAGGATTTCAGCCTGCGAGCTCCGTTAGGCCGTCCTCATTTTTAAGAACAATTTCGTCATGTAATTCAGTCTGGTACTGGTAGTCCATCATTTTGTGCATCATATGATTCATATCGCCACTAATTGTTACAATTCTGGTCACCGTCATGATCATTCTTCGTAAGTATCTGGTTTGTATTCACAAGGCCGACTGAAAACCGACAACACTGATGGAAGGAACTGATCACAAGATTTGTTTCTGGCCAAATACCAAATTCTCAAAGGAACTGACTCGATGCTTTTGCGTGTTTTCTTTCCCAAACTGCAAAATGCTTCACCAAGAGCAAGACGTAGGCCTATACACAGAATATTGACTATAAATAGAGTGTTTGTGCAGCCTGACATTTCTGGATGAGAGCGTGCAAGCCTGCAATCCGCCGTCTGGTGATTTTCATCAATAATTCAACCCCCCTCCATAATATGCGATCATTTTTCTAACCATTCATTCAACGCGCGACCCGGCTTCAAAACAGGACCCAGACCAGTCAGCGCGATGGCTTTCCCGACGGCTGTTTACAGTACAGCGTGAAAACGAGCAAAAGTGCACGGTGCGGTCGAGAATTGACAAGGACAGAATAACAGGTTTGGTTTGAAAACAACTTTTTGTGCTCATATCCCTAGCGTACTTGGTCAAGGACATTTTTTTCCGGGATTCCACTGAAGCGAGATGTTGTTTTTTCCCTAATGTTTTGCAACCCTTGCTTTTCCCACGTCCACGCTATCGATATCCACAGTGACCGCGAAAAAACACCGTTCCGGTTCAAGAACGCGGGAAAAATCCAGAGCGGAAATCTGTTTACAATCTTCCGTCGTGAATAACGCCAATTCTGCAACGGTCGTAGGATATTTTTATAAGCAGGAAATTCCTGCGAGTTTTCATGCGATCATGCATGCGTGAATGTAAATCAACACACAAACTATGCCAGAATCGTCTGAAATGTCCGTAATGGCTGCATGCAGTGACGAGTTTTTTTTCCTTCCTTTTTTTTTTTTTTTAGAATCAGCAATTCCACAATTTTGCTCAGCAGTAACATCCGAGAGTGAGTGGGGAGATTTTTTTTTTTTTGAGGGGGGGGGGACCCATGGGTCTTGATGCGGTATGCGCGTGGTTTGTCAGCTCCAGATGTGTTGTTTCGCTTGCAGCCAACTGGCGCGATCCGGTTTGAACCGGTGCGAACCCGTGCCAGCGAGCGCGAGCTAGCTGGAACAAGTACGGACATGTATATATACATATACGAGCTAGCGCGGACCAGTCAGAGCAGAGCTTCAACGGCGTGCCACACACGTACGTGTATGTTCTTGTCAGAACCGGAGCCAGCTGGTACGAACCGGTATAGAAAACTGCTATTGGCTGCATGCTGCTATCATGCCAGGCTCCATTTCACCAAAGTCTGAAACTGATCTTTCAAATGCAAATTAGTCTTGGTTGCTAAGCTATACGTAGGCCTCGTATCTCCATGGCAACTTGCATTGTATCTCTGCTTTCTCCGTTTGCGCCAGTTGACTTCTACATACTACTGAAGCCACTTTGAACCATTGATTATGTCACGAGGCTGTAGTGTATATTGATTGAAGTGATACCCAACAGGGGTGACCATTTTGGTAATTTTAGTCAGTAAGCAGTTTGCAACATTTTTGTATATCACTTTAAGGTCAAAGTATAAATGATTGATCAATATTACATGTATTAGCCGAGGTGGACCTCAAACTACAAATAGACGGTCGGTCACTCTCTGATAACAGACAAACAGGCATCAGCCTCCTACATATCACAGACAGACAGACAGACAGACGAATACACCATCTCACCGACAAACAGACAACCAACTCATCTCAGAACAGGGAAACAAGATTCTCTTCTCACGGACAGACAACAACGCCATCTCGTGAACAAACAGACACCAATCTCATCTGACGGACAAACGGACAAGATCACCCTCTCATCGTTGTCTCCAATTTTCCCCTCCCTCGATGTTGCAGGCAAGACGACCATCCTGTACCGGGTGAAGCTAGGGGAGGCAGTCACCACCATACCCACCATTGGATTCAACGTGGAGACGGTCACACCGGTACCCAATGTCACGCTGTGCGTATGGGATGTTGGAGGCCAGCAGAAAGTGCGCGCACTATGGCAGCACTACTTCTGCGAGACACACGGTGAGTGCACACACCCGAATACACGCGTATACTTGTGGGGGTATTTCCTTTGTTCTTGTGTACTAAAAAAACACACTATCCCAGAAAAGCCTAATTCAAATGGCTCCCTTTCGAACCAGGATCACTTCCCTAGGCTGAAATTTCTAGCGAACGTCCCTTATATAAGATAGACCTATTTGCGACGAATAAACATACCTCGGAAATTCCTCCTTTTTGAGTTAATTCCCAATAACCAGTTTCGTGAAAACCGTGTTGGGTACCAAAAAAGTACCCCGCAAGGAGGCGTCCCATTGTTCCAGTACCCCACAACCAACCTTACGTAAGCCCAAGTGTACATACATACAGTGCCCATGAACACCTCCAGAATCTCTTTCGTCATCCCTCATCAGAACAAAGTGAATGTACAACATTTGGTAAAAACAAGTCGTTTTAAAACTACCGTTGGAAATGTATACACAATTACACTTTTCATGAAAATGGCAGCATTCCAAGCGCTAAAGCTAAAGGTCTGATACTGGTATTTACTTTTTTACTTCCACTTGAGTAAGTTACTTTAACCAAATTCGTCAGGTCGAAATTTGGATTTGTGCAAATTGTGTGTAGGGGTGACATTTAGAAAACGATTTCCCTCTTAAAACCCAGAGCTGACCCAACTCAGGATAGCGTTCAGCAGATGACTGTCTGAAGTCACAGCATTGCAAAATAGAGTTACGCGATATTGCCCAGGGATCTGGCGTTACCATGGTGATGTGGCGTTTCCATGGGGATTGGCCACTGCGGCAGGGCTGTAGCATACGGAACAACTTGCACGTTTCCTCATCTTGCGCTGTTGTCACACGGGACGAGGGCAATTTATCTCACCCAACAATTTCCTGTATGTGACCTCCCCCGGTTCAGGAATGACAGAGGGGAAAAACAAGTTGTCCACCCGTTTCGGGGCCCGTGGTCACAGCTGGTATATGGTGGCTGTCATTGCTCGCGTGTTTTGCCGTACACGGCGGCCGCCATTTTGGAAGGCTTCAGACTGGGTGTAGACTTGTTCGAGTCGCCCCCATTGAATTATGCCTCAATTGTTAACTTATTGGATCCCATCTTCGTCACTTATTTATATCGAGTTCCTCTGGGTCTTTTCAGAACCGCACTTCTCACGAAAGAGAAATGTTGCATGGTGTCACTACAAACCCACTCCTTCTGCTATCCTCACCATAAAAACCTTGAAATCTCATCAAAGAGCATTAATAATAGCCATTCCTATGTATTGTCCTCTTTCCATGTCTCGAAGTATAGTCGTGCGATTTCCTTTAGGACTATGGTTAATTGGAATGAAATGCTGAGCGAATGGATGGCTCGTGATCGTAGGAGTCAAGAGGTCGAACTCAAGCATTACGCTAAAAGAAAGTAGATGTTTTGTCCCTTTTGGCCGCCCATACGCGACAGGCTTCCCGACGTACAACTACAAGAAGACAGTGCAATAGGTATAGGCCTAGCCTCTTTAAGAGAACGTTCGACCTCGGAATCAGGAAGCCGCGTTTATCTCTGCCTTCAGCTTGTCGTTCTGACTCATCGTCCAGCCTCGTTACATCACTCCCCGAATCCCAAGTGCACAGTTTTGTTGTGACGACCATTGTTGTTTCATTCAAGGCGTGTACGTGCATATACTGAGCCTAAAATATGAAACATTTTGCTTTGACGAGGGTAAAGATGTCAAATGAGTTATTTGTTATCACGCCTCCCTGTAAACAATGCTGGGTAATATTTTTTACAATAAACATTTTTGTCCTGCCTAGATCACAATTTCAGCTGTTAACATCATCGGTCAGTTTTTAGACCAACTCTTCCACCGTCAAGATCGAAATCATGAACTTAAAACTCACCAAATTTCCCCCCTAACTCCCGAGTTTTTCCTTAGTTTGTTTCCTTCCTTTGTTTGTCTTCCCCAAATTTCGGATAAAATCGGATCATATGTCGATTTAACTTATAACTTCCCGAATTTCCCCCCTAACTTCCCAGTTTACAGTGTGTTTTAGATACTTGCCATTTTAATTTAACTGGGACATTTTTGTTTTAGAGTCGGAGAAAGTTACTCGACTCTTGCAAAAATGTTTATAGTGTGCTTCGTTTGACCTGTATCGTAAATAAAAAAACCTAATAAGATCCTGTATACACTCTAGCCCCCGATTATAGTTCTGCTGTCTTTGCCCAACCGCGAGGGATTACTTTACATTACAAAGTCCAGGAAGTTGGTTTCTTTTGTGTCACTGTTGTAAAAGGAATGTTGAAAGGAAATGCGCCAGAGCTCAAAAATGTATCGATTCAACCCCCCCCCCCCCCCCCCCCCCACCCCTCTTTCTTGCCTGGGCTTGCTGTTTGAAATCGTTTGTTCGGGAAAACTGCTTCTGAAATTCTGCCTCCGGTTCGTTTTGATTTCGTTTTCCCTCCAACTCGCGTTCCTCTTCACTTTAATTTATGACTGTAGGTGCGTGTAACGGAGTGCCACACAGGAATGGGTCAATCGCAGTTCTCACAGGGCTGCAACTGGTTTTTTCTTGTTTTTGTTTTTGTTTTTGTTTTTTTGTTTTTTTTGGGGGGGTGGGGGAACTATCCTTAGTGTAACTTTACTGTGACATCGGTCTCTGTCCGTTGATAATGATAACAACTGAATCATTGTCTCAACATTTAATTCCTCTAAACGAGGAAGCAACTAATCAAAAACAGACTATACGGGATAAACATGGCACTGCATAATAGATAGGGAAAGGCAATCTGTACGTTTCCAACAGGGAAAAGGAACTATAGCGTTTCAAGCTAGATGACGATGTATTATTTTTAAAAGCTCTCCAATGATGGACGTATTTCGTAAGAATTAAACGTCAGAATTTCTTCAGACACGGCAGTGCATACAATGTTCCTGGCTATAGTGGACAAGTGGATCAAGACCGTCCGTCCACCACAAAAAAAAGTCGATTAAAAACTAACAAATTCTAGAGGAAAAAAGCCAAATAATCCCTCAAAACACACCCAATATTCCAAGTTCCAAACCCTTTCATTTGACTTTTGTTTTAACCGGGAACTTGCATTGTAATCCTCCTTTTCTGATTGTCTGAATCGTTCACAATGACGGGGATATCTATCCAATTGATGAGAATGAATTCGTCAATATTGACAAACAATGATGGGGGTGGTTTTTTTTTTGGCCTACCATCAGAATATTCTGACGAGGACGGACGCTTCTATCCAATTTGTGTGGATGAAGTCGTGCGTATTGACAAACAGTAATGGGGGTGTTTGTTTTTTTGGCCTACCATCAGAATATTCTGACAACGACGGACGCTTCTACCCAATTTGTGTGGATGGAGTCGTGCATATTGACAAACAATTTTGGGTGTTTTTTGCTTCTAACCAACCATCCGTGATGAGGATGGTGTTATTCTGAGGAAAATCTGAGTGGGAGGGGTCCTTTTTTTGTTTCCCGCCTTCAGCATCAACGTTGAATTGCTGCAAAATGTATACGAGGCGTGTTGTTTTGACCGCTTTAGGAACAAATACAAACGGGGTTTAAATAACAAAACCACATGGAAATCTCAGCTCAAAAAGTCTTGATTTCTTCACCGGAACGAGTGTGAACGTCGTCGAAATCAACAAAGGGCTGCACGCCTGGGTTAACTGAGCATGACAGCAGTGTAGCGTAACGTTTGTCCAAGGATATACCTCATTGATATATACCTCTCGGGTGAATCACGGCTTTAATTAACAAGTCACAGTCCGGTAACCGAATGAGACAGCAAACAGTCGTTGTGTTTGTATATCCGTTTACAGGCCACGGTGGCACTGTGGCAGTCCCCAAACTCGAAATGCCACTGTTCATGACAGCTGCGACTTTAATTAGACATATCTACGTGTGTTTGTTGACTGACACACACTACACCATGAATGATGGCAGCACGGTTTGCTTATCATATCTCGCCCGGCTGTGTTTTTTTGTCTCGACTCCCCGTCATTTTGTTTATGAAGGCAATGATAGTACCAGCATGGAGGAATAAGGAGGGTACCAGCCATGGGTTGCTCTTCGGAAGACTGCTTATAGAAGGCGGTACAGAGTCTACGACTGTTTGATGGCTCCCTGTGTGACTGTCCTCGGATGATTCTTTTGGTCAGAGATTGATGGAGCAAGAATCAGTTGGGCGATTTCGTTGATTTTCAAACCTAAAGGCCAATACAACATTGGGAAGATCGGGAAACATCGATGTCCACAGCTTATCTTCTAATTTACACAGTTTGTAGATGGTCATGAGTCATGACAGAATCCTCATGTTGAAATGGGATGCAGTACTTTTCGAGAAATCTTCACTCAAACATCGACAAACAATTTATTACTCGAGATTGATAAACTATTTCTTACACTACAGAACGGTTCAAAAACCGTGACGTGTTTCTACTTTCTGAGATTTGCATTTGAGCTAAAAATTTCACAGTTTTCGCTTTTATTGGAATGTTTTATGGTTTAACACAAAAACTGTGGCAATATTTTGACCTTTACTAGTAATGTTGTACAGGGCCTTTAAAAGATGGCCAACTCAAAAGTGTAGTTATATGTATTACAGAAAATAGACCGTATATTTCATAGGCCGGTGAGACTTGTTTATTTCAGAAACAGAATTTCTTCATTTTTAATTATCGGTAGATCCACTTGTTGACGTGGCAAGGGTAACCCCCTCGATTTAACCCAACCGAATTCGAAGTCCAAGCACACTACGGTTTTTTCAAGAGCATCTGAAACTATATTCTGAATGTGTTGCTGTCACTAGACTTCCTGTTCACTCCCGTAAGCGTTTTGAGCCACTTGGTACACTATTCAGAATTCATTCCATTCTTATAATGAGCTGATTAGATATGCAGGCGACACGTGCATGCACATCCCTATGCCGAGTGTGGTATAATAATTAATACGGAAGGTCGCGGTATACGGTGTACATGTAATCACGTGTAGGCCTACTACGTGACGTTTACACTGGCCTGGGACGCGCACGCGAGACGGACGGGCCAATTGGGCCAATGCCCGCGATTGACCTTATCTGCTGCCCTCTGCGCCCACGAACGTAGAGCCCTATACTGGCCCGACCCCTGGCGGAAAAGTGTGCACAGAAAAGGCGCGAACCAAGACAATGAAGGATGTATCCCGATGAATGAAATTGAATGAATTTAAAGATCATTTTGGGGGTCTTCGAGGAAGGTCCTACTAGTACTAGGATCGAAACCTCAAAACCTCCAAATTTATGAATTCAAAATTGGTTAAATTTCCTTACGATTACTCGTGCGCGTCACTGCTGAAGGAAATTCCTAAGAGAATTGAAACTTGAAATTAGCATATTACGTAATCAATGTTGTTATCAGTCCTTTTACGTCACGGGATAAACCACACCTCGCCATACCACCTGCTGGAAAATGGACGCATTCTAAAAATTGAAAATAGTCGACTTTGTTTCGAATGATCTCCATACCCCCGAGCTCCCGGGGTCTATATTCAATATTGGTTCACTGAAGGTTATTGTAGGTATTGCTATTTCTTTCCTTCCAAAATGTGTGACACCAAAGCTTTCCTCCGTAGCTCCAGGGCTGGACTACTTGGAACCAAAGTCAAAACCACAACGGCCGGCCCGAGCCTAAGTTGAAATAGAAGAATTCGAATTCCCAAGCGATAAGATGCTGTTGAACTATGAGCTATTATACTCAAAATACGAGGCTGTTTTCGCGTCTTAGTTCAGTTTTTAAGGCACTTATAATAGTCGGCATACCTCTGGCTTTCGCTGAAATACTTGCACCTACTCGGTCTCACATGATTCAGAATGTTTAAAGGCTTTATACAACATTTGTAGGCCTAAATGTCAAACGATTGCCACAGTTAAATAAACATTAAAAAAACAATACTGCGAAGGTTTTAGCTCCAATGGTATAATCTGAGAAAGTAGAAAAATGCAAAAAATCGTCCCGGTTAACGTACCAGCCTGTATGTAATAAACTATGTGTCGATATTTGAGTGAAGCTTTCTCGAAAAGTACAGCATCCCAGACCGTAATATTTCAACGTGATGATTCTATCATGACCATCTACAAACTGTGTAAATTCAAGGGAAATCTGTGGACATCGGTGTTTGCCGATCTTCCCAATGTTGTACTGGGCCTATTAAGCGTTTCTTCTTCATTTTTATCTGCAACACGCTCCATGGCTTAATTGCCCATCCTTGAAAGTGCATGATACCAGTGGGGAAAGTGCATTGTACGATAAGGAGAAGGTCAGCGCATTAAAACAAAGAAGAGACTGGGACAAGTTGACTGTAGAGCAAATTTCCAACCCCTTTTCCTTCCGCTATTAATAAGCCTCTCTGTATATGTGACCCAGCACAGCATAATGAGGAATAACCCCCACTTTTTAGATTTTGAGATTTTCTAATGATGTGAAAGAGTACACCGTTAGCTTTTGAATGATATCAATTATCAAATTTATTTCTGTATGAACTTTGTTGTAAATAGTACAAGGGGACTTCGGTCGTTCATTTGGCACCAGACACAATATAGCAGCACCAGTCTAACTCCTCGAAAGCGGCCATTCAAAAAGGCAGGAACTTTATATTTTCATGAAAAAAGTACACAAACACTCCCCCAAAATCCTCGTTTTTTTTTCAACATTTAGAGACGGATTTCGGAAAAATCCTTTGGACATATTATCCTCCAATACATTAACTTTCCGAAAATACCCTCAAAAAACATTGATTTTTAATCGAATTGAGAAGATACTTTGACTTTGACTTTGATACGTTGTTTACTCGAAAAGTGTTTTGGTGGGATATTCCTCATGTCGCTGTGCCGGGTCACATATAAAGAAGGCTGCGCTATAGTAGTAATAGTGTGCTGAAATAGACGCCCCTGTGCCATTAGTTTTCTGGGGCAGATTTCTCCCAACGCATCCGCCATTGCCAAAAATAGATCGGCAATCGCATTTCTCTTTTGTCAGTGATCGTGAGCGTTCAATGAAAGCTGACTTTCCTCGCTTGTCGTTTCCATTGTTGCGTTGGACGAATTGATCGCAATCGGATTGCCTTTTTTTTAAGAGAGAGAGGGGGGAGTTTTTTTTCAATATTGACGAAGGCGTGACCTGCCCTCCAGCGGGAACTCCCTGGGTCATAATACCAGCAAGGTCAATTGGCCATTGTCAAACCGCTTGGTCATTGCGGAGTTTTCTAAAAAAGCGGCCACAGTCGTGGCAAGAATTGTACCTCACCCTCCAGCTCTTGTTATTTTTTCTCGCCTGTGATGCCATCCCCCAGTCCATGCTTTAATGGGAAAGTACTTCCCGGGCGTAACGTGTTTGTCCCGTGATGCCGAAAGCCAGTCGATCCGGACCGTGGCTGGATACACTCACTCCCCTTCCCGAACTTTTGGGAATAATCATTCCTGGCTCTAAGAAAAGGTGGCCATTAACCTCTCGCTGACTTCGATGATGAAAACAGTAAGTTAGAAAAAGCCATATTTCAAAAGATAGAGGGCGTGACGTTCGGATTCTATACCTTCAGAGGCTTGGAATTGTTCTATACCTTTGAGATAGGTTCTGCTTGGATCGAATCCTGAGGCCTAAAAGTAATACAACATTGGTAAAAATAATTTGTCAAAAGGATGCCACAGTTTGTGTGTTAATTCATTAGACATCCAAAAAAAAGCAATCCTGCGAAGGTTCTAGCTCAAATTGTTACTGAGAAAGTAGAAAAAGGTAAACAAAAAAGTCGTCACGAAATAGTTTATTACTTGCGAGTGATAAACTATTTGTCGATGTTTGAGTGAAGATTTCTAGGGAAGTACAGCATCCCAGACCGTAAGATTTCAACATGAGGATTCTATCATGACTATCTACAAACCGTGTAAATTAGAAAGAATCTGTGCACATCGATGTTTTCCGATCTTCCCAATGTTGTATTGGGCCATTAATTTGTGTTTTTACATCCAAGAAAATGTCCAAACCATTTGAAGTCTCGTGTTTTGTTTTGGTTCTTCGTCTTTCATTTGTAGCACACGTGAATATTTTCTTAGTCAGTTTAAACTTACCCAAATGAAAATATAGTGTTGATTTGTTCTATCCTAGATATAACATGATCAATGTTTTGCGTCGAGGAGAATGTAATTCAGTGAGGGTTTGCCCTGCTAAACGTGATAAACACTGAGTGCTCAGTGCTTTGCCCGATTCCTGATGAAAACAATATATTCAGCTCGGGCGGGATTGAAAACAAAATTCAGGCAGCTCAGCCTACGGGTTCGAATCCCGCCCGAGCTGACTGAATTGTTTTCATGAGGCATCGGGCAAAGCACTGAGCACTCAGTGCTTATCACGTTGAGCAGGACAAAACCTCATTGAATTACATTTGTTCTATGTTTTGTTTCTGAATGATTATTTGTTTGTTATCAGCATTTTGGAGAGCCTCTACTTTATCGTGACTTGGTTCGTATTATTTTTGGCAATCCGACACGGATGCTGTTATTTCTTTCTATTGCAAATTAATATTGATATTCAAAAATGTTGCAAACTGTTTACTGACTAAAATTACCAAAATGCAAATCTCAAAATTTAGTGGGCCTGACGTTTCGATCCTAGCAGGACCTTTATCAAATGCAGACTCTGCCTTTGAGAATTTAGAAAATTAATATTGTTATCAACTGGCTCCGTTGTTTTGTGGTTTCTTTGTTTATATTCATGTAGGCGTAGGCTACATATGAATTTGTTATTTTGTTTCCTCTCCGTGAACTAATTAACGAAATGAAAATGAAATGAATATTGAGCTTCGTAGACAAAGAAAACTGATTCCTTTTCTGACGAAGGTCGGGTTTTTTTCTATCGTTAGCTTGTTTTACAAATCAATATCTGAAGTGGATGTGGAACAGTTCTGACTAGCGTCCCACTTTATAGCAAAGGTAGTTGGCTGTAATAATTATTTGAAGGAGCCCCATGCATCTTCGGGACGAATAGTCCAGGTGGTATAAGCGAATAAATTATGCAGCTCTTCGGTGTCAACAGCACGCTCTTCAACGTCAACATGCTCCCCTAGCTGCCTAAACATTATTGCCGGACCTTGCGGACCAAGCGCGCTCGCTGTGCGGCACGGGTACTACCTGACCAAAGTATTGGAGGACTAGGGAGCATGTTGACTCCGAAGAGCGTGTTGACACAGAGGAGCTGCACATTTATTACGTCTAACCAGATGCTTGAGTTCAAAACTTCAAATCCCGTCTGGTCCTTTTTTTTCTCGGTCTTGCAATCTAATTGCTAGTTGAAAATAATCTCTCCCCTTTCCTTCGTTTGCTTAGAACGTTGTTTCAAGAATCGCATCCACTTTGTGTTTATCCCCGAAATACTGTACATTTTTTTTACAGGTAGAAATGCAGCCAACAGAGATGGTGTACGTCCAACTGACTACGTGTAGTTCTTTAATGGTGACGCATGGCTAAAACAAAACAAAAAACCCTGAAAAAAATACCAAAATGGATTTCCGAATAAGTACGATTGCCAAGGAGTCTATAATGCAATCAATAACGATAAAATTGCAGTTTGCAACATTTTTGTATATCATGAAAGATAAATTGAGTTCAATAACACAAATTGCCTCTGCCCGTAAAGTCAAGTTAAAATCCTATACATTAATACAAGGTATTAATTAGTACAAGGCATGTGAATGCTTTAACTTGCAAGAGAAATAGGAAAAACTAAAGCAAATGGCTAATGACCTCAGCATATCACTATGGACTCGGCAAACCATAGACTCGAATCAGTCCACTTCGCATTTAAGGTACAATAATCTCGGCCTTACATAATTATGACGCAAAAAGGGAGATGTGATCCCAGGAGGGTGGAGACTCGTGACTTTTTTTGTCGTTATTCAGCCCAAGTTGTAGATTCCGGACAAGGATAGTTCATGTACTTTTGTATTCGACCTGTGATAAGATTAAAAACCACACACACACGCACACACACACACAACTAGAATCTGCCCGCATGAAACTCATGGAAGTATACAATTGGGACCTTATTTGACCCACGTTAGTCTTGACCTCAGGCTATAATGGGCGAACCATCTGGTGCATGTTGCAATACGGGACAGGAAATCATTTCTCACGAATGGCTCGTGTACATCTTCACCTGCCCAGGCTGGTATGGTGTGCCGAGGTTAATCGCTCCGATCGACCCTTCGATGCTAGTATATATAGCATAGAAGACAAGGTTGATACCTTTTTTTTCCTCAGAGTATGGTAAGCCACGTCGGACAAGAAATGAAATGAAACTTGGATGGATTATACTCAACTTAGTTGGATTATACTCAATTTAACGAAAACATTTCATCGAATTACATAGGCCCTGTAGCCACGCCACATGGAATTGATACCCATATGTATACCTCGCTAATCAATGTAGATTTTCACTGTTTTAATGCTGATACATATTTCACCCATGAATCGATTAACGTGGATATTATTATTTAGCAGATCACCTGATCGAATCAAAATACCTAAAACGATCCAAGCAATATTTGATTCATTCATCGTTCTTGATTGTGTCGCTTTTTTGTCTCACGTGGCTCTCCATCAACAGTGTCATGGCCTTATCGAATAGTGAATGGTGGACCTGTGTGGTAAACAATGTGTTTTCCCCATTTTTATAACCGAACCCGCGTCCTAAGCACTTCCCACGATTCGGAAGCTCAAAACTGCCTCAGAAGCATAAACTGAACAGTGTTTTCCATTAGCATTTCAACGAATCCATTCCATAGCAGCGTGGAGAAATTAAAGGTGACAACAGGGGTCCCTATTTCCTATAACTCACTATTCTAAGTTTCATTTTGGTTTGGGGAGGGGGGGATGGGCGCTTGTAACGAGTTCAAAAGGTCATCTTTTTTTGTGAAGCAAATTCTAGCCGTTCTTTCGCAAGCACTTTGTCATCGAAATCTGTGTATGGATGGATATCCAGATTCACGCAATCGTTTACACATACTCTGTTTGTGTATCCTTGTGGAGACATTGCTTTGTTTTCGTGCACTATACAACCGAGTGAGAAGCAATGTTTTATAAATCCTCTCATTTCAATCACATTCACTTTCCTGGGTAGAAATTTTGACCGTATATCCCTTATATATAACATTTCAATTTACGACGGATTCTTACCCATCACAAATTTCCCTATTTTGTCAGTTATTTCCAAATATCAGTTTCGTGAAAACCTTGTGGAGACCCACCTATACACCTTTCCCTGTGGAGACCTATTCAACCTATTGGACTAAAGGTCTCCACAAGGCACTAGATTCGCGCCCACGCAAACGCATCACACATCGATAGCCAAGCACATCTTCTTATGCATGTCTAATTCAATAATGCCAATTTCCGGATCGAGTGGGACTTGTTTTTGACAAACACGCCTCTCAGCTCAAGCAGAATTACGACACAGCTCTCAGAGTCTTCAGCCGAAGGGCTGACGAACCCATCCTAGTGTCTTCTGGTGGGTCAAGAACTTTAGAGTAAGTCATTTACCACCCTTCAGCAGATTATGGTGAATTTCACTTCAAAGTCGCATGCAGTTACATCGCCTTTTTGTTTCTATTAAATGAAGAAGAAAAAAAAAATTCTTCGGAGGGTCGGTCACTTTTGATCGACGACAGAGTATTTCAGTGGTATTTCAAAGTGAAATACCTGTTGTGAAAAAACAGTGTAGTATTTTTTATCAGCATCTGTTAGAATATCAGGTGCTGACATTGTTGGACAGTATAAGCCTAATTGATGCATTGTGTTGGCTAAAATCAAGCACAACGTCCAGATAAAGCGCATAAAACCTGACCACGACTTCGCCCATTGTTTTCACAAAATAATGTAGGGGCCTATTGTTTGGCTTCCTGAATCAACTCGGCCTTTTTTCGACGAAATAGACGTGCATGGAAATAAATGGGCAATGCTAACGCGGATGTTGACAATCCTGTTGACGTTTTTCCTGATCGTTTGCCGGAAAATGGAAGTATAGATGGCCACAAGAGTCTGTTGGAAAACTTATTACCACAAGAAAACGTGACGTCGGTCCAACTGATCATACATCAATGGCTGGCAAGATTATTGTTTGTGTGCTTCACGCGAAACGATCACGATTCCCAGCTTGATTTTATGTTCCTTTTTATTGAATTCTGAACTAAGGAAATGGAGTGATCTGTAAATTATAAACGTGCATGATTAGCATTCTACTTGACAGTGGTCATTGAACGAGGGAATTTTGGCATCTGACATCAGGGGGTTTTCCCCCTGGATCAATTGTCATCACATTTCTTCTTCTTTTGTTCCTTTCTCTGCGTTAGCATGTATACTTTGTTCATGAAATCAAAGCGAAGCAGTATCAGTTTCATACCTGACAGTTTCGTGTATAAGTTATGTTTACGCTCTCGCTTCTTGATGTATAGTTGTACAGAAGCATTCGAAGGCCCGATACCACAATGGGAAGATCGGAAAACATCGATGTCCACAGATTTCACTCTATTTTACACAGTACTTTGTAGATGGTCATGATAGAATCCCCATGTTGAAATCTTACGGTCTGGGATGCTGTACTTCTCGAGAAATCTTCACTCAAACATCGACAAATAGTTCATTACTCGCGAGTAATAAACTATTTCTTACACTACAGGACGGTGCATAAACCGTGACGGTTTTTTGCATTTTTCTACTTTTTCAGATTTGCATTTGAGCTAAAACCTTCGCAGGATTTCTCTTTTGGAATGTTTCAGTAATTGTTGAACACACTATAAACTGTGACAATATTTTGACCTTTACCAATATTTTGCGGGGCGATTAGCTTTGCCGTATCTGAAAAGGCCAGCAATGCCCAAGTTGTTTACACTGTAAAGACGGTGCTCATATCATGCACATGGATGAAGTATGTTGAGGCACATGGTGCACCATACATGTGCATGAGGCGATATTCACTTTCACTCCATGTGCTTGAGGTACAATAAATAGAGAGATATTCTTGTACATGAAGCACTTCATGCACCTCATCCGATTTTTGCTCAAGTGACCGCAATGCCCCATGTGCTTGAGCTATAGTATTTCATGTGCATGTAGTATACAGTACATGTATAGGTGCCTCAAGTGTTCATGATCATGGGACAAAATATGTGCCTTTGGAGAAGTGCATGAGGTGCAGTTTAAGAACGCCACGCCATTCTTCTGCCGATCTGACTATCCGTTAACGAATAGAGTGGGTGGGAATACGGGGGAGGATGTGCTGAAGGAAACACTGGGACGGTTCTTGGTGTATTATGTGCAGGCATAAATCTTGTAGCAGCGAATGTGGTCTGCTTGTCTCCCAGTGGCATCCGGGCGGAAAAATGGGAAGAATGTCTGGAAATTAAACCACGGCTTTGGATTATTGTACCCCCTTGTATTTCGTGCGGTCTTTCCTGCATAAGTTACCCCGGCCCGGCACGTCTGTGGTAATCAAACCTTTGAGAAACCTTACGCGGGCACTAGTCATCTCTTCTTATTCCTCCATGGTCATATGAAGGATACTTGACGGGTTTTCTTTTGTGTCACATTGTCCCCGAATCCCTGGGATTTCCTCGGCTGATGTTGCTTTCGAGCCTGGAGGAAATGGGGCATTGTTGTGTCACAATGGAACATTCAATTACCCGAGGGCATCACGCCGTTTACCTAAAAGAACGTTATCATAAAGCAACAAAAAGGGTTGGCGCCATTTTGCAGTCCTGTGTTGTGGGGGGATTTTCCCCCCTTTTTTTGAAGGGGGAATGGGTTTACGGCCCAAATCCCCTCGTTAGATCGACGTCGAGTTTATGAATGAATGAAGAAAAAATATCAAATTTAATCCCGGGGGTTCACTGACATGAACTGATTCGGGCCACAATGCGAGGTGTCATTATACGGGTTCGTTATGTCACTGGCTCGTCACCGTGTCGCCGAGTGGTTAGTACTGCGTTGGAGGGAAGCCATTTTCTGAGCGACTCAAGCTCGGCGTTCTCCGTCACTTGAAATCTCTGTAATGCACGCACAAGGAAATGAATTATCACAGAGCATGCACAGGGTTGTTTATGCAGCAGTATTCGGCCATACAGTCTAGAACACGCGTCTGGCTGATTTACACTGCATAAACTATAGCTTCCTGATACAACTATTGATGGTATAGAGATGCGCCCTCGGATCCATGCAGGTTTCATTTTTATAAAAACATCGGTTCTTGTTTGCATTGATTTTTTCCCAGTAGTGTTATTTCTGTCATTGCTATACTACTGTATATGTTTTTGTTAATGCTAATACAGTGTTGTCGTAAGAGAAAGTCTTGACGCATTATGGAAGTGAAACTTCTCCCTTCAACTTTCAAGGGACTGAAGATACATCGTCAGTTGCGGTTTTATGTGACCTCCCCAGCATGCTTTAGATTCCCTTATGAATGCCAAGCCATATGAATGCGACCAGCAAATGAAATACCAGAGTCGCTCAGGTTTTTGATCTGCCATTCGTTGGTTTTATTTATTTTTTTATCTGGACACAGGGCTGATATTCGTGGTGGACAGTGCCGATAGAGGGCGCCTATGGGAAGCTCGGGACGAACTCTTCCGGGTCATCTCCAACCCTCACATGACGAAAGGAATCCCCGTGCTTGTCTTAGCCAACAAGCAAGATTTACCGGGTAAATGAAACAAAATTGAAATCAGTTAGTTTATCAGTCAATCACTCGATTGACCAGCCGACCAGTCAGTCAGTCAGTCAGTCAGTCAGTCAGTCAGTCAGTCAGTCAGTCAGTCAGTCAGTCAGTCGGTCGGTCGGTCGGTCAGTTAGTCAGTCAGTCAGTCAGTCAGTCACTCAGTCACTCAGTCACTCAGTCAGTCACTCAGTCACTCAGTCACTCAGTCACTCACTCACTCACTCACTCACTCACTCACTCACTCAATCACTTACCCACTCACTCACTCACTCACTCACTCACTCAGTTAAACAGTCTGTCAGTCAACCAAGAAACCGATTCAATCATCCAACCAACTCAATCCCCCAGTCAGTCAACCAGGCAATCAGTACATGCAAAAGTTAACTGTTAAGTTAACTGTTAAGTCCATTTAAACCCGTTATAAAATTCTAATATTCTAGTATTGAACTTTATTTACCGTGTAAGTGGAAATTAAAAAAAAATGAACTGAACTGAATAGATGCTTTATGCTGCAGAAATGCTGAGCCCTGCGGCCATTTTTTCCAAAGGGGAATCTCATTTTAAACAGCAGGCGTTTTAAAAGGACCCCCTATAACTGTACCGATCGCACCCCCCTCTTTCCAACCCGACAGGTGCCTACAACGCGGCCCGCATCTCGGAGGTGATGGACCTGCAGAGCCTGTCCGAGAACCACCCGTGGCAGGTGATCGAGACCCAGGCCAGCACGGGCGAGGGCCTGAACGACGCCTTCAAGACCATGGCCAGGATGGTCAAGCAGTTCCACAAGGACTCCAACAAGTCGGACCTGGGCCACGCGAAATCTGGGGACGCCACGGAGGTCTGATACCCTGTGGCTGTCGTTTTATACACCCGTGACTTTCCTGTGGGGAGAGAGGAACGCTGAGACTAGGCGCCTGTCTCTTGCTTCGACAGCAAGTGTGGGGCGAGTGAGTCGCGTGCTCGCCCCCGGAATTCGGTTGCCGCCTGTGGACGTCATTGGATCGTCATCCTGAGCTATGGAGGATTGTGGCCCTTCATGAATATGCATCGGATATTAGCCAATCACGCACATCTGAACTGCGCAGCGTTTTTCCTGCAGAGAACTAACTACAGATTGGCAGCATTTTCAGAATCAGATGCTGGCGTGCGGCCAATAGAATGACTCGTCAGAGCTACGCGCGGCGGGAAAGCGAGCCTCAATAATTGTAACGCCGTTTCTGATTGGATGCATTGTAAATTAATGGGCGTCCCAGCAACCAATACAAACGTCCGAACTCTGCGTACAGCATGAATATGCAACGATTTAGGAACGACGGACGTGGCAATCTTTCCCGTGTATTTTTCTTGGAGATGTATTATAGAGCAGAAACGACATCTTGTACACATTGTTGGCAAGGCCTGCTGTATTATCCATGGCAATTTTAATGTCTCTATTTATACACCGTAGATTGTTCTATTATTTGGCAATGAATTGATAACACCGATATCCGTTTTTACACAATTTATTGGATGGTAAGTTTTTTGCGATTAAACATACATTAGCCAGATTACTTGCATTGGACCGTATTTTGGTTCATTTATAGACATTTCTTTGTTAATTAAAGGCACATACACAAATCTGTTTTAAAACTAAAGGTTCCCAAACTACTTTCGTTGAAAAACATTATTTTCCTTTTTAAAACAAGTACCTTTTAGAATTCTGTTTTGGTCATTAATTTGTACCGTGGAGTATACACCCTTTCAAGCCAAACACCTCTGTATACTTATTTTCTGAAACTTGTATAATCAAGATGGTCTGTCGGTGCTTGGACTTTGTTTTTATATTTTTCTTTCCTCCGGCCGGGTAGAAAATCGGAATATTGTTATTCTTCTGCATTACCGCATTTACAGCTCGGACTATCACAATCAAGACGAAAATGACATGAATGTAGTGACAGAACATTATGAAATACAAACTGTCATTTTGCAATCAGTTGTTTCCCCATATACTAGTAATTTATCACAAGTCGAAACAAACCGCTGATATTTTGTACTCGCTTTAAAGGTATCAGGTACACCATTTGCGAAGGTCAAAGAATCGCTCTCATGCTTTGCCAAACTCAACGTATGCATAAAGAAACACACCTGCGCAAGTTTCGGATCAATCCGTCGACCATGTCATGAGAAAAACCGTGGAAACGAAATTAAATGCTAACCCTTTTTCAGACATAGAGGGCGGTATTTGTAAAAGGAACCCTTTGTTCCAATGACAATTCAACCAATTTTCCTCTCTCCTCGAAAACGGCAGACGTTCGAGTGCCAAATCACGGAATGTCCGATACTAGTACAGACTTCCTTATCAGCAAGTCGTTTTGTCGACTTTGAAATGTCCGGAAATTGGGCACTTTGCAAATGGTGTACCCTCCCTGCCATCAAGGTATTACTATACCAACGTGTTTGCAACCCTGGGTGTGCTTGAATGAGTTTTATCGTGTTTGCATCAGTCGCTTATAAATTATTGTATTCCGAATTGTTGGTCTAATATTCCTTCTTCTCCTTCTTTTTTAACATTTTCACCACCGTGATTGGTACAAGACCTCAGGATGGCAACCGACAGCCTCCTTTCGCCCACCGAAAATTCAAGAAACGCTATGCAAACGAAATGTGTCATTTCTTGCTTCTAACGCAGACAACATCCGCAGGGTTTTGTTTTCAATGTGGATCATCAAAACATTGATTCGAACTAGCTCATCGCCAGTTGAGAAAAAAAAAACCAAATCAGTGTCTTTCAATATACCTGTCATACAGAGAGCATGTACTGTGGAATGCAATATTATATTATTGTAAGTGTATATAATCACATCAACGCAAGTGTGGTCTCTTTTCAAGGTGCGTAATGCTCCACTGATTCAGACGCTTAGGTATACCAAGCGCGCCTCGAGTAAAGGCTACGCCGAAGGATTATAGTTTAAGATAATGTGGGGTTGTGGTTTTTTTAGCCTGAAGATGAAGCAAACGAAAATTGTGACACAATTTTAAGCAATTTTTTTTTTAATCGTTTGCGGTTTTTATTCTGAAACATTATAGCCATGCTTTGAGCAGATTTTAAATTTTGTATGATAAATAGGAGAATTCTGTCTCATTGTATGTCGGTTTTTAATGTATTTTTTCCCTCAGATATAAACCCCGAAACCACGGCAACGGTCGCTATGCTGACCATCTGGACAACCACAATCATAATCCATGTACATGCAATGCCAAGACAGCGTTCAATTCAGTTCGGTTGAAACGATCTATGTGTTCCAGTGCACAATGATTGAATGATCGTTACAGAGCAACTGATTTGCATGGCAGTCACAATTTCCATGTAATGTGGTATGCCTATAGGCCTATGCCTTTTGAAATCATTTTGGGCCCAAATGCAAAGATTGTCTTGCTTTTGTCTTCGCTCCTCGGTGGCCGCGTTCGATTACCTTCCCTGGACAGACCCGGGTTACCCCCACCCACGAGTGACCCTGCTCTCATGCTGGGTCAAGTTACTGGGTAATGACGTCAGAGCCAGCCGGGCAGACACAGGAAAGCTAATCGAACGCGCATGGTGTTTCTGCGACATCGTGACCTTCGACATTGCGCCGCCTTAGCAACAACGACGGCCATTTTGGTTTCAGCTGCTGATCATGAGCCGGGAGGTTCGTTATGCGGCCGTAATCGGCTAGGTCATGTCTGTTCTACGTGTTGCTATGGAAATGTGTGCACTTGATCGCCCAGTGTAACTCAAGAACGGAAATTTCTAGGGGAAAAATCGAATCTAGCGTTTTATTCTTGACCGCCAAACGCATCCTATATTCTATAGGTCCAGGATTGATCTCAAGCTTTCTTCGTCCTCTAACCAGCCCATTACCTAATCCTTTGTAAATTAGTAATTATTTGTTAAAGTATAGTGGGAATGTTTTATGTAAAGTGTTTGTTAATAATAGCACTGTCTTGTGGGTCGGTGGGTCATTGGTTTGTCATTCGGGGAGGGGGGGGCACGGAGTTGCTTAGAAACTTAGGTTACCTTTTGGCTTTCTATTCGAGTCATAGTTGGTCCATTTTCATTTCGTCATTAAATCCGTTTGAATGCTGGACAAGAATAATACCTCGGGAACATGTAGCTGATGACTGTGCGCTGTTCACTTGCCTTGATATTTATCAAAACAAAAATGTTGGTGAGCATGACCGTTTGTAAAAAATAAAGGAATTTTATATTAAACAAAATAACATTGGTCACTTGTATTTCCTTGATTGCCTTGTAATTGCGTGTTGGTGGTAACGTAATTGAATGAGGGTTTGCCCTGCCTGAAGTTTGATGGTTGAATACTGTCAGTGAATACTGCGCGATCGCTTGGTGTTTTGCGACGGTAATCATGACTGAGAATGTGGGCTTTTAATAATTGAGGGCTCGCCCAACTCGACGTGTATTTACACAAGATCCTTTTGAGGTTGTTGATTTATAATTTGGCGATGAAGTTAACATTTTTTTTATTTCGGATCAAAATCAACGAGAAAACATAATCCTGTAAAAAAAATGCTTACGCCCTCTACGGCCGGCTGTGTGATGTTGTGCACGGTGCAATATTGGCCACCTCCTTAAGCTCAAACCAATTATTGACCAAAATAAGATCTTGGCTAAAATTCTCAGTATGCATATTGTCTCAAATCAATACTCCCTCATACGGATTTTTCAATGGGGAATCGTGAATTTTGCACCCAGTTGGATGGTAATTACCTTGTGGTCTTTACGGGCGACTTAAAGCACGCCCTCTATAGACCATAATCCATGACCAGTTGACATCATGACCTGACATGTGACAACAACATTTCATTTCCCTTTTTCACACTCACAGTTACAGCAGCCTTCGCGGGAAAGTTGAATTTTATTTAAACGAGCCTGAAGCCTTCAAAATCGAAAAAACAGATTTCTGACCGTCAGTTTATACATGTATATGGTAAGTGTATACAAGGAGTTGATCGGTGAATGTAAGTTAGTAAAATAAAGCCTGCATTACAAAACGTGCACATGGATGATGATGGAGAGCTGTGCAACTGCAATGCATTATTTTGTATTCAGAGTACCATCAGCATTCTGCCATGGAACATTAACAACTAGTATCACATCAGTATCACTGTATCACTATCAGTATCACTATCAGTAATTCAGTATCACTATCACTAATCATGATTATACTTTATAGATTCCCCTTCTATACGATTACGACGATAAATTACTCATTAGCTACACTAGCACACTGGCACTTACATGTAGCAGCAATGTGTTTCCTCCCTCCGCGGCAACAGTGACTCTCAGTGTCTGTACTTGACCTTGTACTGACCTTGTTTACATAGTAGTACTACTACTAGTACGTATACTAGTACCATGGAGGAACGATTTTTCCTTCCTCCATGGTAGTACTAGTACATGTAGTAGTACTACGACTACTAGTACTAGTACTACTACTACTAAAGTACTAGTAGTAGTACTAGAACTAGTACTACTACTAGTACTAGTACCATGGAGGAATACTTATTCCTCCATGCTAGTACTAGTACTACTACTAGTACTAGTACTACTACTAGTAGTACTGCTACTACTACTACTAGTACTACTAGTAGTACTAGTACTACTACTAGTACTAGTAGTACTTTATGTAGTAGTAGAAGTACTACTACTAGTACTAGTAGTGGTAGTACTACTACTTAGTACTAGTACTTCCGGTACTAGCTCTTTTTTTATTCGCAGTGGCTGTTGTTACGGCAGTCATCCGTGTGGTTCCCTGACTTCACAGTATTTGTCAGGATGTTTAGCTCTTGGAACCAGACTATCAGCTAATAGACTGGTTCAACCAGCCTGCAATGCTGACGAAATACAATCAAGTTAGGGAACCACACGGACGACTGCCGTAACAACAGCCACTGCGTTTTTTATTCCTATTTGGAGAACCACTTCTACTTAGTGTGACTTTGTTTGCAAAGGGGGTGCTGGTGTCCAGTGAAGGATGGCCTCTGCAAGATCTTCAGGCATTCGTCCGAGAGATGCCATCGGCTCACTGTGTCATCTCCTGAATCTTGGCGGCACGACGACGGGACTATCCCCAGAGACCTTCAGACAAGCCAAGTTCAACAAGCAGGAAGTGGTATGTTGTCTTTCCCCCCAAAAAAAATCCTTCCAGCCAGAATTTCTGAATGCTAAGCCGGTGATCAAACTCCATTTTCACCCAAAACAAATTCCAACCTGAATTTGTTTTTACCCCACATGACCTTGACCAGTTCATTGGTAAAGTGGTTAAAACAACTGCAGCCGATGTTGCGTAACTTACGCAACATTTTGCTGTCTTTGCTAATACTAATAGAGACGCGAGACTTATGCAACATTTGTAAGTTGCATAACTTACGCAACATTTTGCTGTCTTTGTTAATTGAGGCGCGAGACTTACGCAACATTTGTAAGGTGCGTAACTTACGTAATTTTTCTTGAAATGGGTTGTTGGGGTGGAGTTATGGTGCATCGTAACTCAACTTCTGATGGATAATCCTTCCTAAGTATTTACAGGCCATAGGTTGTTTTTTGTGTGCGTCACACATTGTGTTGCAAACAGGGTTCTTAGTCACTCTGACTCCTCTCTTTGGTGTCTTCCACACACCAGGTGGCTCCTCTGTGGTCCCTGCTGTCTGATCTGACGCCCCTCTTGTCCCACGGATGCCCGCCGTTAAAGGACGGGAGCGCGCCAGCCAGCCCCGCCTCCGTGAAGCGCCGCCTGCGGTCCCTGGGCTATCGCTGCCGGCGTTTCCACAGCCTCCCGGACGACATGAGCGGCGGCAGCCGGGAGCTGCTGCTCGCCTGCGGCTGGGCGCTCGCTAAGAGAGACCTCGCGAGGCCTGCGGCGGTGACTGGCGGGGTGCCTCCCGACACCGCTCACCTGCACTTGGAGGAAGTCGAGGAGACGAGGCCGAGAGGCGCTGGCGGGGGAGGGGCGAAGGCCGGGATGGGATTGAGAGACGGTGCCAGGTACTTGTCTTGGCTGATGGGGCGGTGCGTGATGGAGACCAGGCGACTGTACATCCAACAGCAGGAGCTCTGCACTCTTACGCATCAGGTAAGCACCAGGGCCCAATTTCATAGAGCCGCTTAAGCGTGAGCTATCTGCTAAGCAGGAAAAGTCTTCCTTGTGTGGTGTGGTGTTGAACTGTCGATAGCTTTTGACTTGCATTCTACTGACAGATAGCATTTAAACTGGCAGTAACTCTAAATATTAATGACCATTTTTTTTTCATTAAGTCAGCGGTGGTTTGCAGTGACACTGTGTTTAAAAACTGGGGCCAAACACTTGTTTTAGAAGCCTGTTATATTATAACGAGCAAGATAAATATGACCGAAGCCTAAGCCTGAGCCTAAGCCTTCATTTCGAAAATGCCCTATCACCTCATCAAAACCTTCTACACCCCATCCACAACACCGCCCGTTCCATTCAGGAACCACACACACTCTCACAAGAGGTAGTATGTTCAGGTGGTGTCACTGCAAACTGCAAACCAGCCTTGACTTGGGCTGTTTTCCAAAACTCCGGACGGCTCCGGACTCGTGTCTGTTCTCCAAAAGCTGAAATCACAGGTCAGAGTTCTTTATTGAGGTTGAAGCTTTGGATTCCTTTTCAAAACGCAGTGTAACATTAAGAAACGAAGTTAAAGGCTATCGTTTTCATGCCTCGTACTTTGAAATGGATGGAAGAAATGGAGATAAATCCGGAGCCTGAGCCTAAGCCGGGGTTTGGAAAAGGCCTCATAGCAGCCTGAAAAATCTTATGCCTCCGCATTCTTTGCTACTTCACCTTGCCTCTTCTTTTGCCAGATTCACAAGGCAACTCTTGGAGTGAGGATGAGGGAGGACTCTCCCCATCTGTCCTGCTTGGAAACATTTGTCCTCAGGAATTCTGGCCGCGTTCAGAAGGTGAGTACGAGTGGCGTTTTGCCTGGGACGAACTGCAAGGAGTTCAAAGAGGGACAACAAATAGATATGTCGTGATTGACCATGAATGTGGCCGAGAAAATCAGGCACCAACAAAATTGCAATTTCTTTCTGACTTAAAATTGATGAAAATTTCAAATCAAATATAATTTTTGTGAGATCAAAGGGAATGGCAAGCAGTAGGGTAGGAATCAAAGTAGGAAAGCTGGTAGACAGACCAGGATGAGATCAAAGCCAAAGGGAATGGCAAGCAGTAGGGAAGGGATCAAAGGAGGAAAGCTGGTAGACAGACCAGGGTGAGATCAAAGGGAATGGCAAGCAGTAGGGAAGGGATCAAAGGAGGACAGCTGGTAAACAGACCAGGGTGAGATCAAAGGGAAGGGCAAGCAGTAAGGAAGGGATCAGAGGAGGAAAGCTGGTAAACAGACCATGGTGAGATCAAAGGGAGGGAAGGGATCAAAGGAGGAAAGCTGGTAGACAGACCAGGGTGAGATCAAAGGGAAGGGCAAGCAGTAGGGAAGGGATCAAAGGAGGACAGCTGGTAAACAGACCATGGTGAGATCAAAGGGAGGGAAGGGATCAAAGGAGGAAAGCTGGTAGACAGACCATGGTGAGATCAAAGGGAGGGAAGGGATCAAAGGAGGAAAGCTGGCAGACAGACCAGGGTGAGATCAAAGGGAAGGGCAAGCAGTAGGGAAGGGATCAAAGGAGGAAAGCTGGTAGACAGACCAGGGTGAGATCAGAGGAAAGGGCAAGCAGTAGGGAAGGGATCAAAGGAGGAAAGCTGGTAGACAGACCAGAGTGAGATTCTAGAGGGAAGGGTGAGCAGCAGGGAAGGGGTCCAAGAGTGGAAGATCAAAGGGAGATGATCAAGGAAGTAAACCCAAAAGGATTGTTAGTAAACACAATCAAATGATCTTATTCATTGAAATCCCTCCTGGAGATCCAGACCATGTGGTTGAATAGTCTGAAGACACTTCATCAACAGCTGAGAATCTTAATGACGGATTTGGATTTTCCAAAATGTTAGTTATGTGATGACTGCTTTGCCTGATGACCTTCTTGAAAAGAAAATGTGTGGTGTTTTTTAATTTTTTTTTTTTTAGTATCAGCAGAGCTTGGAGTCTGAGCAAAGTCAACTGCGTGTCTGCCTGAAGTGGCAGGAATACCAGTCTACCTTCTGGCAGTGGATGGTAAGTCTTAAGTTTGAATCCCCCCCCCTTCACAAAATAAAGGCTTAGGCGCGGGCTTGCTCCTGAGCTTCAGTTCGCTCACCCGTTATACAATGCCACAGCCATTGACAAACAACCTCTTGACCCGCAGTTTCGTGGCGAATGAAAGCCGATGAAATGGAAGCAATCGGCTTTGAAATGTAAAATGTTTAGTCTTTGTTACTGTCTGTGATTGCATTGTTGACTGACTGACTGACGTGCATACCAACTATGCACGTCAGATAAATTAGAACTTACTCAAAAACGTGTTTGTCGCATTGTACTTGGTACTAGGTATGCTAATTATAAACAAGCCCTTCTTGATTTGAAATTAGAAAGCTTGTATGAAAGGAGGTTAAATCTTTGCTCTAAATTCATTCTTAAAACTTATAAATCTAACAAATTTAACGACTGGTTCCCTAAATCCAACAAATGTCATGCAATGACTTTAAGATCAACTCGTTTATTTCACAAGCACCATGGTGCTACTAACAGATTCAAAAATACGGTAGTCCCATCCCCTTTTTAACTGGAATGTTAAATTCCATTCTTAATGACTGACTGACATCTTATCTTTTAAGTTGATTGTCCTGCATTTTTTGATATTGTGTGTATGAGTCCACCTAGTATTTTTGTGTTCTGCGTGTACATTATTTAAATCTTTTCTTAGTTTGTGTTTTGTAAATTTCTCTTAAAATTACTTTCTTTGTGTGTTATATTTTTAAAGTGATATATGTAAATTTTTACTGATGTAACCACGGTGCAATTCAACCTTCGGGTTGCAAGACTTGTGGAAAAATAAACCATGAATAATAACTAAGTTTGATTTGCGAATGGCCCTCCGGGAAAATTATGGTAGCTGCCTCAGACCCACAAAAGCCCCAGAGAACCATGCTCGGGTTGTTAATCCTTTTTTTTTTGCTTTTTTTTTTTCATTCTTCAGGAGAGTGTCTTAGATGCAAACGTTGAAGAAGTCTCGGAGGAAGGTCCCGAACCAGACTACCCCTCAGTTCCGCAGCATCTCGCGGGGAGTCTGTCTCAGCTGCTCCGTGAGTTAGAGGACAGGGTGCTAGACCTGGAGCATCTCGTGAGGGATAGCGGGGAAGAGGAGGACTTGGAAAAAGAGGTACGAGCATACGACCCAGAATAAGAGGCTCTTAGATGACTTAAAACCTCCTACGTACCATTTGCACAAATCCAAATTTCGACCTGATGAATTTTGTGAAAGTATTTACTCGCGTGGAAGTGAATACCAGCATCATACATGCTGTGAACTTTTTAACGCTTGGAATGCTGCCATTTTCATGAATTTTGTATGAATTTCCAACAGTCATTTTCAAAACGACTTTTGGATAAAACATGGTAACTAGCCTTTTCATGGTTGATGAGTTTATTTTGTCTGTTTGATTATTGTCGGGTCTTGCTTTGTAGAGCGATCCGGAGCTGACCAGCAAACGACTTAGCATCAACAGAGACATCCTGACCCATCTCATGCCTGCCGGCGCGGCCTTGACTTGCCGCAGTCCCTCCGGCGAACACTACCGCCACCGGCGCCCGCCCAGGTTCCATCTGGTGGCGAAGGAGGGGCGGGCACCGGCCGTCGCCAAGGCAACTCAGAAGGGACCCCCGGACACCGGCGACATCGGCAAGGAGTCGGGGAGGCTCCGGGCTGAGGTGGAGAGGCTCCGGTCCGAGCTGGCGGCGGTGAGGCGAGACCACTGCTCACGGCTGAACGACTTTGCCTCACTCCTTCCTGATGCTGTTTGTATACCGCCAATCGGCTCGGCAAGATGACGCACTAATACTTCTGATTGCATCATGAACTCGCACTCACAATATCGAGTAAATCTAGCACCTCGTCAAGATCCTCACCACAAGTGCCTCACCATTTCGGAAACAGTCTACTCGGTCCGTCGGTCGGGACACCGTAGCGATGCCGACAGTGAGGTGGAGTAAACTCGGGCCTTCGGGTACGCTGAGGCGTGATATGTCCAGCGCAGGATCCCAACCAGGTGTCCTTAATGTGGATAAGATTTGAAGGTTTGCATGTTGAAAGTACCAAGTGAAAGGTTTGCGGTGACACCATGTAACACTTCTCCTTTGAGAAAGGTCCTGCTAGGATCAAAACGTCAGGCCCACTCAATTCTGAGATTTGCATTTTGGTAATTTTAGTCAGTAAGCAGTTTGCAACATTTTTGTAAAATGAGATTTGAAGGTTTGCATGGTGAGAATATCAGGATAAATAGGTTTGCGGAGACACCATGTAAATTATCTTTTGTGAGTAAGTGTGGTTCTGAAAAGAACCGGAGGAACTCGACGTTTCGAACAGTATACTCTGCTCGTCTTCAGCATTCGGTTCCTCCGGTTCTTTTCAGAACCACACTTGCTCACAAAAGAGAATTTACATGGTGTCTCCGCAAACCTATTTAACCTAACATTTTTGTATATCACTTCTCTTTTGAGACGGAGTGTGGCTCTTTTCAGAGCCACTCTCCGTCTCAAAAGAGAAGTGCTCTTTTCAGAGCCACTCTTCGTCTCAAAAGAGAAGTGCTCTTTTCAGAGCCACTCTCCGTCTCAAAAGAGAAGTGCTCTATTCAGAGCCACTCTCCGTCTCAAAAGAGAAGTGTTACATGGTGTCAGGGCAACTCTATGTGCCTCAGTGTAAACCAACTTATGAATAGTGCAGTGCACTGAGGAGACAGCAATCGATTTGCTGTCCATTGGGAGCTGACCCTTCAGGGTGGGGACAATGATGCCACTGACCGGCGTTGACTGACAAAGATAAGCCTATGCTAGGGTTCTGCCCCAGTCTTCTGCACCGCCATTCTCGTCATTTCTGTCAAGATGAATTTCTTCCTCTCTGATTGTGATGCTGGCAGATTTCCTTTGGTTGATGCCTTTCTCTGCCTCAAAGGCAACTTACACTTACATGCCCCATGATCCCATGCAAAAACGGGGAAGCAGGCTCACCTGTTCCTTGGTCTATCTTCTGACTGACAGCGGTATAGTACTCTGAGGCCTCGAAGCTCCTGAAGGAAGTGTGCTTGGCTTTACAGAGTGCATACTTTATTTTGTAAGGTAGTCTCGGAGGGTGATGGAAGAATGGAAACTTGCTTTGCAGTAGGCGGTTCAACGTGTTCTCAATTCTTGCAAGCAACACATTTTGTCTGTCAAACCGGAGATAAGTCCGTGTTCATTTCCCATTCCTTTTGGCACTGTTTATTGACAACCATTTTCTTTGTCCCAAATCTAGATGTATGCTATACTATTCTTCCTTTGTGGTTAATTAATTCAATTTTCACCTTTTACCAATTTCAAAGCGGGATCAATAGCCTTGCAAAAGTCACATGTATGGTTCCAACTTCATTTGTTTATTTTAATTACGAAAAATGGGAGCGAACTGGTTTGGAAGATTTAAATAAATTATGAGAATAGCAATGAAAATTTGACTGGACCAGGATTTGAACCCAGGATTGCGGCTTAACATACCGGTGCTCTTACCACCTGAGCTGTCTACCCCTTAGATGTCAACTGTCTACTAATAGTCAACTGTCTATGCAGGGTAAGAAGGGGCAGAATATGCTTCAACTTCGAACAAAGAACTGTTATCTTCTGCAGTTAAAAAGTCGATTTCAGCCCTCACCTAAAGGGTTGGATATCTCAGGTGGTAGAGCTGATACAGGACTGAGTTCAAATCCCAGACCAGTCAAATTTATTTTGGCTATTTTCATGGATGATTTTGAGTTACAGGTAGCATTCCTCATGCCTCCAGTCACCGATTTTTGTTGCTCTCAAAGTTTTCAGAAGAGTTGTCCTGTTTTCAAATTCTCAGACTTATCACAGCCTCTGTTCAGTACTCCAACTTATTGATGAAAATTCAGAATAAAGATTGTGGATTGTAAAGAAGAATTCCGCATTTACTTTATAATAATTTGTCTGATCCATCCCAATCAGTAAAAGCTTACAATTTTGTTATTATTAGTGAAATTTGTTGACAATGTCTTCAACCATTTGGAAAGAAAAGGCTGAATAAGTTGAGATTTTCTTCACTTCAGGGCAGTGGAGCATGTATCGTATCTCAAAGGAAATATATAACGTGTTTTGTTTTTGTTTTTTTAACAATCTTTTAAATTCAATTCATAAAATAATCAAAGTCCTTGTTTTCGTCTTGGACGAATTTTTAAATAAGTCATTAATCTCAGGGCGTAAGAGAATGTAAATAGAGAAGCTAGGGCCCCTTTTCCAAAACCCGGCTTAGGCTCAGGCTCCGGCTTTGTCTCCGTTAATTTCTTTCGTCCAATTTAAAGTACAAGAGTCCTTTGGTTTCGTTTTTGAATGTTACACTCCGTTTTTGAAGAAGAAAAAAATCCCAAGCTTCAACTTCGAACAAAGAACTGTTTTCAGCTTTTTAGATAAAAGGGACCAAGCCTAAGCCGGTTTTTGTAAAAGACCTTAGGATTCGAACAAAATGCAGCCCTTTCAATGTTTCATTCACGCCACGATTTTTAAAATTCCACAGTCCCTTTCATCACGCACGCCTGGGGGCGCCCTTTCACGTTTGTTGCCGGATTTGGATTTTCGGCGCCAAGTCATTCACTTCGTCAAAAATAGCGGAGACAGACATTGGCGCCTTCCGATCCCGGACGCTCTGGAAATGCCGTCTGAGATCTGACTCCGGCGGTGGAATTTCCTCCCTCCACTCCCTCCACTCCATCCAGTTCTTCACCCCGAGATTCTGGTCGACAGCATCGGCCATGGCTGGGCCGGCCAAAGTCTTGCTGATGAGCACGGTTCTTCTTTGGTTGGTTTTGAGGGGTTACGGCGGTCGAGTTGAGGAAGCAGACGATCGCGAGGAAGGGCGGTTCCGTGACCTCACTTCTGACCAGGTAAGGAATCCAAGTTTAGTCCTCTTTTCCCCCCGAGGTAATATTACACTTTGACTCCAAAACCAAGATCGACCGAGGCGTACAATCTTTTGAATTTCATCAAATGAAATATTTGTTTCCCTGGTACAAACTGGAAAGGTGTCTACTGTCCTGGAAAGTCGTATTTTGTGTCTAATTGGTACTGCAGTGGTGCCAACATGTGCACGTACTTTTTTAGTTGTCGGACGCCATATTGGATTATTGGTACCGGTCTTCTCACAATGCCATTCTCGTCATTCCCGTCGAGGTGAATGCGTTTCCTTCTCTTTGACTTTGATTGTGATGATGCAGGCTGATTTCTCGGGTTGCTGCCTTTCTCTGACTCAAAGTCGACTTGCACTTGCACTTTACTTGTCTTTAGTACAAAATAATAGCCCCATTTAGAAACTTGCATCAACTTGCGCAGAAAAGTGACGAATTGAATTTTTCTCGAGTCTTACTCTTACTCTTCTTAGTCTTAATACTAGTCTAGAGTAGATACAGTACTCAGTAGTCAGCCCTTGTACGTCGCATTTTAACAACTCAAAATTATTTAAACTTAAAATTAAAGTGACTGATATACAAATATGTTGCAAACTGCTTACTGACTAAAATTACCAAAATGCAAATCTCCAAATGTAGTGGGCCTGACGTTTCGATCCTAGCAGGACCTTTCTCCAAGACCTTTCTCTGCCTTTGAGAAAGGTCCTGCTAGTACTGCTAGGATCGAAACGTCAGGCCCACTAAATTTTGCGAACTCAAAATTTTTAGAAAATAAGAAGTATTACTGTAGCTACTTATTTGCGGTATTGCTACTTAATTTCAATACATACAATTTAGTGGGCCTTAGCAGGACCTTTCTCAAAGGCAGAGAGAAAGGTCCAGCCTTTGAGAAAGGTCCTGCTAGGATCGAAATGTCAGGCCCACTTAATTTTAAGATTTGCATTTTGGTAATTTTAGTCAGTAAGCAGTTTGCAACAATTTTGTATATCACCTTAATTTCAATACACTTAACAGCACATGGTAAAAGTAAAACTAAAGTAAAAGTAATTGCTAACTAGTAGTACTGTACAGTCTGTAGTCTACTCCATAACTAAGAGTATGTATTTTGTAAGGGTAACACTTGACAACCCACACCCTTCAAATACACCAACCCCAATATAATGACACTGCTATTACTATAGTAGTATTAAAATGGTTTGTCAGTAGAAATAGAAATGAATACATGTATGTAAGACTCTATTGTTGCCCCAGCACTTAGGAATAATTCATTAGCCCTTCCCCTCGTATACATGTACTCTAATTTCGAATTTTTTTTTTAAATGATGTTTTTTCTCTAGAAAATTGTACATGCATTTGATTTAAAGTCAAATACATGTACAAAATCTATTCAAACACAACACAGTATGACAAGATGATGGCTGATATTGAAGTGTTGATTTTTGGAAAGCTGGCGCAGTGTGCATGATAATTAATTATGTTAAAGGGCAAGTCAGCAAGATACTTTTTGTCTGGATTTTGATATGAAAAGTGATTTTCGATTTTCATTTTTTTTTACTTGACCCACCCAGCCACTATTTCGAAAATGAGTGGCCTCTTATTTGATTTTGATTTGATTTGATTTGATTTGTTTACTTCAGTTTGAACACCATCCTGGATTCAAAGGCGATTTGAGTCGGATCCCAAGAGGAGCAAACAAAGGTAAGTCAAGATGAACTTTTCAAAAAGTCAATGGACTTAAATGCTTCTCATTTCAGACTCTCACCCCCACCCTGGCAAAGAAAGTTGATTATATTATGTCCTCTTCAAGACTCTGTATTATTGTCCCTGGTAATACGGTTTGCACCACTCTTTGAAGAAAATTAATCATTCCTTCATTCATAAAAATATATGAAGGCCGCCATCTGAGGGTTGGATAGCTCAGGTGTTAAGAGTGCTGGTATTCAAAACCAGAGCTTCTCAGGTTCACGTCCCGGTCTAGGCAAATTTTCTTTTCCATTTTTCAAATTTGAAACATTTTCCTGTCAGTTTGCCTGCAACGTGTACACAGGGCAGGAACTCCGGGTTAAAAAGGGCACGGCAATTTTTGCCTTGAAATTTCGGCAAATTAAGGGCATCACGGCAATTTCTGCAATTTTTGAAGGGCATCAAGGCAATCGCAAAAAAAATCCGGGGCATCAAGGCAATTTAACTACTTTTTATTAGTACCGATGCAAACACGACGTAAGCACCTTAAACAAACTTTGAAAATTGGCGCTGAAGGCACCGAATCCTTGTTTTAGGTCTCCTACTAATATATCATCGTTTCTGTGGGACCACAATGCCTAAAAAAAATATTTTCCAACATAAAAATGACGTCTAAAATAAGTTTCAGTCAGCCACCAACACGCATTCTCACGGAACATGAACTGTACCATTCAGGTGTGGCCGGGGTGCTACTGCTATAGTAAGCGGGACGACAAAAATATCTGACAATAGATCCTCACAAAACAATCGAAATAAAAAGGATTCTAAATAGCCTACATGTTTGTAAAGATGGATTTTTAAGCAGCTAGGTCCAACCTAAACAAGCATATTATCGGAGCTTATTATTGTATAAAGTCGCACCCCTCTCATTCCTAATAGAATAGTCCATGCTGTCAACGTATCGTGGTGTGGGTTCGATGTTCCAAAACCTTCTCATCAGTTCTCGTCCAAAAAATTGAGAATGACTACGTTCGTAGGCCTACCTGAAAAAAGGAATAAAGTTTGCGACATTTTTGTGCTGCATCGTGAGGTAGTAGCTCGTTTTGCTGTTTAGCTTTCTCCTTTCGGGGCATGGTTACGACTTTGAAAAGGCACCCGCGAACACGCAAACCTTTGACAGCTCTACGATTCTACTTTCGCACGCAACCCGACCACGTGCTGCATGCTGCGCAATCTATCTATCGTGCAACGCAAATCGCTCCCAACTACCGTTGGTACCCGTTGTTTGGTACAGCCAGCGATGTCCAAGATTCACTGGTACCCGCAGACTAAAAGTTCGTTGATATGAAACTGTCCCGATCGAACGCACTGCACATGTGTATGTACATGTACGTACATTGATCGTGTACAGTATGTGTACGTGTACATGTACATGTACACCCATACACAGTCCGTACAGTTGTGCACAGAATGCGCAATGTTTAGCGGACAGTGCGCACGGTACAGTGAAGCTTCCGTGTGTGCTGCACACACGTACACACACTGCACAGCAGTCGGAATATATTTCATGCGCGCTGTGCTAACGGCCGTGCGGCGGCCGGCAGTCCGATCTGCCCAACTATCCATCGACCAAAAGGGCACGACGGCAATGTGCTAAAAGGGCACGGCAATTTGTTGCCGTGAAAATCCTCCAAATTTAAGGGCACCGCGGCAATTGGTGAGGGCACGACGGCAATTGCCGTCGTTGCCGTCGTGAATTTCCTGCCCTGTGTACATCTAAAAAGTGACCTTTAAATCATGTGGAAAGAACTTAAGGTGATATACAAAAATGTTTCCACGCATGTGGAAAGAACTTATTTTCATATCTACCCCCAATTCAATCAGAGACAATGTTTGTGTTTTTCTAAAGCTGACCCATCTTTATTTTCTTTTTGAAAATTGAACGTCTGAGAAAAAGGTTTGCTTAGTCAACTGTCTTTTTAGAATCACTACAGTCTCTTGTCAATTGATTGAGTACATTGTTTCTAAACTGCAGAATCTTGATGTTGCTCTGGACCACACAAAAATATATTTTCTGTGTGCATGGTGTCGCAATGAACTTTTCTCATCATTCGAACATTCTCTCTTTTTTTCAGTGTGTGGAAGCACAATGACGACCAATTCCGGTTTTGTTCATTCACCTGGGTTTCCAGACCTCTACGAGCCGGACCTCCTGTGCACATGGGTGATACAGGTGCAATCTCAGAAACAGGTGTGCTGATTGGTGGAAGAATTTCAAGAGACCATCATCACTCGTGTTCAGCTTGGTGGTTGGTATCATCAAGTGGAAGATTTGCGATGACACCATGTAAATCTTCTTTTGTGAGATGGAGTCTAGTGTGGCTTGGGAAAGAGCTGGTATTTCAAAGTTTAGGGCAGTGCGTGCACTGCCTTGTGGACTCCAGATGATAGGCAGAGTACACACTGCCTGACGCGTTGAGATACTGGCCTTTGGCATACACGGTCTCTAAAGAAATGTTTTACACTGTGTCACCGCAAACCTTCCACTCGGTACTTACACCATGCAAACCTTAAAATCTTATCTGTCCACAAAAAATGTCATTCCTGACAGGATTCTGCCTGTGAGAAAGGTCCTGCTTCGATCAAAACATTAGTTCCTCTAATTTTTTTAAATTTCCATTAAGGTCATTGAAGTCGGTTTGCAACATTTTTGTATCAAACATTTTGTTGTACAAGTTGAATCTTTATCTTGAATGTTTTTACGTGGTATCATTTTTTTTTACTCTTAGCTCCAAACTGCTGCACAAAGGCTTTTTGATGATGCGTTCCTCCATATAACAGCCGCAAATATTTTAGAAATCAGAAATCAAAATTTATGGTATTTTAAAGGCTTTGGTATGGTCAGGATTAATGGACAGCAAAAAATAAATTGACCAAAGCTTGAGCCAAGTTTTGTAGTGAAATGAAATTTCAAATGAAATGCTAATCCCATCCTAATTCTTCAGAATCTTTCTCTGGGATTTGGGGAAGATTGGGGGGTTATTGATTTAGACTGCTAGAGGAGATGACTGTGGTTTCAAGACTAAGGACCTAGGCTTTTATGAAGATTAAATATTAACAGTCAGGCATTTGGGAGAAGGGATTTGCAAGGATTAAGAAGGACATGTTTGATTGACACCTGAAGGACACTACTTTTTTGTTGGGGGGGGGGGTTTTCCTAGCACGCAAGACGTAGGGGATTTTGGAGAAGAATGATGAGACTGCATGGCCCTAATAAGTCCAGCATTATATTGAGCATTCTGTTTGGTGGCAATTTGGGAATGCTGAGCCTTGAGAGTGCAAACCATTTGGGGAATTGAATGCCATGATGGTGGGAGTTTAAAACGAATCAAGGCAAAAATACTAAGAGTTGAGAAAAAAACAGTAGAACAAAAATCGAATGGGTTGATCCCTAGTGCTGTGTTCCAGTTCAAAGTTAGGGTTAGTGTGCAGTTTAATTGTGTATGACTTGTGCCATTTGGCAACCAGGCCAAAGTTAAACTACTCACTTGTATATAATAGTAAATGAAAAATAATAATATTCTATGAATATAAGGAAAGACTTAAATAAGCAAATAGTTAGACAATATGAGATTATAATACATGTAATAGCAAATCAATGTGCTCTGTGACCTTAATTCAGTCTGTCAAATTGTTTTCGTAGATATTGCTACGCTTTGTCATATTTGACGTCCGCGGTGGTGCCAGAGGCAAGTGCACTGCAGGGGAGGACTATGTGATGATTCGCAGCGATGAGAGCTCAGGCCAGACACTGGGCATATTCTGTTCTCCAACACCCAACACTCCCGTCCCGGGCTCCATCCTCTCCAAGACCAATCGGGTCGTGGTCATCTTCCACACCAACGGACGGCAATCGGCCAAGGGATTCCTCATCAGCTATTTGGACGTCCAGAAAGTGGACATCTCGGACTACATCACTCAGCAGGTGGCCTTCGATGAGCCCACCCTCTCTGCCCAGACGCAGGAACAAAGGCGGGTGACCCGTCCGGTTGTCAGCACAGCGGCGGGGAGCATGGCTCCGTCGCAGTCTCGGTTCTTGCCGGCGTTATCACCCAGCGATGGAACAGTCTCGGCCAATCCAAGCGGCCAGCGTGTCAGTCCAGACTCCAGTGGGCTAGCCTCGCTGGCCTTTGACTTACTGCCTGTGAGTGTGCATTTCTCCAGCCCAGAGGACACTCCTATCACTCCAGGGGATGTCCCTTCACCAGAAGAAACATCTCCGGGATTAACATCACAAGAACTCACTGGCAATGCTCTCGCAAGTGTTGTACCCCTGGATGATGATGTCCTTCCAACTGGACAAAATGCTGCCACACCGACTGGGCACTGGTCACTTCATCCAAGTGGACAACAAACCAACAGTCTAACTGCCCAGCAAGTCTCGGTTTTCCAACAGTTTGAAACTTCAAGCAAAACCCAACCTTTCACGAAGAATCCTAGCAGTGTCAGTCTGCAATCTGAAAAAAGTTTCACTGAGCAACATATGACTGAAACAGGAAATCCGCCTGAACTTGTAACCCAACCACTCGAAACCCCAAATAAACTTCAATCCCCTTCACAACCAGTTGAAGAGAAATATCAGATCACTCAACAAGATCAGCATACTTATGCCCAATCAGGACTTCCATCTGAGACGATGACCCAAGGGTCCAAGTCAACTCCAAGTCAGCGTCGTCTGACCTCACAAGCTCAGGCCAGGACCCAAGAACCCGAAAGGCAGACGGAGCAGCAGCAAGATGCTTCTCACTCTGATCACAAGCAGGTCACACAGCTGTCTGAAACTCCGAGTGAAGTTGGGTCTTCCTCACCACCTGAGCAGACACGCCACCTTGTTACTCAGCTGCAACTGTCCCAGCATCCGCCTGTCCCAACTCAACAACCCGTCACTCGGCCTATGGAGCAATCAGTGAGGTCTACTCAGTTCGTTGCTCCAGAGAATCACTCCACTACAGTAGCTCACCAGAGTGAGCTGAAAACCAATGCTGCCCAAAAGGAAATTCAAGGTGTCACTGAAGCAGGGCAGGATTCCAAAATGACTCAAAAGTTGGAAACTCCTGTGCGACAGTTCCTCACCTCATCATCTGAAGGGAAATCCACAGTTGATGCCAAAGGAGATCCAGACAGTCAACAGTTGACTCAACGGCCTGACAAATTCCGTACTGAAACTGGACAGGGAGAAAGCCCCGGAGTTGTGAAGGCAACATCTACCTCATCGGAAATCCCACTAACTCCAAGGTTGGCCGTGACATCACCTTCCACAGGCGCATGCGGAGGGAGTCTTCACACCTGCATGGGTTCAATTGAATCACCTGACATAGCTGCAGATTCTACAGCAGGTATTACCTGTGAGTGGGACATTACAGTCCCCACCGATCGAGTGATTGTCCTCTATTTCAGAGACATTGACTTGGATTCCATGCCCATAGACAACTGGTGCAGTGACAGGTATGATCACATCAAAGTAACTGATGGACAGGCAGAGAAAGAAATGATCTATTGTGGGAATGAGCCGCCTCCTGTGTTTATTTCAGCTGGTAGTTCTTTGAAAATCAGTTTTGTGAATTTGTACGGCTATAGCGCAGGGTTCCGCGCTGTGTACACTTGCCGTGTCAGTGCAGATGAGGGCAAGAGGTTGGCAGAGGCTGCAAATGCTACCCAAGAAGACCAAGCTGTCACTGAATCTGACCAGGAATCTGAAATATTTACCCAACTCTTTGAAACATCAAGTAAGCAGCAATCTCCCTCACCAAATGAAGCAACATCTAAAAGTTTGACATCACCTTCATCAGGTGCATGTGGTGGAAGTCTCCACACTTGCAATGGCTCAATTGAATCACCTGACATAGCTGGAGATTCTACAGCAGGTATTACCTGTGAGTGGGACATTACAGTCCCCACCGATCGAGTGATTGTCCTCTATTTCAGAGACATTGACTTGGATTCCATGCCCATAGACAACTGGTGCAGTGACGGGTATGATCACATCAAAGTAACTGATGGGCAGGCAGAGAAAGAAATGATCTATTGTGGGAATGAGCCGCCTCCTGTGTTTATTTCAGCTGGTAGTTCTTTGAAAATCAGTTTTGTGAATTTGTACGGCTATAGCGAAGGGTTCCAGGCTGTGTACACCTGTGTCAGTGCAGATGAGGGCAGGAGGTTGGCAGAGGCTGCAAATGTTACCAAAGAAGACCAAACTGTCACCGAATCTGACCTGAAATCTGAAATATTTACCCAACTCTTTGAAACATCAATTAAGCAGCAATCTCCCTCACCAAATGAAGCAACATCTAAAAGTTTGACATCACCTTCATCAGGTGCATGCGGAGGGAGTCTTCACACCTGCATGGGTTCAATTGAATCACCTGACATAGCTGGAGATTCTACTGCAGGTACTGTTACCTGTGAGTGGGACATTACAGTCCCCACTGATCGAGTGATTGTCCTCTATTTCAGAGACATTGACCTTGATTCCATGCCCATAGACAACTGGTGCAGTGACAGGTATGATCACATCAAAGTAACAGATGGACAGGCAGAGAAAACAATGATCTATTGTGGGAATGAGCCGCCTCCTGTGTTTATTTCAGCTAGTAGTTCTTTGAAAATCAGTTTTATGAATTTGTATGGCTATAGCAAAGGGTTCCACGCTACGTACACCTGTGTCAGTGCCGATGAGGGCAGGATGTTGGCAGAGGCTGAAAATGTTACCCAAGAAGACCAAGCTGTCACCGAATCTGAACAGAAATCTGGAATTTTTACCCAACCCTTTGAAGCTTCAAGTAAGAAGGAATCTCCCTCACCAAGTGAATTGACTCCCACAAGCGTGACTGAACCACACCAAGACCTTGACGGACGTACTGAAGGACCTACAGATATTGCTAAGCAGTTCCAAAGTCACACAACTGCAACGAGACAGGAGAATGCCACTGACTTTGACCAGGACGCCAGAGGATTTCCCTCCCAGACTGAGGCTTGGGACTTCAGCGGCAACCTTCACAATCCGTCGGGGGAGCTGGAGTCACCCAACTATCCGGAGGCCTACCCTGTAGGTGTCCGCTATCAATGGAACATCACTGTCAGCTCTCGCGGCATCATCGCTCTCACCTTCACCCATTTTGACTTGGACTCGTACTCCTCCGAAGACGGTCGCTGCGACGTAAGGTACGCCCACGTCAAAGTCTTGGACGAGAGTAATCAGGAAAGCCACGTATTTTGCGGCCAGGAAATGCCACCTGCTCTCGTCTCGACATCGAATACCCTGATAGTCAGTTTCATCAGTGGCTATGGCTACGGCTCAGGGTTTCATGCGCAGTACACCATGCAGAAGATTGAGGATCGGAGAGTAGCTCCTGATAGCTCATCATTGCAGCCAGTATGTGGGGGCACTTATTACCAACCCAGTGGAGAGCTCTCATCGCCAAACTTCCCCGAGGGTCTTGCAATGGGTGTCAGCTGCTTCTGGAACATAACGGCCAATGTTGGGCAAACTATCCTCATCAGTTTCACTGATTTTAGCCTGGGTCATGAGAACTGTAGCGACGAGAGTGCCTATGTGCGAATACTAGATGGGAACGGAGGCAGGGAATTTACTTACTGTGGACAGAAGGGCCCCGCAGTCTTTACGTCCACTGGCAATACAGCTCTGATCAGTTTTGTGAGCCCAGGTGCTTTTCGTGGGGGTTTTCAAGCTCTGTTTTGGACCTCACAGACAGGTTTGACGTTGACATCCACTCCGGCAGAAGTCCCAGCAACCTCAAGTTTAGCAATGACATCGCCTTCGTCACCTACATGCGGAGGGAGTCTGCACACCTGCATGGGTTCAATTGAATCACCTGACATAGCTGGAGATTCTACTGCAGGTACTATTACCTGTGAGTGGGACATTACAGTCCCCACCGATCGAGTGATTGTCCTCTTTTTCAGAGACATTGACTTGGATTCCATGCCCATAGACAACTGGTGCAGTGACAGGTATGATCACATCAAAGTAACTGATGGACAGGCAGAGAAAGAAATGATCTATTGTGGAAATGAGCCACCTCCTGTTTTTATTTCAGCTGGTAGTTCTTTGAAAATCAGTTTTGTGAATTTGTACGGCTATAGCAAAGGGTTCCACGCTATGTACACCTGTGTCAGTGCAGATGAGGGCAGGAGGTTGGCAGAGGCTGCAAATGTTACCCAAGAAGACCAAGCTGTCACTGAATCTGACCAGATATCTGAAATGTTTACCCAACTCTTTGAAACATCAAGTAAGCAGCAATCTCCCTCACCAAGTGAAGCAACATCTAAAAGTTTGACATCACCTTCATCAGGTGCATGTGGAGGGAGTCTCCACACTTGCAGTGGCTCAATTGAATCACCTGACATAGCTGGAGATTCTACAGCAGGTACTATTACCTGTGAGTGGGACATTACAGTCCCCACCGATCGAGTGATTGTCCTCTATTTCAGAGACATTGACTTGGATTCCATGCCCATAGACAACTGGTGCAGTGACAGGTATGATCACATCAAAGTAACTGATGGACAGGCAGAGAAAACAATGATCTATTGTGGGAATGAGCCACCTTCTGTTTTTGTCTCAGCTGGTAGTTCTTTGAGTATCAGTTTTATGAATTTGTACGGCTATAGCAAAGGGTTCCACGCTACGTACACCTGCGTTAGTGACGATGAGGGCAGGATGTTGGCTGAGCCTGACGGTCTGACAACACCTCATCAGCAAGCCACTTCCCAGGCATCATCCCTGTGCGGAGGAAATCTTAGCAGACCACAGGGCTTCATTCAATCCCCCAGTGATTCACTCGCAATGGACTGCAGATGGAATATAACAGTAGGCCCAGGATTTCTCATCGTCCTCAACTTCACCAGCTTTGACCTCGATTCCTACCCAGTGGGAGGTCTTTGCGATGAGAGGTACCCTCACTTGAAGGTGGCCGATGGTAACTCCTCAAGGTATGTGTTCTGCGGCCAGGACAGGCCACCCGTGTTGGTCTCCACGACGAGAACTCTCATCCTAGACTACTTCAGAGCCTATGGAATTGGTAGCCGGTTTCGTGCGAGTTATTTCTCAGTGGGCCGGTCTAGAGGGCATGTGTCTGAAGATGTGACTCTGCCCACCAGCCGGGAACCCCCCTCGGATAAGGTAAACCCTGAGGAGCAGGCTTTGCAGTGCGGTGGCTTCCTGAGCGCTGCCTCTGGGGAGATCAAAATGCCGGGGGAATGGAGAGAGAGACCGAGACATTTCAGATGCGACTGGCACATCACGGTGGACAGCCACTTGGTGATTCTCTTCAATTTCTCTCGGTTTCATCTCGACGTCGTCCATTCGGATAGCGGCCGGTGCGATGAAAGATTCGACCACGTACGAGTTGTTGACGGCGATGCTAACGATCCCAGCTCCGTCCATTTATTCTGCAGCTCACAAAGCCCTGGTGTCCTTGTGTCTGCCACCAACACATTAATCATCTCCTTTGTTTCTTATTTTGGATACGGTGACGGCTTCGCAGCACACTATGAAGCCATCCAGCCAGAAAGATTGGACTTGCCGAGTCAACCTCCATCAACAGTTGGTGGAGCAGAAACCTCACCAACCCCTGCTGTTATCCCTTATCATTGTGGCGGAAATCTGGACAGCTCTGAGGGTGATATACAGGCTCCCAGTGTTTCGGTTGCATTTGTGTCGGGGATCACATGCACCTGGAGCATCACCGTCGACTCTGGCTCCAAGATCACCCTGAGCTTCAAAGCCTTCGATTTGGACTCCATGCAGATTGGCAGCTCATGCGATAGGAGGTATGCCCATGTCAGCGTCACAGATGGGGCCGAGTCTGCGACCAGCCAGACGGTAGTCTTTTGTGGAAGCGAAATACCTGCCGACTTCTTATCGCACACCAATTCATTGAGGATTGCTTATGTCAGTGCCTACGGACATGGGGGCGAATTTTCGGCCCACTACTCATCGTCCGACGCAGATGGAGATGAAGATCCCATCGACCAGAAAGTTTTAGAGTTGTCAACAGACAAAACAAGTTCTGAGCAAGCACTCACCAAGTTTTCTTGTGGGGGAATCGTGAAGGAACCAACTGGCATGATACAATCTCCAAACTTGGAAGATTCCTCACAGATTTCCAACTTTAATTGCCGGTGGACTATAAGAGTTGATACCGGCATGGTCATTTCTCTAGAGTTCACCTACTTTGATCTAGACTCGATGTTAATTGCAAACGCCTGCGATGACAGATATCCACACGTCAAAGTATTTGATGGTGACAGTGAGACCTCTCCAGCACAGACCTTCTGTGGTCAAGATGTCCCGTCCCCATTTGTGTCGGCTTCCAACATTCTTGTCGTGACCTTCCAGGACGGGTATGGCTACAGTCGAGGATTCCGTGCCGAGTTCAGCACCATGTCGCCTCCCAGTCCAGCAACAACAGACATAGATCAGCGCCTTTTGACGGCAGGCAAACCTGAAAGCCTACCATCCTGCGGCAGAGATTTTAGCGGACTCTCTGGAACATTTTGCACTCCGGGCTATCCAGAGCTCTACCCTGCGGATGTGTTTTGCTCCTGGGAAATATCATCAACCAATTCCTCTCACGTCATCACGCTGAGGTTCCTTGATTTTGACCTGGACAGTCCCGCGGTTCATGGCAACTGTCCTGTGCAGTATTCCTACGTCAAAATAAGGTCTGACGATTACTCGTTATCATCGGAATCCCGTCTTCTCTGCGGTAGCCTCTTACCAGAGACAATTGATGTCAGCGCTGAGCACATCACTGTGGAATTCCACAGCAATATGGGAATTGGACGGGGTTTTCTAGCTGCTTACCTTGTGCACGACCCATCCAGAAATACAACTGATGACAAGGACTGGCCATCCTTCCGACAAGCGCCAGAAGTTGAGGCCACCCCATCATCACAAACCCTGAATCCCAGCATCGACGAAGGACACTCAGTGCTGACAGCTCAGAGTGGAACCATCGAGTCGCCCAACTATCCCAATCAGTTCCCCCTTGAGTCACGCATCACTTGGATCGTCCAGCCCAGCAAAGAGAAATTCATCCACCTGGCATTTGTCGATGTTGACTTTGATGTCATGACAGACGATGATGCGGCCTGTAGTGCGCTTTACACCCACGTCCTACTGACTTTGTATGACATCGATGGTAAAAGCTCGGAAGAGAGCATCTGTCAAAACAGCACAATTCCTTCCTTTTCATACGGTCAACTGAAGGTGGAATTCCGCAGCTCTTATGGCATGGGGAGAGGGTTCAAGGCACACTACTATACTGGCATTCGTTACCTTGGTAAAGGAAGTGCTCGACCTCATAGTACCACATTGACGTCTTCTTTCTCAATCCCGCCAACTGTAAGTGAAGCAGTCGCTCCGGAAGAGAAAAGTCTGTCTCCATGGTGTCAGTATATCCTTGTGGAGAGTAGAGGACAGTTTTCATCACCAAATTACCCCTCTTCGTATCCAGCAAACACAGCTTGTCAGTGGACAGTGGTAGCTCCCCCAGAACAGCACGTCCATCTTGAATTCCACCATTTTCAACTGGACTCCGTCGATGCCACGCCATGCGACCAACAGCAATCCCACATCACCATCAGAGCCTCCAGCACAAATGGAGATGACGACGAGAAGGTTTTTTGTGGTAAGGTCATCCCACCGTCTGTTACATCTCAGTCCAACAGCTTAGTGGTGACATTCAGCAGCCGTGCCCAAACTGATATTGGGTTCCTGGCCGGGTATCAGTTCATCGATGAAGACACTTACCAAAGCTCTCGACCAGACACCGAGGAAGATACTTTTCTGACCACAAAAGTGACACATGATGAAACTTCCAGTTCTCCACAAGCTGAGAAGGCCACCGTGGGTTTGGATGGTGCACCACCCACTGATCGAGCTTGTCACAAAGTCATCACCGATTCCGAGGGGGTGATCAGCTCACCTAACTTCCCCTCAGCAATGCTTCCAGGAGAGAGGTGCTCCTGGTCCCTCCTCGTCCCGGGGGATCAGGGACTCAATCTGACCTTTCTCAACTTTGCGCTTGAAGGAGAGGGTGCTGCCGACATTTGCAACGATGCCTCGGCATTTGTGAGTATCGCCATGGCGGGTGACACCCACAAGTTTTGCGGGAATGCTTTACCTCCTCCCATGCAGTCTGCAGAGAACACAGTGCAAGTCACCTTTGACTCTGCCTCTGGCGGGGGTACCGGTTTCAGATTGCAGTATGCGGATGCTAGCCCTGCATCGCATAATACATCGCAGCGTCCCGAGTCTGGAGGGCAGGGTGTGGTGGCGCCCTCGTTGACCGCCTTGAACGCCTCTGCCCCATCTACTGATCAGGCTGGGGGGGATTTTCGCTTTCTTGGTGAGGATGGTGAAGACGTGACCGGCCTGCCCGATGACGAACGGGACAACGTCGTCCGACCGACACGGAAGCGGGTTAACCTGCAAGCTTCTCCCCAGCCTAAGGAGCCTCATGCCGCCACAGCGCAGCCCGAATCGGAGAGAGAGGAGACTAGGACATCTAAGATGACGGCAGAGGACATAGACAGCAGGACCTCTCCTGGACATCTTGAGACATCTCATCCGCAGAAGACTGATGGGGAAGCATTTGGTAAGTGACACTCAGATTCTTCACAAGCCTCCTGTCTTTTCCCCTTGTCTGATCAATTCTTCACACAAGCATGTAGACCACCAGTACACAGTAAGGCACACACCATTGGATATAACTCCCAAACCGATTGACTCCAACATCCTTTCCTGTATGCCCAGTGCTTTTCCACATAATCAGCTTGAGAAAAAATAACCTGCAGCTCAACTTCATGGTGAGGACATTTGACCTAGAATGCAGGAGTTGTGGGTGTGCACCCCATCCGAGCTGCCCGAGTTTGGTTTTTTTTTTCTTAAGAAGGGATTTTAGCATACAGTTCTAACTAGCTGTGTGGAAGGGCAAACCCTCATAGAATCTCCTATCTATTTGTTATGGCTCTTGAATTGCTTCTGACTGGCGCCCCCATCCCGGCAAAGACTAGTTGACTATTTGGGAGGCCACCATTTAAGGGCTGGATAGCTCAGATGGAAGAGCACTGGTACGTTAATCGTGCCAGTGGTCTCGGGTTCAAGTCCCAGTCCAGTCAAAGTTTTCTTTGCCAATTTTTCAAATTGTTCAAAGTTCCCAGTCAGTTTTTGTTTTCTGTTTGTTTGACTTTAATTGAAAGGGCTGCATCCACTTTGTGTGATCCCCCGAGCTGTTGTAGCCAGGTTTACAACAATTGGTTGTTTGCATCTGACTGAAAGCAGGTTGTGATCCCTGGAGAGATACGGCAGTTGAATTGTTTCTGACTGGCGCCCCCACCCCGGCAAACACTAGTTGACAATTTGGGAGGCCACCATCTCAGGGCTGGATAGCTCAGATGGAAGAGCACTGGTACGTTATGCCAGAGGTATCAGGTTCAAGTCCCGGTCCAGTCAAAGTTTTCTTTGCCAATTTGTTATGGCTCTTGTGCAGACGGCATCTCCATGCGGCAGCTCAAGATCACCACCTACATCTGCATCGGTGTGGCCGTCTTCCTCCTCATCCTCCTCGTCCTCCTCACTGCCGTCTGCATCTGCCAGCGGCGGAGGCAGCACGTCTCCAAGTCCATCGACATGGGACGCAGCGAGAAGAGCTACTGGCAGAACTACAAGGCCTGGGCCAAAGACTACACCGGGGGCCCTGGGTCATCATCAGGCCCCAGGCCCACCGACGAGGTAGCCGAGGAGGGTGAGGAGGGGCAGAGGATGCTCAATCAAGAACGTCTTGTTTGAAAAAAAGCCCCAAACAAAATTTGAAAAAAAATATAATAATAAGTTTCAAGATAAAAAAAATGCCCGAAAAGTCTTTGGTTATTATGAATGTTTGAAATACGATTTTTTTTTTCATTAAGTAAATTAAATAAATGGCAAGCTATTTTCTGACTGAAATGAGTAAGAATTTACAACTTTTCAAAAGTTTTAGAGGGCCTGTAATTTCTCTCCAAGGAGGACTTTCCTCAAAGACAGGATGGCCTTTGAGTAAAGTCCTGCAAAGATCAAAATGTGACCCAGTAATTTTTTGAGATTTGATGTTTTTGCTATTTTCACAATGGTAAAGTTTCTTATGATCCACATTCAATATGACAAAAAGTTTAGAGGGCATGATGTTTTAATCCTAGGAGGACCTTCAATTGGTATTCTGCCCTTGAGGAAGGAAGGTCCTCATAAGATTGAAATGTTAGGCCATCAAAATGTCTAAGATACATATCTATTATGTATTTCTTTTGTAATCAAGATTTTGTTTGATTAGATTTATCAATTCAACTTTTATTTAAGAGGTAAAAAAATCTGACTGGAAATTCTTATACATGTTATTTTTTTAATTCTCCTTTTGAAGATTTGTTTCACCATGGCAACAGACTATTTTGCGCACAAAAGTCAAAAGTGCCTAGTTTATCTAAATTATTTGTCACCTCATTTTTTCTTACAAAAATATTAATTAGTCATTAGCAGCTTGTTTAATGCACTTCTCTTTGTGTACGAAGCAAAATAAACCGAAAAATTAAAATGGTTGTAGATGCAATATGCAGATATTGTTGAATTGATTGTTTTAGGGCATTTCTGTAGGAATATTATTTGAAATTGTATGAAAATCTTTGATATTCCATCATGTTATATCTTTAAAATCTGTGTGCTGTTCCGTTACATTCTATTGAAATATCTATTTAGAAATAATATATTTTTCCAAATGGAATTTATAAATAATGATATGATAGGCAAAGAGAATTTTGACCGAACCAAAGTTTGTTTTGCCATTTTTCAATTTGTTCAAATGTTCCCAGTCACTTTTTCCTTAATTTGTTTGAGAATACGATTGAGGTTATCTGCTGCAATCTGATTACAATCAGATTCAGTGAGTGTAATTATTTATTAATTTATATTTGAAATATAAAATTCAACACCAGCCAAACTAAATTGATTAAGAGAATTACGATTATCAGAAGTTTATATTTTTGTTAATACAAATTAATTTATTTTTGTAACTTTAAGTGGGAAATTCGTTTCCATTTAGTCTTGGAATTTCAAGCCTTTAATTTTACCTTAGAAAACAGACTTTGGTACTACATGTACTTGAAATTTCGACAAGTATTTTACCAACTCTCACCCTTCATACAAGTAAGACATACCCCGACTCATACCGGCTATAACCACAAAAGTGCCATTTTTATGCTTTGTTTGATTATTTTTATGACCAAATAGTTTTTATTCTTTTTCGGCCTTAACTTATTTTTGTGATATGTGTCAGTTTGTTTGAAATTTAGTGAAAACATGCCTTAAATAAACGCCTCTCCCTTTTTGTAAGGGTTACCATTTTTGTCTTCATCACATACAAACTTAAAACGGGTAAATGAAAATTTCGCAAATCCACCCAAAAATTTTTTTTTTTCTCAAATGAATAATACACACTTAATTGCCTCTTAGCTAGTTGGGTCTGGTTGAATAAAAACACTTGAATTGGATGATGTAATCTCATTAGAGAGAGGAAATAAAATGGTTCAAACCTAAATCTATCACAGCTCGATCAGTCGAAGTTTTTTAGAGTTCATGTGAAAAATCCCCCACTTTATTAAGCATTGAATTTCGAGCAGTTTGCCTTCGACTTCCCCCCCCCCACTAATTATGTATCGACTATTATTACAAAGATAACAGCTATATACTGTCATTGATATACAGGATTGGGACCGTACAGCTGTGGTTAACAACAAAATAGTGGCAAAGAAAATTTCGGAACTTGAAATTAAACTTTATTAAAGTAGCAGAAATAACTTCATACAAGCTCATGCATATGTAGTAAATTTATCACCAGATAACTGATCACTTTATTTGGATTTTTGTTCGCCAGCTCAGAACTGTCTAGGGTGGTCGAAGAGGGCGTAATTTCAAGCGTACTCCAAATAAAACCATACACACTCGATTTGTTACAGGGATTTTTATGGAAATCTTTCGGGTGGTCAAACCATAGACCTGGAGGGGAAAAAATAACTCCATGGAGCTCTCAAAGTTTCCAACCATGGGTCGAATTGTGTGTCACTGACTGCTATTTGGCTTGTGGCTACGGCTGGGATTTTCGCATTATAAAGCATGCACAATGTGAAGGGTGTAATTATGTCGCGTGTAACTGTAAGCCATAGCCTAACTTGATATGTAGCATGCATAACATTTTGTAAGTACTTGGAAGTTGAGATCCGGATGCATTATAGGATAACGCTGAAACACGAGAATTTTACTCCCAGTTAATCCACACGTTTCACCCGGAAACGTATAATTGCTGACAGCGGATCTCGTCAATGCACGTTCCATTCGCTTCCGTGATCGTCGTAAAACGCAACTGTTGATTTTGCTTGGAATACTGGCGAGCGGTGAGTTGATCTCGAAGTTGAACTTGATAGATATTTAACAGTGAAAGTCCACAAATGAAACACAAATGAAACATGTTGGATTTGGAATACTCAACAGGGGTTAAGATAAGCCAGGATTTACGATCACAAAGTTCTCTACTGCAGTACACCAACTACAAATTACAATAACAAAATGCGTTGGTGTTCAATTGTTCTGAACGTGCCCAGTACTCGGACAGATTTGTACCGGCATAACGTTAACTTTACTATTTTTTTGTGATATACAAAAATGTTGCAAACTGCTTACTGACTATTTTTAGTATAAATAGTAATAAATTATATTAGTAATAGTAATACTAGTTGGCGTCAGATCACGGGGAAAGGACGGTTAATTCCTCTTTTCTGAATCATTCATAGTGTAAGCCCTAAATCCAGTACCTAGTGTTCACCCCAGCCATGTCCCTGTGGACCAAGTCCGGTAGTGACCAACCCCATAGGCATTTCAAGGTCTCCTATGACATCATGGGTATGGTCACTATTCTAAGAAAGAGTGTCCAAGACAAGAACATGCCCCTATTAGGAAAACCACCTTTTCATCCATTATTCATTATTCAGTCCCCTATAGTTTCTCATCCAACCCCGTCCCTTGTTCAACATTTAATGATTTAACTATAATTGCATATTCAGTAAATGATAGAAACAAGTCCTTTTTAGGTATTATCCCAAACCCATTCTGAGTCCATTATCCATGTATAAAAGAAAGGTCCCCATCCCCTTCCAAGTTAGATTTCTCCACCTTGCCTCCTTCTGCTGGCAAAACCTCGAGCAGTCAAGTTAGTCTGGGTTTCAAATAAACCACCCATCGACCCAATCTTGATGCTTCGTAGTCTCCTTTGCTATCTGTGGTGCTCGGTCTATTTCTACCGCCAAGTAACACTTCTCCACCTAGGCCTAGAGACCTAGCGGTATACAAAAACCAAGTCCAAGTGTTACAACTGGTGGCAGCGGTAGTGGTTTTTCTAGGCCGCCTGTGCCATCGTCGCCCTCCGCCGAGTACTTCTGTTCCTGGCACGTCTCCTGCCCTGTGCACCACCAGCACAATCCACGGGTTTGTCGCCTCCTGCAAGCTCCGTGAGACTTTGTCCGTTTCCTACAAGCTGTCCCAGTCTCTCCTGCGGTTCGTCTTCCAGTTCCTGTTTCTCCTGCTGTTCCTGTCTGTATCTTCCAGTCTTCAAGCTGTCCCAATCTTCGAACTGATCCCTTGCTGTCGTTCTGCTCTTCTAGCCGTTATCCTGTCTTCTAGCCGTTCCTGTCTTCTAGCCGTTCCTGTCTTCTAGCCGTTCCTGTCTTCTAGCCGTTCCTGTCTTCTCGCCGTCCTGCTCTTCTAGCTGTAGCTGTCGTCTCGCCGTCCCGCCCTTCCAGCTGCGTTCCTGTCTCCTGTCTTCGAACTTTTCCAGTTTTCGAGCTTCTTCCATCTTCGGACATTTTCCGTATTCGAACTTTCCCGTCTTCGCACTTCTCCCTCGGAGTTGGTTAAGTTAAATTTTGTTTCCTTTCGTTAATTTACTATCCTTGTATTTCACTTGTTCTTTTTCTTTAGTATTCATTGTTGTTCCATTGTTTATTATGGCCCCTTCTCCCATTGTCACTTCCTGTCCCTCCAGTATCCCTTACAACACCATTGCCCCCTGGGTCATCATTACCCTCTGTGCTACCAACACCCCTCCCTCCACTTCGTCCTTCACCTGCATACTCCATTCCCCACTCATCACCCACCACTGGCATACATGTACATGTCAATGATGGCATCCGCACACGCAGTGGTCGAGTAGTTTCCTGTCCAAACCGTCTTGGTTTTTGTTGAGATTGCTGTTATTGTATGCACCATACTGCCCTATTCAAATTCACTGTGTCCATGCCTATTTGAGTTGTTCACAAGAATCTCACCAATTTTTTGTGTTCAAAGTCTCCTTCATTTTTCCATTGTATAACAAGACATTAATGTTATATTTTGTGATATGGTTTTTTTTTTTTTTTTTCTATTTTTGAAAATGAGGACATTTTCTTTTTCAAAGGTGGAAGTAATGTAAGCCCTAAATCCAGTACCTAGTGTTCACCCCAGCCATGTCCCTGTGGACCAAGTCCGGTAGTGACCAACCCCATAGGCATTTCAAGGTCTCCTATGACATCATGGGTATGGTCACTATTCTAAGAAAGAGTGTCCAAGACAAGAACATGCCCCTATTAGGAAAACCACCTTTTCATCCATTATTCATTATTCAGTCCCCTATAGTTTCTCATCCAACCCCGTCCCTTGTTCAACATTTAATGATTTAACTATAATTGCATATTCAGTAAATGATAGAAACAAGTCCTTTTTAGGTATTATCCCAAACCCATTCTGAGTCCATTATCCATGTATAAAAGAAAGGTCCCCATCCCCTTCCAAGTTAGATTTCTCCACCTTGCCTCCTTCTGCTGGCAAAACCTCGAGCAGTCAAGTTAGTCTGGGTTTCAAATAAACCACCCATCGACCCAATCTTGATGCTTCGTAGTCTCCTTTGCTATCTGTGGTGCTCGGTCTATTTCTACCGCCAAGTAACACTTCTCCACCTAGGCCTAGAGACCTAGCGGTATACAAAAACCAAGTCCAAGTGTTACAATAGTTCCTGTGATTCGGAACGAACCTTGTCCCCAGCTAGTCCGAGTAACTTGGACCCGACAAGTCACCCTTTTTTATCGAATTTTGAGATTCGGGTGACTGTCACCCGAATCTTAAAATTTCAAAATTCGATAAAAAAGGGTGACTTGTCGGGTCCAAGTTACTCAGACTAGTCCCCAGCGAATGAAACTCAAAGGAAAGCTAACTGTAGTCCGAGTAACTTGGACCCGACAAGTCACCCTTTTTTTATTGAAATTTGGAATTTGGTAAATTTTGGAATTGGAGGGTCAGGTAAGTAAATCTGGGGATTTCCGTCGGGGTAGTAAATTCCAGCATTGCATAGACAGTTTCCTTGGATCCAACCGACCCTCCAAATTTCTATAAATTATAATATAAATTTCTAATATATAATTTTTAGATAAAAAGTGTGACTTATCTGGTCCAAGTTACTCGGACATAAATAGACGAGAGTAGAACTAGAAGTAGAACTATATCATAAATGACTTGAATTTGAAATACATTCTCCAGAGTCCAGAGTATCAAGGAAAGTTTTGACCGGATATTTCGATCGATGACACGGATCCCCCTGCCTGGCAGTGGTACACATACACATTTTGTAAAGTTTAATATTGGTACTGACCTAGTCCCACTTACTGGGCCGCTAGGACTAGGAGCTCCCCTTAAACGCTTCTAATATACAAAAACACTAATTCTCAACCGAAGGCCGTAAAAATGTTCAAAATCGCGTCCAAAGATTCAATAAAAGCACCTGACAGATTCTACACATTTCCAGACGAACAAGTGGTACTTCAGCGGTACTTCAGCGGTACTTACGATGTATTTTTGGACTGCAAATCCGACAAAATGTCTCCGATGTGGGCATCGGACATGTCGTGTTGTTGCAAACTCCATTCGTGTGTGTAGGTAGAAAATCTCTCCATGTGCTTTAGCAATGAGGCCACATCTGGTACCCAGTCTTCGTGTAATATGGTTTGTACGTGGCTCATTGCTAAAGCACATGGAGAGATTTTCTACGTACACACACGAATGGAGTTTATAACAATACGACATATCCCATGCCCACATCGGAGACATTTTGTCGGATTTGGGGTCCAAAAATAAAACGTAAGTACCGCTGAAGTACCGCTGATTTACCACTTGTTCATCTGGACATGTGTAGAATCTGTCAGGCGCTTTTATTGAATCTTTGGACTCGATTTTGGGCACTTTTAAGGCCTTCGGTTGAGAATTAGTGTTTTTGTATAACTTAGACGCGGTGGGACACTAGTGCAACAGACAATCTCAAAACTGGTTTAAGGGGAGCTCCTAGCGGCCCAGTAAGTGGGACTAGTACTGACCAAAGATCCTATACTGGCTAAATAGCGTGCAAAGCGCGCAAGATATGTAGCCTACCGGTACTCTATTGAGATCACACACATCCGGGTGAAGTACGCACTGGGCACTATTTTTTAGTAAGCAAAGTCACACGCATTCTCTCCATTTCGTGGTCACATCACATTCTGTTCACGCATCCAAAGTTATTATTTTTTTAATTGTTTGTGACGCTCGCTTAATTTCCGGAGCACCGATAGCAAATGACAGATTCCGTTGCTTACTAAAATGGCGTCAGTGCGTACTACATGTACTACTTCAACTTTTGCTCAGAGTAATCCATCTTGCGTGCTTTGCGTGCTATAAGATCTTTGGTACTGACTACTGACTACTGGTGCAGTGTAGCAGCATGAAAGAAAGACATAAATTATAATGATTTTAAAAGGACCAGTGCCAGTGACTTGATCATGCACAGCCATGACAACATCAGAAAACTGCATGCACCCTAACTTGCGACAAGGGGGTTACACGAACGTTGTATAGATTCGTTTAAAAATAGGTATTGTTTATTGACCCGGCCACAGGTGCCCATGCCACAAAAGCTTTTCACCCGAACCCTTTTCTTTTGTGTGATGTGCGAATAATTGCCCACGAGTGTTGGGGTTGTACAGTATGTACAGTGCATGTAATACATGCCTAAAGTTCATGGTTGTGGAATTGGATTTCATGGATAATCTTTATTTCAATGAAATGTTATATTCAATGACTTTTTTTAATTAAAAACTATACAAACCAAAATTATTTTTGTATCCATGTTGCATGTTGCAGTTGTATTTTCCTTAGAAAAGTATACAAAAAGCGATCGCTCGTTGTTTTTTCATGACGTCATCGATCAGCGATGCACGCGTTCTCGCTGCAGGAAATTTATAATTCATGAATTTGTTGGGTACCATTGTGGAAAGAGTAGGCTGCACAGCTATAGGTAATGCACATGGAAGTTGGGGAACCAGACAGGTTCACTGAAAAGATGTCACCGTCCGCGCATTGCACTGGTATCCGGTGAACTGTACGCGCGTGTATGCATGCAATGCGGCAACGTTCACCAGCTAAGCGAGGGTCCGGGTGAATAGCTTTTTGTGGCACGGGCGCCAGTGGCCGGCTGAATATCAACCCAACTGCCAATTTAACAAGGACCACTGCAAGTGGCTTGATGCGCACCCATCCATGACAACATTTATAAGAAAACTGCATCTAGATCTTTAAATGACCAGATGGTAACAACCCCCAAGCAGCAAGGGGGTTACGCGAACTTAGTACAGATTTGTTTAAAAATAACAAAGCTGCAATTACTGATTTAGGAAATGTGACTAACGCGTGGGCTGACCGAATCCTATCCGAATTCAGATGCAACAAATTTTGAACTACGGTATTTAGACTCAACCTACGTAGCCATTTCACCGTCAGTAATTACCGATATCCTTTGTCTGTCTCTGTGCTGAAATGCTCAACTCAGCCGAGGAACAACCCTAACCCCCCCGACTCTGGCGACCTTTACATCGGCGGTTTTTCTTTTTCTGGACAGCCAGACAGCGGTGAGTTGCAGAGCAGCAGGGTGCCAGACCAGTTGGGAGACCGCATTGAGCAGGACCGTGGACGGCTTCTGCATGTGTGACGGTTGCTTATGGCGAACTTCTGCTCAGATAACGGAACGCCATCAGAACGGACAAGTCTGATGGATACTCACAGTGAGGTACATCCGCCTGCTCATACTTTGGGTGCCGGAGTACCTCCCCAAACCCAGGTACAGTCTCCATTTACTCTCTGAAACCCTGGTCTTTTGTCTCATCGTGTATATTGGAAGAAAGTAAAAAAAAACCCAAGAAACAAACAGATGGAAAGGGAAAAGGTTAAAGCAATACAGGAAGACGTCTATTGTGTACAAGTTCATTATTTCATTGAGTCAACCTTTTTGTGTTGTTTGCAACATTTTTGCAACATTTTTGCAACATGTTGTTTGCAACATTTTTGTATAACACCCTTTTTGTGTTGTACTAGTAAAGTCGTTTTTTCCCATTAGGCCAGTACAGAGAACTGAGACTCACAAGTACAGTCAGTCTGAGTACATGTACATGTACTTTGCCAACAGTAGTAGTACTGGTTTCCGAATGACTAGAACTCAGGGCAGGAACTCCGGGTTAAAAAGGGCACGGCAATTTTTGCCTTGAAATTTCGGCAAATTAAGGGCATCACTGCAATTTCTGCAATTTTTGAAGGGCATCAAGGCAATCGCAAAAAAAATCCGGGGCATCAAGGCAATTTAACTACTTTTTATTAGTACCGATGCAAACACGACGTAAGCACCTTAAACAAACTTTGAAAATAGGCGCTGAAGGCACCGAATCCTTGTTTTAGGTCTCCTACTAATATATCATCGTTTCTGTGGGACCACAATGCCTAAAAAAAATATTTTCCAACATAAAAATGACGTCTAAAATAAGTTTCAGTCAGCCACCAACACGCATTCTCACGGAACATGAACTGTACCATTCAGGTGTGGCCGGGGTGCTACTGCTATAGTAAGCGGGACGACAAAAATATCTGACAATAGATCCTCACAAAACAATCGAAATAAAAAGGATTCTAAATAGCCTACATGTTTGTAAAGATGGATTTTTAAGCAGCTAGGTCCAACCTAAACGAGCATATTATCGGAGCTTATTATTGTATAAAGTCGCACCCCTCTCATTCCTAATAGAATAGTCCATGCTGTCAACGTATCGTGATGTGGGTTCGGTGTTCCAAAACCTTCTCATCAGTTCTCGTCCAAAAAATTGAGAATGACTACGTTCGTAGGCCTACCTGAAAAAAGGAATAAAGTTTGCGACATTTATGTTCTGCATCGTGAGGTAGTAGCTCGTTTTGCTGTTTAGCTTTCTCCTTTCGGGGCATGGTTACGACTTTGAAAAGGCACCCGCGAACACGCAAACCTTTGACAGCTTTACGATTCTACTTTCGCACGCAACCCAACCACGTGCTGCATACTGCGCAATCTATCTATCGTGCAACGCAAATCGCTCCCAACTACCGTTGGTACCCGTTGTTTGGTACAGCCAGCGATGTCCAAGATTCACTGGTACCCGCAGACTAAAAGTTTGTTGATATGAAACTGTCCCGATCGAACGCACTGCACATGTATGTACATGTACGTACATTGATCGTGTACAGTATGTGTACGTGTACATGTACATGTACACCCATACACAGTCCGTACAGTTGTGCACAGAATGCGCAATGTTTAGCGGACAGTGCGCACGGTACAGTGAAGCTTCCGTGTGTGCTGCACACACACACACTGCACAGCAGTCGGAATATATTTCATTCGCGCTGTGCTAACGGCCGTGCGGCGGCCGGCAGTCCGATCTGCCCAACTATCCATCGGCAAAAAGGGCACGACGGCAATGTGCTAAAAGGGCACGGCAATTTGTTGCCGTGAAAATCCTCCAAATTTAAGGGCACCGCGGCAATTGGTGAGGGCACGACGGCAATTGCCGTCGTTGCCGTCGTGAATTTCCTGCCCTGAGAACTGTTATAATTATTTCTGAGTATGTATGAGATTTTGAGTAGGCCTACCAGTTTTGTCCTGAATTAAACGGCCCTGATTATTGAGTACTGTTAATCACTTTTTGGCTCTTTGATGCTCCAAGTGATTTTAGATTTAAATCGAGTATGAGTGCTTTGATTCTTGAGTTTATTTTTCAGATCACAACCCAAGCACAATAATACTCAAGTCTGAGTACATACATGTACTACATGGACATTTGAGCACAGTTGCAACTTGCCAAGTACTCTGAAAATTTTACTTGAATAGTACCTGTACTTGAATAGTACATGTATGTAAGTAGGCCTACTACAAGTACAACACTGCCTTTTGCCAGGTATGGGGTCAAGTCAAAGACAGAAATCAGTAAATTCAAAGACAGTTCTGCTTCGTTTCATAGCTCATGGTTCCCACTGTGCTTCCCACCTTATGATCTAGCCCATTTTAAGAGGAATGTCAGTTCCTATCTACAGCTTTTGTGAGTTCCTCGCCATCTCCATTCTTCCTTAGCCCTGACCTCAATGAAGATTGGTTACTTTTTACCCTTGTTTTGGTCAAAAATGCTGATAGATATATATATATTTTTTTAAATAGAAAGAACATCTTTGAGAAAGGTCCCACTAGGATCGAAATGCTGGGCCCTCGACATTTTGGACAATTTCATGTACCTTCTGTGTGGTGTTCATCACTTGACTAAGGATGGGCAACCCATCGGCCATCGTATTGCTCTCTTGCTCACAGGCTCCATTGAACACAGACTTGAGTGAGTTTTGTCAAACCAAATCGTTTTTTGGGGGAATGGGGATCCTCAACAATGTTATGACATTCATCACAGGCTGGCAGTGCTGCTGAAAAATGGGTTCCAATTATTTGATGTACATGTACATGTACAGTGCATGTCTACATCATTAGTTGAGCTAGTACATACAGGGATTGACAGCTTTTATAATCTTCAAAATTGGTCCAATAAGGCCTACCCAAGACAACCTAAAACAGCCACTCAGTCACTCTTTATTTGCCTGACGTTCGACTACATTTATTTTGCTTCAAGCATTAGATTCAAATAAAATATACAGAGTTTTTCCAAATACTATTTTTGATGTTAATGACAACTGTGCATGAAGATCTTTTAATCAAAATTTAAAAAAGGAGAGAACCTCCTTACATGAACAAACAAAGGTAAGGGAAACTGATTGAAAATGTCAATGTACATGTACTACAGTGTACTGTATGTATTCATGTTGTGAGGAAGGTACCCCCTGTATGTACTGAATTGAATAGACATGTTCAATGCTGCTAAGTAATAAAACACATGTACATGCACGTACATGTTAAAGCACAGTATCTGATCATCAGGTACGGTAACTGGTATACAGTATACACGTGTACATGTACATGTACAGTGTGTATGTGTATGTACATGATGTGTGAGGTTCAGTATACAGGTACAGGTATATCATACAAACATGTAAACATGTACAAAGTACATGTATTTCCTATGGCGGTGCAGAAGAGACACAGCAAATAGAAAATATCTACAAAGGTACAATTACTGTTGTACTGTTGTACATTGTATTTGTGGCATCGCAAATACTTGCACAATTATAATAATAATTATCTCAAGAAATTTGTGACATCGCAAATATTTGCGGCTTGCGCAGAATTTTGCATAAAGATTTGTGACATCACAAATATTTGTGCAGAATTATGAGAGGAAATTTGCACAAAATAATTGCAAATATTTGTGCGGAATTGTGCGAATTTTTTTTGCAACATTACGAATGTAAAGTGCTCTCTGTGCCACCATAGTTTCCTGATGAGCATGTGGCAATTTGATTGCATTATCTACGATGTGCATGTACGTACTCGTACTGTACAGGTACAGTACGTACATGTATGTATACATGGCTCTGACCACTCTTTCTGCTGGCTCTCAAAAGGTTTAGTGAGTACCAAACCCTGACTATTTGTAAGCAGATTTGCAGATTCATGTGGTTGGAACCTGAGGGAGCCGTTTCCCATCCCAGCACAGTAGTCAGAATAATTATTGATATCTTTTTGATAATTGGCATCATCGCGCAGTCACTTTCACACACCACTACACTACATGTACGTGCACGGTGACTCATCAATAGTGTGTGAGTGGTCGTATTGAGGAGGCATCCTCCGCTAAGCTATGAGATGTATTCAGCATCTTGTAGTTGCCCTCTGTATTAAACCAGGACAGGGTAGGGCAGTCAGGACAGCCCAGTGGTACCACCGTGTCCCCTATCCATGATCCTTGCTAGCACAGTGCATTACACTGTACACAGGCTGTGGCTCATAGTACATGCACTCCACCACCCAGCATCCCATCAGTGTGCAGCCATCATCTGCATATGCACAGCTGACCCTTCCACTTTCCAGTCGGTCGGGCTAAACTAGTCCCTACCCATCATCAAAATGCAAAAACAACGGACAAGATAATTTCAGCATCGCATCTACTGTATACTGTAGCCTCGGAGAGCCTAGGGCTCCCCCCCGCCCCCGGAGGGAAATTTGGAGCCTTTGCGTCGTCGTGCGACCGTCGCCCGTCTGCCGGGGATAGAGTGGATCAGTGAGAGCAGAGCCAGCGCCCATGCCATTGCATCCCGGTGTGGGAGTGCAGTGCGGCCATGGCTCGCAGGGTTGCTGCGGATGGGACTTGCAGGGAATGCGCCGTGCTATTGATGGGGACGGATCGTCAGAGTGTGGCCTTTGTCAGAAATGGGCTGGAACCAATGCGCAAGGTGATAATGTACTGCTATTAGTAAACGTGTGTAGCATGCATGAATGTTTGAGCAGCACATCCATGAATACTGTACAAATGTATAGTACTGTATGTACATGTACGTGTATGAACACGTTCTATATGTGTACGAACATGTACACAGGCATTCTCATAGTGTTCCTACATGTAGGAACATGTTTACATACTGTCCATGTACAGTACATGTACATTGACATGTTCAATGTACATGTACTGTACTTATATGTGTACATGTACATATTTACATGTACATGTACATTGACATGTTCTTGTACAAGTTTACATACATCAATGACATGTTCATGTACATGTGTACATGTACTGTACATGTATACATACACATGTACATGTATGAACGATTCATGTAGTACATGTACCGTACATGTACGTATACATAAATTACATGTACAGTGTGTACATGTACATTGTATGTATTTTCATAGTGTTCCTGCATACATGTACATGTATGCACAGCTTCAATTGCGTACATGTGGCATTGGTGATCATGTCAAAGGATTGTGAAGTGATTTACATGTACGCATGATTGCTCATTTGCTTGTCCTCTTTGTTTGGTGTTTCGAGTAAAGGATCTGGTTCTGTGAGAATATAAGGGCCTACTGTACTGTAGAACAACAAAGCATTTCTGACCACTGCCTACTGAGCTGTGTAGATTCTCAGTGCATTGTCTGCCGCAGGCAATCAGACCTTGATCAGACAAAGCAATCAGTCTTGTATGCCACCATGGCCACTGAGTGGCACAGAAAGGGTGAAGCCATGTTGAATTTTGTGGTTCAGGCCAATTAATGCACGTGTATTTACTACTTTGTCATTTTTCATGTACATGTACATGTACATGCATAATATGTAACAGATTATGTAAACTCGGTTTTTATAACTGTTCACCAAATTTCCAATACCTTAACCCATACATGTACATGTACTTACTGTGAAATACGTGCACATACAGTAGGCCTACACGGAATACAAGGAAATAGTTTCCTTGTTCTGTACATTACCGAGTGTACATGTACAATGTACGTACATGTACATGTACAGTACATACGTAAATATCCAAACTGCTTTGAATGCATGTACATGTACATGTACATGTAGTGTAGTGTACTGTACAGCATTATCTGTACTTGTGTACATGTACCTGTAGGTACATGATATGTAGTGTACATGTACCGGGGGGTATATGATTTTGTACACGTGTATATGGGTCATTTCACCAGGTTGGGACACAGTTGTGTGACATGGAGATCAATTTTTCAAACTTGGCACAGCATTGTTTTATTATCATTTCTGGATTGGAAAATTATTCTATTTTCATAATTCATATCAGTCAAAATGTGTAGATTCAACAGAAGTGTACTAGAAAGTCACATTGAAAGCTGGGTCAAGAAAAGTGGTGACGTAACACTGACACCACATGAAATTTTTAAATGTGTCAACCTTAACTGTAATGAAGCTTATTTTTACTACTACCACTCTCATTATATTCTCTCTCTGCATAGAATCCACATACAACAACAATTACGCCAATAAATGACACTATACAAATGAAATTGTAGTATCTCACATTGAGAATCTTTGTTTTTCCTTCATATTTTTAAGGTAAAACAAACTAACTTCAAAAACTACTCTACAAAACAAGAAAAACAACAGAATATCATGCAAGAATGGATACAAACAATACATTGTTACATAGCAAATGATTAAGTTATGATAATCTTACTTACAACAGATCAGAAAATGAAAATTTTAATGTTTTAAAATTGATTACACAATTATGCAGGACGTAACATTGACACCGTGTCATGTTATGTCTTCTCCTTTCAAGTCAAAAGTACAAACAAAATTCAGATAATGATAAAAAAAGGAGGTTCAATGGCATTTGACAGCACCCTAGTAACTTCTGAATTGTGAGCACAACCTGAAATCATTTGTTGGTTGTCAAAAAGTGGCAAGGGAGGGTTCAAGATGAAGTATGACGTAACACTGACGCCGTGAGAGCTTGGGCAGATTTTTTTCTTTTGAGGTCTCTCCTGAAAGTAACTTCCGTTGATTGGCTTGCTGTTTTTCACCAGGGCACTTCTCACAGTCGTCGTCTCTGGAATGCACTTTATCCCTCAAAGAGCCAGGTTATTTTTACCATCTCACAGCCAGGGGGGGGGGGGGGTGATTCGCCCAAATAATGGATTTGAATCCAAATTATGAATTTGAATGAAATTTTGCAGTGTGATAGTGAATTACATAATAAACATTTATTACATGTATTTGAACAAAATTGTTTTTTGTCTAATTATAGCTCATTAATTATTCATGACTCCATTTTTTTTATGTTTTCATTGTTTTAATTGAATTTCCTTTGTTTTTATTAAATTACCCAAATTTGCATAATTTTGACAATGATAATAAGCCACGTAGAACCAATAATTGCATGCAGCAATATTAATAAGCTAGTTATGCCAAAGAATCCTAAAAAGAAATACCATGTGCACATTAGATGCTATGCTTTTATGTAGTGTAAGTCAATGGAAACATTTCCATCAAGCTATACCATGGCCCCGAAAAAAGTTCATTGACAGAGAACGGCACCACCAAATTTAATAAAATTGGTGTCAAAATGTGCCCAAGAAGATTGCCGAAAACTTCATAAAGCCTCAACACGCAGAAAAAAATCGCAGAGACACTATAAAAAAAAATACAGAGAGGCGCCCCCTCCCCGGCTCAGTTTTAGGGTTAATGCGTAGTCTGATACAAATCATAGTTGGTGCCATGATGAAATCATCCACATCCTGAAAGGAAGAAAAACATAATACAGGATAAATTTGTTGGCCTTGTATATAAAATACGGTTAGTAATTTGGTCAGTTTCCTCACTAGAATTTTTAGTAGAAAGAGATGTCTCAATTTAGACTTGCATGGGATGAAATAATTTTTTTTAAATCCAACAGTGCATGTTCCCCGTTGGAATTTTTCAATTTTAGAATTTTTCAAAAAATATTTTTCTTCGATTCCAGACATATAATCGATGGAAAATTAAGTCACAATCACTACATTACAACTCATTTAATTTCGGTTTGCCAATTACGTGGAGCGGGTAACCTACAGCTACACGGGAAGTGCAGAACAATCCTGCCTCTCGGCCCGGCCTGCACCCACGTCACGTACGCTGATCGGGCGACGCAACACTGACACAGAGTACGAAATCGTACTTCTGCCATTCGTGCATCACCCGATGTCATAAACACTCAAAAAATCACTAATGTCACATCAATCTTTAAATTAATAAGATGTTCGTACGATCCAGCAGAAAAAGGCCCAAAAAACAATTACGAATCAAGCATCAATGCTAGGCAAACACCGCCGATGCAACGATCACTGATCAACGTAACACATACACAGTGATAAAACACGTGGTCGTTTTATGCGCGAATCATTCGATGTCAAAAATCCATACAAAAACAACAAAATTATAACGATCTTTAAGGTGGAAAACGTCTATTAAAATATCCCCAAAATATGCTGAAATACTTACACATTAGATGTGTCAAATGCTCGGACAAATGACGACGATGTAACAAGCTAGAAGCCGACGCAACATTTACAACACATGTTCTTCACGATCTCTCTCACTTCACAACAATCTACACAGCATGTGACCCTGTGTGAATGGTTCACCATTGAAGGTCGTTTGTAGAAATGGACCGTTCCACTATCATCATAGGGGTAAGTCATGATTTGTGTGACGAAATGTGTGCCGACGCAACAAAATATTGAATTACACGACTCACGGTTTTATGGTTTCCGACCCAATAAAAAATGAAAATTAATGTAGAATTACAGGTTTTTCTTGAATGATATTTCAAGTAAAGCATAGTGTGACACAGTGCAACGATATATTTCCCATTATATTTATCGTGAAAAAATTTACACCCCTCTCAATCGACGCAACTATTTATCCAGAATATGACACGGCAGTTACGTCGGGCAGCGCTAAGTGCAGAGCTGATTTTTAAAAATACTCGACGTATTTTCGGAAAAGTGACACAACGGGACATTTCGGTCAGCATTTGTTGTTTCTTTGCCATAAAATATAATTTGTCTGTTGCACCTCATTTTAAGAAAAATAGTTGCTGAAATTTCGGAGTTTTCATGTCACAATTTCACCTAAAAAATAGCTCATGACACCACTGATTTTTTTTGTTTTTAATAACTTTATCAATGTTCCAGATAGTTAAATTTGGTGTCATTTTGGAGGGGACATTCCCTTCTAAATGGATATACAGCATTAAAAACAAAAAGAGCAACGGGGTAGAAGAGAGAAAGACACAAACATGCTACGTTGGTGAATTGACTACTGTGTCCCAACCTGGTGAAACGACCCATATACAGTTGAACTCCAGGGAAATGGATGAAAAGTATGAGTTACCTTCTCTCTCTCTCTCTCTCCTCTCTCCCCCTTCCTATCTTCCCTCCACCCCCCTCTCTCTCTCTCTCTCTCTCTATCCCTCCTCTCTCTCCCCCCTATCCTCCCTCCACCCCCTCTCTCTCTCTCTCTCTCTCTCCCTCCCCCTCTCTCTCTCTCCCTCTCCTCTCCCTCTCTTCCTCCCCCTCACTCTCCCTCATCTCTCTCTCCCTCCCCCTATCCTTCTGCCTCCCCCTCTAGCTCTCCCTCCCCCTCTCTCTTTCCCTCCCCTCTCTCTCCCTCCCCCTCTCTGTCCTTCCTCTGCCCTCTCTCTCTCCCCTATCCTCCCTCTACCCCCCCCTCTCTCTCCCTCCCCCTCTCTCTCTCTCCCTCTCCTCTCTCTCTCTCTCTCTCTCTCTTCCTACCCCTCTCTCTCTCCCTCCTCTCTCTCTCCCTCCCCTATCCTTCTGCCTTCCCCTCTAGCTCTCCCCCCTCTCTCTTTCCCTCCCCCTCTCTCTTCCTCCCCCCTCTCTGTCCTTCCTCTGCCCTCTCTCTCTCCCCCTATCCTCCCTCTACCCCCCTCTCTCTCCCTCCCCCTCTCTCTCTCTCTCCCTCCTCTCTCTCTCCCTCCCCCTATGCTTCTGCCTTCCCCTCTCTCTCTCTCCCTCCCCCTTTCTCTTTCCCTCCCCCTCTCTCTCCCTCCCATTTTCTGTCCTTCCCCTGCCCTCTCTCTGTCTCCCCTCCCCCTCCCCCCCTCTCACTCCCTCTCTCTCTCTCTCTCTCTCTCGCTCTCTCTCTCTCGCCCTCTCCCCCCCCCCTCTCTCTCTCCATCTCTCTCTCTCTCTCTCTGCCTCTCTCTCTCTCTTACTCTCTCTCACTCTCTCTTTCTCTCTCTCTTTGTCAGGATGATAGACCGACTGAAGTAAGGCGGAGTCGTGGTGATGGCTCCCAGTCACAGAACCACGCCCCTCAGCGTGCCCAGCGACAGCGCATCCCCAGTGATGAGGCAGACGAGGAGGATGAGATGCTCAAGTACGGCGCTAAGCACGTCATCATGCTCTTTGTGCCCGTCTCCCTCTGCATGATCGTTGTCGTGACAACCATCTCCACGGTGACCTATTACACGGAGGAAGGGGGCGGATACTTGTGAGTTGAAACATTTCTGGGTTTTTTTGGGGGGGGGGGCAAAAAATGAGAAACTACATGTAAATGTCAACATTTACATTTTTTTGTTTGCCTCTGAAAGATACTGTACATGAGATTTATCTTAGTATGTTTTGTGCTGTTTCTACTTTTACTTTTACTTTCGCTCTTCCTTCAGAATGAGAAATTGATATTGTCAAAAGCAAAGTGAAGAAACTATACACAGCTTTGAACTTGAAGAAAGTTCAATAAAACCGTTCCTTTATATCAGACAGAAATGCTATGTCAGTTTGTCAAAGAAATGTACAACATTTCTATGCCCCTGTTTAACCCAGGATGTATTTATTTACTTATTTAGTCATATTAAAATCAAAATACGGCTGAATATACATGTACAACGTACATTGTACACTTTTTGGCAGTTTCGTTTAGGCTGTCATAAGAAGATGTGTATCTCAAACATAAGAGGGCCTGACGTTTCGATCATAGCAGGACCTTCCTCAAAGGCCTTTGAGAAAGGTCCTCTCCCTTAGGGAGGATTGGAACTGCTAGGATTGAAATGTCTAATTTTTGAGATTTATGTATTGCAGGTCATTTTAGTCAGTGAGCAGTTTGCAACAGTTTTTTGTATTAACTTCAAGAAGATTTGTAGTTTAATTATACTTATACTGAGACACAAATGCTGCAATACTGATGTGAATGACTAATACTAAGAAGATGGAGAGGGCCCGATCTTTCAATCTGAGCAGGTCCTGCCCCAAACAAAGGCAGGCTAGCCTTAAGCCGCGTCCGCACTGGACTTAAAATGGGTAAACTAACCGAGCAAATGGGTAAATTGACCATTTTAAGTCCAGTGCGGACAGCCCAGGAAGTTTTCCTCCCAGGTAAATTACCCGACTCCAGTGGGTAGTTTAACCGACCAACTTCTGCCCGGTTAAATTGACCAGGTCAGTTTAACCGAGTCGATAAGTCCAATCCGGACACGACATCTCGGTAAACGACTCGGTAAAAAACCACATCCGGCGCCTCGCACGTTACGTTAAGGCCTTTCCACACTATCTTCACTTCGAACCGTGTTGAAACCTACCCGGTTCCGCTCTGGTTCAGCCTTGGCTGTTTTCGACCCGGTTCACAGAGACGCAACGTTCACACTGTTCATGACACAAACCGGCCGCTGCGTGAACCGGGTAACTTCCAATCTGGATACAGCCGTGCGTATTCACACTATGAACTCTCAACACGGATCATGTGCGGCGCCTGCGCGCTGTGGTGATTTGCGATGCGCCAAGTGGCCGGATGTACCAGTCAAAAATAGATAGACTCCACACGCTTTCGCGAAAATATTTTCGTGAAGCATGCGCGATTTAGAAATGTTGGTAGGCCCCCCTAACTTGCGCTTTTCACAAAAAGCTTTCACGAAGCATTTGCGAAGAAGGCAAGAAGCAACTCCCCTAAATGAAATAACGACGAAACATTGTACAGCACCACCTATGTAATTGCTGCAGTGCCCTTAAATTTGGATGATTTTCACAGCAACGAATTTCCGTGCCCGCACAGTGCCGCCGTGCCCTTTTGCCTTTCGGCCGATGGGATAGTTGGGAAGATGGGACTACCGGCCGCCGCACTGCCGTTAGCACAGCGCGCGTAAAATAGAATCCAGACTGCTGTTAAAAAAATTGCGCATTCTGTGCACAACATTGGTTGCACGGTAGATAGATTGCGCAACAACACGTGGTTGAGTTGCGTGCGAAAGTAGAACCATAGAAAGAGCTGTCAAAGTTTGTGCGACCGTTAGCACAGCGTGCATTAACAGAATCCAGACTGCTGTTAAACATTGCGCATTCTGTGCACAACGGTACGTACTGTGTGGGTGTCAACGAACTTTTCGTCTGTGGGTACGCGTTCTTCCGCGGAGTTTCGCGCCACACAACTCAACCCGGATCGGCGGAAGTGATCTCAACCCGGGGCGGTTCACACTATCATTTTCGGTCCGGTTCAAGCTGAAAAATGCATTTTCAATCCGGATCAAGATTTTCAACCCTGGTCCCTGCCAGGGTTGGTTTCGAGCCGGCTAGAGCATGCTACCCGGTTCGGAACCAGGTTGAAATTTTAGTAGTGTGAAAAGGGTTGAAAAAAATCTCGGGGTCAGAACCGGTTCCTATTTATTCTGCTATTCTCACCATGCAAACCTTCAACATCTCATTTAACAATTTTACTTCCCGACAATTTTACTCACATGTACGTACTCCTTTTCAGACCCCTAGTTTTCCTTGTGTTGACCTGAATTTTTTTTGAACACAGGTGGCTGGACAAGCGGACATTGCAGGTGCATCTCAGTGATGAGTTTTATTTTCTCTTTGTTCTTGCAGGTTGTACACCCCTTTCCACGAGGACACAGGTGGAGCAGGGACCAAGGCCTGGAACGCTGTGCTGAATGCACTCATCGTCATTGGCATCGTACTGGCACTGACTGTGGTGCTGGTTATGCTCTACAAGTACAGATGCTATAAGGTACTGTACCATCCAACTATTGTACAATTGTGACCCGGCACAGCATAATGAGGAATAACTCCCACTTTTGAGATTTTGAGATTTTTCTAATGATGTGAAAGAGTATACCATAAGCTTTCAAATGATATCAAAATTATTTCCATATGAACTTTGTTGTAATTTGTAAATAGTACAAGGGGACTTCGCTCGTTCGTTTGGTAGCAGACACAATATAGCAGCACCATTCTAACTCCTCGAAAGCGGCCATTTAAAAAGGCAGGAACTTGACATTTTTATGAAAACAGTACACAAACACTCCCCCGAAATCCTCGATTTTTTCAACATTTAGAGACGGATTTCGGAAAAATCCTTTAGACATAATACCCTCCAATACATTAACTTTCCGAAAATACAGAAAAAAAAAGATGTTTTAATTGAATTGATAAGATACTTTGACTTAACTGGCGTTGTGTACTCGAAAATTGTTGTGGTGGGATATTCCTCATGTCGCTGTGCCGGGTCACAATTGTTCTCAATTGTGTATGCGAAATGCATCGGGTATGTCGGTATTATACATGTTTCAATGAGGGTTTGCCCTACTCAGTGTGTGATTACATATACATATACGCTGTCGCACTGTAGATGCTCATTGCTCTGCCCGGTTGCTTGTTGATTTGTGTTTGTGAGAACCTACATGTAACTCAATGAGGGTTTATCCCTTGGTGCAAGGGGCAAAATAAAGGCTGGCTAAATTGTTTGTCTTGGTTGGGTCATTTGCCAAGCATTATCTTCACAGATGCAATGTTTACTTATCTTGACTTGCTTACAGATCATTCATGGCTGGCTCATCTTGTCATCTCTGCTGCTTCTGTTCTTCTTTGCTTTCTTCTACCTTCAGTAAGTATCTTGTTGAAACTTCCAAATTTTGTGGGCCCGACGTTTTGATCTTAGCAGGACCTTTCTCAAAGGCAGAGTGACAAGGAGAAAACAGATACAAGAAGGAAAATGGGTAGAGAGTGAATAGGACACGGAGGAGAAACAAAAGACAAAGAGGAAAGCTGGTAGGGTGAGATCAAAGCTAAGACAGACGGCATTTATGAAAATGCTTGATTGCTCAATTATAAAAATGCTTGAGACAATTAACAGCACCCCTGTAGGTTGCCAAAATACAAATCACAATCAAGCGGCTCCTCAAGATGCTGTTAAAAAAAAAAATTATCATTCAGAATACAAAACACAAAACAAATCTGACAAATGCATTGATAATGCCGACAGAATCAAAGGTTTTCACAATGGCAGGATCGTGGTATCCTGTGGTATGTGAGCCCGCACCCCTGAGGGCACTGTGGTAAATTGCGGTATACAGTGTGTGTCCTGTGCGGGAGGTGCAAAGCGTTGGGGTTAACGAAGCCCAAAGTTTTCAGTGCAACAGTAACTTTGACCCCCGACCCCTGACCCCCCCTTTTTTCCTCAATGGCAGAGAGCTGATGCTGACGTACAACGTGCCCCTGGACTACTTCACGGCCTGCCTGCTCATGTGGAACTTTGGGGTGGTGGGCATGGTGTGCATCCACTGGAAGGGACCGCTGCGGATGCAGCAGATCTACCTGATTGTCATCTCGGCCCTGCTGGCCCTCACCTTCATCAAGTACCTCCCCGAGTGGACTCTCTGGACCATCCTGGCCGCCATCGCCATCTATGGTCAGTTGTTGTTGTTGTCGGGGGGGGGGGGGGGGGGGGGGGCGACTCAGACCCTTCATGTGCAAGATTGCTATGCGAGCAAGCCTCGCGCTTAAGGTTTTTTTTTACGCAGTGGTTGTTGTTACAGCAGTCGTCCATGTGGTTCCCTGACTTCACAGTATTTGTCAGGATGTTTAGCTCTTGGAACCAGACTATCAGCTAATAGACTGGTTCAACCAGCCTGCAATGCTGACGAAATACAATCAAGTCAGGGAACCACACGGCCGTAACAACAGCCACTGCGTTTTTTTTAATAGTCCACCGGGCTAGTAAATTGAGGTTTTTGCTAGCCCGCAGCAAGTTTTGCTAGTCCGCAGCAAGTTTTACTAGCCCTGTATAATTAATATTAAATTTAGGTCAAGTAAAACAAATTCTTAGTTTCTACTGTCTCATCCCCGCCCGCATTGTTTTTTGGCCGCCACACCACTGTGGCACTGTCTACTTTTTACTAGTCCGCCGGGCTAGCGAAGTGGGCCATTTTACTAGCCCACAGCTGTTTTTACTAGACAATGACCGCCGGGCTAGTGCTAAGGTCAAGCCCCGGCGAGATATTAATATAAGAATGGTTTGCGGTGACACCATGTATAAGGTCTCTTAAAGGAAGAGGTGTGGTTCTGAAAAGAACCTGAGTGGTAACTCTATAGGAGGGTTTGCGGTGACACCATGTATAAGGTCTCTTTAAGGAAGAGGTGTGGTTCTGAAAAGAACCTGAGTGGTAACTCTATAGGAGGGTTTGCGATGAGACCATATATAAGGTCTCTTAAAGAAGAGGTATGGTTCTGAAAAGAACCTGAGTGGTAACTCGACGTTTCGACCAGTATGCTCTGGCCGTCATCAGGAGAATGTGAGATATTGAGAATGCCGAGGCACCGATGCCATGCTATGATGAGAAATGAATGTGAAGGAATGAATGGCAGCAGCTACTGCGGCCTCTGAGTTTGGGACGGCAAGCTGATCCTATGAACCACGTCAATGTATCTGCTGAAGCAGTCCTGTGATATTGGCCCCTCAATCTTGCATCTTTCTATGGTAGCCAATAGCCAGTAGCACAGGGTCTGACAAGGACGGGCGTTTTCTTTCCTCCGCTGCAGATCTCTTTGCCGTCTTGTCCCCCAAGGGACCGCTCCGGGTCCTGGTGGAGACGGCTCAGGAGAGGAACGAGCCCATCTTTCCTGCTCTCATCTACTCCTGTAAGTAAAGGTGTAAGATACCTCTCTCCCTTATCATTGAAATGTGCTCTCGACTGGATTCCCTATCCCCAGCAAAGGGAGTAGTGAGTTTTCGTTTTATGTCAGAGAGCGCACGGTACGGGGGATTTCACAGACTGCGACCATTCCCGCACCCAAGCTCCCGTCCTGTTTGGAAGCAGTTTCTTTTTGTTTACGCGACGGGTATACGCACTGCACAGCACTGCACTGCACTGCACTGAGTATCAAATTACACACGGAGGATTGGTCGCATGTTACGTAACGCAGTAGCTGACTGCTCTACGCTCTGTTCTTGATCGGACGCTATTTCCGCACTCAACCTTCCCAGATTTGAACGGTACGGGGACTTGCAGATTGTTGCACATGCGCAGATCTATTTTCAACTTGAATTACCGCACTAGATTTCTCCCGTCGTGAAATGAAAGCTCGCTTCTGACTGTTTCGTAAGGCCACACCTAAGGGCTGGGTAGCTCAGGTGGCAGATTTTTCTTTGCCATCGTCATAGATTGTTTGAAATGTCTAACCAGTTTCCTTCCCCTTGTTTGTCTGAGATGCATAAAAACGGTTCTAATTTATGCCTTTTTTCAATGGCATGAAAAAACGAAGTTTTGTCTTGAAACTGTAATGATTTTGTCTTTATCTGTTTCCCATAGCAACTATGGCCTGGATGGTAGGCATGGCCGACAATGAATCCAATAAGCCAAACGCCACAGGCGGGTCTAAACAGGCACTGGAAGCATCAACCGGTAAGGATCTCTGCAAATCATGTCTCCTTTTAGTTGTCTTGGTTCGTCCGTTCTGCCTTTGTGGGCCTGCATTACAATGCACGCGGAGCTAGAAGCAGGGAGCAAGTCCAGTCTACTCACTGCATTGTGCTATAATGGCAGATAGCTGCAGTTCCAACAGTTATCCACTCTGTAAACTGACCAGTGGCCCATTCGCAGTCAACGGCCCTATTCAGCTTGTAGACAATGGGGCATTCAGTGTACCAGGCATGCAACTTTTCCGCGGATCTGCGGATTTCCGCGGGTTTTTTTATTCGGCCGTTAAAAAAAAAAATCCGTAAAAAAATAAAAAAAATAAAAATGCATCTGGCTATTTCTTCTCCCCTAATTATTATTTAAAACACATGCTAAGATCAGGTTAAACACTTTTATGTTTACTTTTCATTTTGTGTAAAAAAAAAAATCAATTTTCTGGGTGTATGCCTTGAAAAGGGTTAAAATCTGTCACTCAGCTTAAACTAAGTCATAAGTTATCACAAACTGCTCAGAATGCACCACAGAGCATCTAGAATCCAAACCCCACGCCGTAAGGGCTTCGTGCTTCACGCTCGCAGTTTCATTCGGACATTTTCCTCTTTTTTGTACAATTCAAGAGTTGCTTGCCCAATGTACCCATCCTATGCAATGACCCTTTTCAGCTTGTACTGCTTACTGACTAAAAATGACCAAAAAGTGAATATCAAAAAATTTGGAGGGCCCGACAATGACATTTTGATCCTAGCAGGAACTTTTTCAAAGTAGGAATGCCTTCTGCCTTTGAGAAAGGTCCTCGTCAAGCCCTCCTTAATTTGTTGATATTCCTAATAGATGTGTTGTGAGAGTTCCCAGTCAGTTTTTCGTTCTGTTTGTTGGTTTTTTTTCCTTGACTCGTCGATTTCGTGGATTTGTTTGCAGATGGCCCCGAGGAGTCCGTCTCGGACAACGCGGAGCCCAACGAGGAGGAGCAGGACGGCGGCTTTGACGTGGCCTTCCGCCAGCGTCAGGACCTGGACCTGCGCAGCACCAACTCGGAGGAGGCCCGGGCCGCCGTCAGCGCTCTCCGCCAAGAGCAGGGGAGCGCCCCACGGAGACAGCAGGCGACGGACGAGGAAGACGACGAAGAGCGTGAGTCCCCAATCTCAAAACCCCTTGAAGGGGGCAGGAGTGGGACGTGCCTCAAAGGCAGAGTGACAAGAACACAAGCTTTTGTCAAAGATTTATTCCTTTTTTTTTTTAATGAAAGATCGCCAAACACAAGGCCTTATAAGGCCACTAGAGGTGATGGCTTCAGGAACAATAGAAGAGGAATAGACAGATAAAAGAAAGAAAACAGAGTCAAAGGGAACGAAGGTATCTATTCATGGTCCTCTTGAATAGATCAAGTTTGTCTGTGCGAAAACAGAGTCAAACGAAACGAAGGTATCTATTCACGTTCCTCTTGAATAGATCAAGTTTGTTTGATGGAAAACAGAGTCAAAGGGAACAAAGGTATCTATTCACGTTCCTCTTGAATAGATCCAGTTTGTTTGATGGAAAACAGGATGTAGGTAGAGAGTTCCAAAGCGTAGCAGTACGGGGAAAGAAGCAATTGGAACAGTACTGCACTTTGGAACAGAAACAGTAAAGGGATGAGAAGCTGTAGTTAAGTGTGTGCTGCGAGCGAAGGTGCTTACAGGAGGGACCCTAGCTGCACATCTACCATGGAAGTACCTGAAGAAGAGGCTCAGGGAAGAGACAGATGGTCTGACAGAGTGTGGTTCAAGACAGGATGCCAAGTCAGAGACCATAGGCCACAAATGAGAATTGTACATTCATGGATATACTGGGAATGGAATCGCTCGACCACCGAAAGACTCTGTGCCGTCAATACTGGGAGAAGCTGGAGATTTTAGGATTATTTATCAACCATATGACCTCAACATCCAGAGTAAGATATGGATGATGAACAAAGATGGAAAGCTGGTAGACAAAGTGGGGTGAGACCAAATGGAAAGGCAAGCAGTTCTGAAGGGGTCAAAGGAGGGACGATCAAAGAGAACAGACCAAAGAAGTGAAGGAAGGGACCACAAAAGAAGGATTATTGGTCAACATATTGCAATGGAGCAGATGATTATAACATTAGTCAACTAGTCATTCCCTTCCTGGATTTGTCATTTACTCTTTTCAGTCTCCTGACGACGGGCAGAGTGCACACTACCCAAAACGTTGAGTTACCGGCTCTTTTCAGAGCCACACTTCTTGAAAGAGAAGATATACTTGGTGTCACCGCAATCTTTCCACTAAGTTGTCCACCATGCAAACCTTCAAGTCTCATTTACTCTTTTGTCGAATCCAGGTGGTGTGAAGCTCGGCTTGGGGGACTTCATATTCTACAGTGTCTTAGTGGGCAAAGCCTCGGCCCAGGGTGATTGGACTACCACAGTGGCTTGCTTTGTGGCAATCCTTATCGTGAGTACCCTGATGTTCCTTGAAAGTAGAGGTATTAGGCAGACAAACAACCAAGTGCTCTGGTCCCTCCTCAAAAAAATGGGGAACTATTTCGACATGAATTCCTTCTCTGTGTGAAATTTTGTTAGGCACAAACTTTACATTTAGATGTATGAAGATGTATGAAGATAGCTGAATTAGCTATTGTTCACTTTTGCACAATATATTAAAAAGAAAAAAATAAAGAAAAAAAAATATATATATATATGTGTGTATTTCCAAGCCCAAAATAAGAATCTGTTGTCAAGAAGCTTGTGAAAAGTGATACATTTTTACCAAAAATAAGAGGAATGATTCCTCCAAAATAGGAATGGTTGGCAGCTATGTAGCAGGGATTGTCAGAGCATGATCAGGCATTGCAGAACTAAATTGTGACTCAGTACATCATAATGAGGAATAACCCCCACTTTTGAGATTTTGAGATTTTCTAATGATGTGAAAAAGTGTACCATTAGCTTTCAAATGATATCAAAATTTCCTCCAATACATTAACTTTCCGGGAAAAAAAAGAAAAAAAAAGATAATTAATTTTTAATCAAATTGAGAAGATACTTTGACTTTAGGCGTTGTTTACTCGAAAAGTGTTTTGGTGGGATATTCCTCATGTCGCTGTGCCGGGTCACAATTGTGTCATGAGCCGCCTGATTGCAGGAGGGGAGGGGGTAGTTGTTAAGACCTTTTGGGCACTTGTCTGAGGTGGATGACGATTCCCACTGACTTCCTTTGCAGGGACTCTGTCTGACGCTGATCCTCCTGGCCATCTTCAAGAAGGCCCTGCCGGCACTGCCCATCTCCATCTGCTTCGGCCTGGTCTTCTACTTCTGCACCAGTCTCCTGGTCTTTCCGTTCACCGACACTCTGGCCAGCAACCAGGTCTTTGTATAGCATGCCTCGGTCACTTCGGTCACCGTTTTCCTTTTTGTGAGTGCTGGCTAGCCTGCTTGCTACTGCGATCACGGTCGGGGACGAATTCCGGGGCCTGCGAATTTGATGGCTCTAAAAGTAGCAAGGTGCAATGTATCATGGCCGTGAGTAGATTTTTTTTTTTTTTAATGGGGCGGGGGGTTTGTACCATTCCAAAGCGTCTAGCCAGGAATTTCAGTCTTTTTATAGATGGGTAGGCTACTTGGCCAGTGCTGGGGCAATTCCATTTGGCTTGTAAAAAGTGAAAAAAAAAATGGCTAAAGAAAAATTTTGAAATGGCATCTAGGCCAACAGAGGCCACAGTCTCCATTTCATTCAAAGTTTACATTAGAGCAATATACAAAAAAAAACGTTACAAACCGCTTTACGGTACTGACTTCACTGACCAAAATGCAGACATTACAAATCCAGGGGGCCCAACATTTTGGCTTTTCCGGACTTTTCACAAAGGCAGAAAGGTCCTGAAAGGAGGAAGGCAGAATGCCTTTGAGAAAGACCTTGCTAGGATCTCAGAAATTAAGGGGACGGCAGTTTAGAGCTTTGCAGAACCTGTCTCTCTCCATGAAGTTATTTAGATCGTTAAGCAGTTAGTAACATTTTTGAATTACTCCTGGAGTGCAAAGGTGCCGCCAAAGCATTTGTGGAAATCAGAGCTCAACTCAGAAAATCGTCCTTTAAAGCCCCTGCACACCATTGGTCGAGGCCAGAGAATAGCATCCATACGTTGTCGCATCCAACATATGCATGAAATAGCACACCTGTGAAAATTTCAGCTCAATCCGCCAACCGAGTCTCGAGAAAATCGTGAAACCTGCTTAATTTGTTTCGCGAAAATGCAGCACTCAATGCCATCCTTTTCCGAAAAAATTGTTTAGATCTCGGTGAGACGTAAACAAATTTCTTTAACTCTTTTCTCCCAAAATACAACATTTTAGGTAGAAATATTTCAGTGCAAGGTTTCTACTATAAACATCTTCAAACTGTATAAGTTTTATGTGAATCTGTGAACATTTCTTGTTTTTCGATCTTACCAATGTTGTGTAGGGGCTTTAAGTCAATGCCACTGCAAGCATAGCTTGCCGATGGCTGTGGCTACTATGCCGAGGCCACTTTCGGCCTTCTACAAAATCATGTCGACATGGCAGCAGCCTATAAAATATTTTAAGAAACAAGAAAAAAAATTTGCCCAGATGTTGTTGGGCTCCGTAAAACTAAAGTGAATCTTATTTTAGATACCTCCAGTAAAGCATTTTTTGTCATTTTACCGGGTAGTCAGTATGCAGTTTAAAAAAAAAAAAAATGGGTTGTGATTTCAAGGCCACATATTTAAACATGTAAATGCAATGGTTTATACATCAGCCCACGGCCAGTATGTGCGTTGGACAAGCTTCCCCATTGGATACCGGGTATACCTTCTCTGTCTCCCTGGGGTCACCCTGGCTTCAGGCTGGGTGTGATTGGGCGTGAGATTGGCATGTGGGTTGACCACTGTGAGCTAATCCAACGCACTTGTCTTGCAGTAACCAGTAAGGCCAAGTAAAGAAAAAAAAATGTTTAGCGTTCCTGCCCGCTGTTTTTTTGGAGGCCATAATTATGCTTTTCTCTTTTTTTGCTTTTTTTTTCCTTGATGGTAGCCATCAAGGAAAAATAGCCCGACCAGCTGTTTGGGATAGGGTCGGTCGGCCATTTTGAAAAAAATTAAAAAAGGGCCTCCTTCCTTTTTTCTAAAAAGGCAGGACACTAAGCATGTCTTTTTTTTACTTGGCCTAATTTGTAAGCATTCCCGTTGGCATTTCTCAACATTTTTACAGGGACTGGTGTTTTCGATCCCAGCAGCTCCTGCTGGTATCAAAATGTCGGGCCATATGTATTTTTTCCGAGATTTGCATTTTGCAGACGGGGTACGTTTGCAGTGTGACACCGTGCAAAATAGTCTTTTGTGAGTAAGTGTGGTTCTAAAAAGAACCGGAGGAACTTGACGTTTCGAATAGTGTACTCTGTCCGTCTTCAGGAGACTGTTGGATTCTAACTGGGGTGGGACTTCAGTAGTGTAGAGAGCCCCACCCCCAGTGTGAATCAAGCAGTCTCCTGAAGACGAACAAAGTATACTGTACGAAATGTCTAGTTCCTCTGGTTCTTTTCAGAACCACACATACTCACAAAAGATCATTTTACATGGTGTCACCGCAAACCTATTACTCCTTCTATTCTCACCATGAAAACTTTCAAATATCATTTACGTTTTGGTGAATGACTTCAGTATAAACCAGTGTGCACATTTTTGGGGTCTTACTGTAAGGGCGGGACAATGCCCATACCTCTGTATCCTTGAAATGCCTCGTGACCAATTAGCAGTTTACCTAGGATGCTTGAGGGCGATATGAGGGCCACTGGGTGAGTGTGTGTGAGTGTCTGGGGGTATTTATGTGGAAGCTGACTGGATGTACGCATACAGCGGGTTTATAACTGTCAAATTTCGAGTGGAGATACTGGGGGTAGTTGAGGGTACAATGATCGTTATATTAGGGAGGGTTTCACCACCTCCACGACCATCCTCATTGGCGTCACTGCTTTAAATTGACAGGGATGGATTAGAGGACAACAGAGGGCGCCAAACACCACTCCATGGGGGCCACTTTGAAAATTTGGCTTAGCTTCAGGATTTCCATTTTCCGTACGATATTATTATTAAATATTTCTTAAGTATGGGCGTAACTTTGATGACCGTATAAAAACAAAACTAACCGTGCTTACCCTTCATCAAGTCATTATTGTCATGACTCATGTGTACTCTGAGCATATTGAAGTCTGTCGGCAACTTCATTTATGCCGTTTTTAGTCGAAGAACAGACTTGAGTTTTGGGTTTCATTTGGTTGTACATATACTGCTTGTCAGATGCACAGCTTTTCGATATTTCATTTGTGAACGAGAAACGTGGTGTCTTTTATAAGGCCCTGTCAAAAAAAAAACATAACCCTAACCCTGCTTCAGTTTACATGGAAGTCTATGGAAGCTGCAAGCCGCAGCCCCACGAGCTGATTCCTATACCGTGATTTTCGCAATATAAGCGGCTCAATCAAAGCCGCCAAATCAATGTATAAGGCGATATTTCAAAAATTACGTGCTATTAATTTTGTCACAGATTTGGAGGGCCTGACGTTTCGATCCTAGCAGGACCTTTCTCAACGGTATTCTGTCTTTGAGAAAGCTCCTGCTAGGATAGAAACGTCAGGCTCTCCGAATTTTGGATATTTGCATTTCGTCATTTTAGTCAGTGAGCAGTTTGCAACACGTTTGCATAATTATTACGTCGCGTTTGTACTACATGTTTATTCAGCCATAGCAATTGTAATGGGGCGTGCGCTAAGCCGTGAGAATTGTACCTCCACTTCACTACTTGTGAACGCGGGGTACCAGACCACGGAGCTTTAAAAGCCTTGACCGTATGTTTGGGTTACGTCTGGGAGTAGCACACAGACCAATGGTAGCACACTCGACCGAAAGCCACCAGGCCAGCGACCTCCATAGATTCGTGTTAAATTTGAAGCCATAGCCAATGAAGTTCCGGGACACGGCATAAGCCTTTGCGCCTCTTTTGTGCGGGCGGACCGTGTCGTACTGATGCGGATGCGGATTCTTGATTCCGCAAAAGACAAACTCCAAAGAGAATCATATAATTCCATGGCCTGCCTCACTTGTGAAGTGTTTACCGATCCACATACATAACAACTGTACTTCACGAAACCAAGTAGTTTGTGTCAGACAAAAGAATTAAAACAAGGAACAATAATACCACTTCCTCGCAAACATTCTTTGGAAATTTAATTTTTGATAATTATAAAAAATCTCTACAAAGCAGTGTATACAATGCTGTAGCCGTGATATTACCGGGCTTAAGCTAAAAACGAGAGAGAATGTGTCTTTGGTTATGTGACTTTGTCTATGAATTAAATATGAATTATTACTGAACACACACATATAATAATTGATCTCAAAATTTAGTGGGCCTGACGTTTCGATCCTAGCAGGACCTTTTCACAAAGGCAAATTCGTATACTAATTGAATTAAATCGAATAATTTAACACACGGTTTACGGAAACTTGATTGTATTTAGCGTGTCGTAACGATCAGGCGTTTCCTGTATACTGAGATAGGAAGCTGGCGTGAATAATGGCGCCATTTTGTCCCGTCAGTTTTTGGGTAAGCCAACCATGTCCAGACTCCAGTCCCAGAGTCGTCGTGAAGCTTCGCTGTCCAACACTTTGTCGCTCAGTCCCTTAGGAGCGCAGTCACTGCATTGGAATACGGACAAGAAACTCATTTTTAGTTCGTAGATTATACCATGGAGGAAGGAAAATAGAAGGAGTTCGAACGGCAGGAACTTCAGAAGAAATTACCCTGGTACCGCGGTCGTAAAACAGCACCTCATAATCGGTTTATCAGTCTTATATAAAGAGTGAGCAACTAGGTCTCTGTGAGTTTGGCGCATGCGTATTAGTCAGCTAGCGTTACCATGTACATGTACATGTGCATACAGGAACTATATATACGTGCATACGTATGAAGCTCAATCCCCGAATAGAATGCATACAGTGTATACACAAGCACACACGCAAACAATCAAAATGGCGTCTTACGGCAAAGAAGATTTCGTATTCGCATGGAGGAGTTGGAGTCGAGGAAAACACAGGAGGGTATACGGACGGTTGCGATCCAAGTTATAGGGAGTCTACCGCGCGTTCGCACGGGACTTTTTTTTGTCAATCTTCCGCTCAGCCACGGTATAGATTGACAATATTAAGTCCCGTGCGAACACGCCCTCAGTCTCCCGACTGCGGGAGGTCAATGGGTCGCTAAGTTAATTTTTGACCCGGCACAGCGACATGAGGAATATCCCACCAAAACACTTTTCGAGTAAACAACGCCTAAAGTCAAAGTATCTTCTCAATTCGATTAAAAATCTTTCTTTTGTGTATTTTCGGAAAGTTAATGTATTGGAGGAAATTTTGATATAATTTGAAAGCTAATGGTACACTCTTTCACAATAATTATTAGAAAATCTCAAAATCTCAAAAGTGGGGGTTATTCCTCATTATGATGTGCCGGGTCACATTTTATGCTAAGGAGCCATGGACACATTATTCTGACGCACGGTATTTTTACTTGGCCGCCTTAAGGCTCTACCAAACGGTCCTCGCCTTTACCTGAAGTACACGCCGGACGTGTTGGCCAGCTCGGGCGAGACCGCGCAGTGGATGCTGGTCTGAGCCCCCTGCGTCGACGTCTTGAAGAGCCATATCAGAGGCGTGTACCTTATCAGGTTCACCACGTTGGCCGTCATGGTACCCGCCTTCATCACGTGACGGCTTAGCTCCGTGGTCACCACGCCCGGATGTAGGGCATTCACCGTCACACCGCTGCCTACATGTACAAAACAGTGAATCGATGAGATTGACCACCTATATTACAGTTCACCACAATTACTTTGATTACTGTGCATCTTAGCTAATCCATTCAATGAGGGTTTGCCCTGCTCGACGTGGTAAACACTGAGTGCTCAGTGCTTTGCCCGATGCCTGAATGAAAACATTTCAGGCAGCTCGGGCGGGATTCGAACCCGCGACTCCCGAATTCTAGTGCAGACGTCTTGACCACTTGACCACCGAGCTGGTCGAGGTCGTGTGGTGGATTTGAATAATTTATAGCGGTAGGTACCGCGTTGCTTCATAGATGTAACATGATATTTACGTCGAGAATGTAATTCAGTGAGGGTTTGCCCTGCTCGACGTGATAAACACTGAGTGTTCAGTGCTTTGCCCGATGCCTGATGAAAATGTTTCAGGCAGCTCGGGCGGGATTCGAACCCGCGACTCCCGCTTTCAAGTACAGATGTCTTATAACCACTTGACCACCGAGCTGGTCGGGGTCATGTGGCAGATTTGAATATTGTATAGCGGCGGGTATTGCGTTGCATTATAGCTAGCTACCTCCTGCGTGATGTTTACGTCGAGAATGTAATTCCTCGACGTGATAAACACCGAGTACTCAGTGCTTTGCCCGACTAACACAGTTATCTAGAAGCGATTTGGCCCTGCACTTTTTTTGTTATACAGTTGGTTCGTCTGGTTTCTCTTTGGCTTGGTACTTCTCGGAGACTTACATCGCTTGGAAAAACCCTCAGTGGAATAATAATTATTGTTGGTTGGGGGCCGCCCAAACGCAGCCCTGTTGTTTCAAAACCTATACTCTTGTGTCGGTCAACATGGCCCCCGACCTACACACCCTTTTCACCCACATGACTGGCAAACAAAAGAACTGCCGCCATGTTGGACCGCTGTTTTACGGAAAGTGTACGCACAACCCTATGGTACAACTGATGTTTACACTGAGCGCTGCCATTGTAAGGCGGTCCAGCATGACGTCACGTGAAAAAAGGTCTATACAATGGACTCCGCCGTGACGTCGCTTCGTCTCACGCACCTTCCTCTTGCATCCGCCTGCTCAGCTCTCGCATGAAGAGCACGTTGGCCAGCTTGCTCTGCCTGTACGCCTCCCGGCCGTCGTAGCCTTTCCTCGAGTGCAGGTCGTCCCACTTCATCGTGCCCGAGCCGAAGGCGTGCGCCAGGGAGGAGACGACCACGACCCGGGCAGGGGCCGAGGCCCTGAGCAGGTCCAGGAGGAGGTTGGTGAGGAGGAAGTGGCCTAGGTGGTTGACGCCCAGCTGCATCTCGAAGCCGTCCTCGGTCTGCCATTCAGGACACATCATGATACCTGTGCGAGAGCGGGTATATAGCAGCGTCCCATCATTTAACGCCTCGGACAAAGGTTCGTTCACTTATCTCGTTGATATAACAGTTATGAATCTGAGGGTGTGCCCAATGTGCAGTCTGTAGCACTATGCTCAGTTTGCCTCAGTGCTCTGCTCAATCATCTGTTGAATTGCGTCAGCGAGAATGTGATTCATTAAAGCCCCTACACAACATTGGTCGAGGTCAAAGAATAGCATCCATACGTTGTCTGATCCAACATTATGCATGAAATAGCACACCTGTGAAAATTTTAGCTCAATCCGCCAACCGAGTCTCGAGAAAATCGTGAAAACCGCTTCATTTGTTTCGCAAAAATGCAGCATTCAACGCCGTACTGTTCCGAACAATAGTTTAGATCTCGGTGAGACGTAAACGATTTCTTTTACTCTATTTCTCCCAAAATGCAACATTTTAGGCAGAAATAGTTCAGTGCGAGGTTTCTACTATAACTATCTTCAAACTGACTATAGTTTCATGTAAATCTGTGAAGATTTCTGTTTTTTCGATCTTACCAATGTTGTGTGGGGGCTTTAAGGGTTTGTGCGTCTGAATGTGCAATTTAATTAGCATTGTTCAGTGCTCTGCCCGATTGTCTGTTGTTTGACGTCAGTGGTAAAAATGTGATTCAATGAAGGTTGGTCCACTCGATGTGCAATTTGCTCTTCTCAGTGCCCTGCTCCAATGTCTTGATTTGCCTCAGTGAGAACATAATTCAACGAGAGGAAGGTTTGTGATGACACTATGCTACGATGTAACAACTCTTTTGGTAAGGAGTGTATTATGGTTATCTCTTTTCAGATCCACACATACACTCCACACTGCGTTATATGGTGTCACCGCAAAACCTTCCTCTTATCTGTATATTTCAATGAGGGTTTGGCCTACTCAATGTGCATAAATAACACTGCCTTCTCATTGCTTTGACCGATTGCCAGCACGGAAAGAAAAACAAATATACAGACATCAGCTCGGACGGGATTCGAAGCAGACAACGTGCACCTTCCTATACCTGCGTTATTGACGAGGATGTCCAGTCTGGTCTCCGACTCCTTCACCTTATCCGCGCACTGCCTGACGGATTCGAGCGAGGCCAGGTCCAGTCTGTACACAGCCAGGTTGCTATTGCCCGTCTCTCTGCGTATCTCGGCTGCAGCGGCCTCGGCTTTGGCCACGTTGCGGCAAGCCAGAATCACACGCGCACCTGGCCAACGGAAGAAAAGAAAACAGATAATATTTGAGCGCCAAATAATGAGCTTTTGAGAGTATGGGCCTCTCGAGAAACTGAGCCATTATACTCCTTCTTGATTAGGGTTTGCCCTGGTCGACGTATTATAAGCACTGAGGGCTCAGTGCTTTGTCCGATGCCAGTGCTTTGCCCGATGCCAGTGCTTTGCCCGATGTCATTGCTTTGCCCGATGACAGTGCTTTGTCCGATGTCATTCCTTTGTCCGATGCCAGTGCTTTGCCCGATGTCAGTGCTTTGTCCGATGTCAGTGCTTTGTCCGATGTCAGTGCTTTGCCCGATGTCAGTGCTTTGCCCGATGTCAGTGCTTTGTCCGATGTCCGTGCCATGCCCGATGTCAGTGCTTTGCCCGATGTCATTGCTTTGCCCGATGTCAGTGCTTTGTCCGATGTCAGTGCTTTGTCCGATGTCAGTGCTTTGCCCGATGTCAGTGCTTTGCCCGATGTCAGTGCTTTGTCCGATGTCAGTGCTTTGTCCGATGCCAGTGCTTTGCCCAATGCCTGTATGCTCTGGCCGTCATTGGGAGAATGCCTTGGACTCGGTGGTGGATCAGCTCCAAGGCATTCTCCTGATGACGGCCAGAGCATACTGGTCGGAACGTCGAGTTACCACTCAGGTTCTTTTCAGAACCACACCTCTTCTTTTAAGAGACCTTATACATGGTGTCACCGCAAACCCTCCTATAATTATAGTTTCACCCGTTGCAAAGCATGGCCCTTCTGTCCACAGTATTAAAGTAAAATCCCTGCCTCCGTTCCTATCGAGTATTCTCACATATGCTCTCTCATCGCTATGTATACAGTTTTCATGACCCATGCTCAAATCAGTGAAACTGATGAGGATGGTTGGCCCAACATTGGCCGTTATGTTCCAGAAGCAGCTGATGCCCATTGCAAGACTCTCGGGGAAGTTTGGCGATGAGAGCTCTCCACTGGGTTGGTAGTAAGTGCCCCCACATACTGGCTGCAATGATGAGCTATCAGGAGCTACTTTCCGATCCTCAATCTTTGGCTGGATCGCTTACCTCGTTTAGCCAGATCTAAGGCCGTCTCCTTTCCGATGCCCGTGTTTGCTCCGGTGATCATCACCGTCTGCCCGTCGAGACGCGCCCGGCTGTAGCACCACCCGCCGGCGAAGTACCGCTTCATCAGAAACATCACTACTCCACCAACTGTGCACGGACAAAAGTCATGATCACGGTTCAACCCTCAACCACATTATGACGGGCCCCGATGAGTGATGGCGTTTCCATCCGATATCGCGCCATTTTCTCAAAGGCCTTTGAGAAAGGCTCTGACTTTGAGAAAAGGTTCTGCTAGAATGGAAACATCAATCTCTCCAGATTTTTAAAGGGTCCGGTTTTTGCTAAAGATATACCGCAATCTTCGGAATACAAGCAGCCCGGTGTATAAGCCGCAGCAAACATTTCATGAGCAAAATCAACGTATATAAGCAGAAAAATACGGTGGTTGTTTGGCCCTATGAATTATAAATTTAGTCAGTAGTATGGTGGCGCAGAAGGGACATCGCAAATCGCAAATATCTGCAAAGATATTTGCAATTCGCACATTTTGTCGCAAATATGTGCGCAAATATTTGCGACAAAATTTGCAATTCGCAAATTTTGTCGCAAATATTTGCGCACATATTTGCAATTCGCAAATTTTGTCGCAAATATGTGCGCATATATTTGCGACAAAATCTGCGAATTGCACATTTTGTCGCAAATATGTGCGCAAATATTTGCGACAAAATCTGCAATTCGCAGATTTTGTCGCAAATTTTTTTCAAAGAAGCTAGGGGGCCCAAACCAGTAGTGCCGTAGTGTCGCATGACTCGCTGTGCGGTGCCTTGGTCAAAGGTCGCGTGATGCGCTGTGGCCACCCCCCCCCCCCAAAAAAAAAGAAAAGCTGAGCGAGCGCTGCTGGCCAGTAAAGCTTGGTGCCTGTCATCTAGCTCACGAAGTTGCTACTACTAATACGCGCGCACTTCATGTAAAGTCGCTATGGATGACCACAAATCCGAGGTAATTATAGATTTTTTATTCAATATTTTTGTGATTTTTGTGGTATACATTTACAGTTCATTTTGTAGATTAATCCGACAGTTTAGTGTCTAGTGAAGTCCGTTTGGACTTCAGCTGAACTCGATGTTCGAGTGCAAGTTCTGAATGGTCATTTGCATTGTAAACCCAACCAGAGTATTTTGTTAACCAGATATCAATTTATCACCTTTCAGATTGCCAGTATTTTGGAAAGCATGAATCTACATTCCTGCATTGAAGCCTTCCATCAACAGCAGGTGAATTATTCTAAGATGTATCAATATTAATTTTTTATTTACCAAGCTGCATCAGTATCCTTTTAAACATTAAGTAGAATTTATAATAGCAAAATGATTGAAGGTGCTTTAAACGTTAATAAATTCCCCAAATAGAATATACTGCTGCAAGCAATTTAATAGTTTTATTTTATATAAACTATTTTTTGTTGGGGGGGAGGACTCTACAGTTCTTGCAAGTAGTGTGTCATTAGAATTAGAAGTTTCCCCTCATGTTCTTAAACTTCCTAGTAACGTTGGACACGATCTGTGTTCATCTTTGGATATAGTTTCTCCTTGATGTAATTGGTTTGTACATGTAGCCTACATAATTATAATATGTGGACACACACTATACACTCACTGAATGCCCTGACCAGCGTTTTTCTGGCTCATATAGGAAGGATACACGAAGTGGCCTTGACATACCACTGTATGTTTGGTAGGAGTGTGGTCAGGCTGGGAAGTTTTCGACACCACTGCAGCAGGTGGCTCATAACAGCCACGGGATCTAAAGGAAAGAACTCTGGCCATCCACAAAGGGTTACCTTGTATAAGGAAAGCAGAGGAGACTGAACAACCTTAATGAATTCGTGAAGAGACCAGCCGAGTTGCCAAGGTTACCTTGGTAGAAAATTAAGCCATACACGGTCGGCCCGCACGGAAAAGTTTTTGGGTCGGCACACTTCGGCTTTCAGGTCGCTATACACACGGAAAAATAAGTTTTGTCCACATTCCACAAGGAGAAGTTTAATTTTTTTCAGCTTAGGTGACTACTTCCTTTTTAATTAGTCTCCTGAAATTTTGGGGATTTCTTTCAAGTCCCCACTCCAACTCCAAGTCCCCAAGGGCTTTTTGATGTGAAGTTTCGTGATTTCGCTCTGCTTACCACCTTTTGTTGTTGCTTATAAATCCACTCTCTTGATAAGTTTATATGCCACGAGAAAAAAAAACCGCGGACCGTATTAAAAGTGGGCCGCATTCATGCAATATTGAATCATGAATCATAAATCATAAAATGGGCTCTATCTGAAAACGAGAGCATGTCCACATATATTGAAAGTTCATACGCATCCAAATGACTAAGCTCACCATGTGATGGGTTTTCGCAGATCATATCACATTTTGTTGGGGTACTAACACACAACTTGAGACAGGCACAGGGCTAAGATGTGCCAAGTACTTTTCATACAACATGACAGTTATTGAAGCCAAAATCGTTTTAGCTGAGAACCGGTACTAAAATAAAAAACAACGAACATTCGTCATCAACAATTTATATGCCTTAACCAATCCAATATGAAAATTTCAAGATGTGGCCAACTTTATTTACTCCAGAGAGACAAAACTTTCAGCCTCACTATTATTAAGCAATATAACGAATGTTATCTTGTAGTGATAACAGGCCAGTAGTGAAAACAGTTTGAAGTTGAATGCACCAAAATGACAAAGCTCACCATGTGAAGGGTTTTCACGGATCACATCACAGATTTCAGTGGTCCACTTCTTTTCCAGACTGTCTCAATTAATATGTTCCGTGAAATTTCTGTTATTTTTGTAACTTTGTTAGGTTACTAGGGAGATGGTCCCAGAAATGTCTGATGAGACATTAAACACGCTGGGTGTTACATTGATAGGTCAGCGGTTTGAGCTGAAGGCAAAATGTCGCCAAGCAAAAGGTATTGTAACTGTATAATAATTAGGCTATAAATCTTTCTCTATACAAGTTCTGAGCATTTTGTCTGGTCCCTGTAAAAATGTGCTGGAGTACCAAAAGTTTGTAAAGGTCACCAACTTGGGTATGGTCACTATTAGAGGAAAGTGGACAGAACCCCCTAGTAAGGATTTCAAACCAAGCAAATAATTTCACTTAAAGGTTGATCATGTGTTACTGTGCTAGTCACAATATGCGACAATGAAATATATGTTGAGTTTCGGTGCAATAAAGAGCTAATATTAATAAATATTTTTATTGAATCATATTAATACAGAAGTCATTTTTAAAAGAGCTTTTAAAGGTCCGCTTTTTGATTGCATTTCAGGGAGTGCTGATGCATTGCCGAGGGATGTGACCGCTTTGATCAGATCTATGCGGAAAACAAACAGAGGACAGTCATCGGCCTCCTCATCATCAAAGGTGAGTTCTGTATTAATGCAAGTTTTATTTCACATTTGAAAATTTTTTGTTGTGTATTGTTGTTTAAGGCAGAACTTTTTTTTTTTCAAATTAAACTTAAAATTGTTTTTTTGTCAGAACATGAAAAAAATCGTTGTCGCTTCTTTAATTAAATTGTTCCGGATATTATTAACTTGGTCATTTGTTTTATCCTGTTTTGATGAATATTTAATCAGAAAGGATTTCAGTTGTATACATGTTTCCTAATTGTCAAGTTTGATTGGTTTTCCCTTTTTATTGCATTAGTTAATAGTTGCATTAGTCTTCATTTACTTCCATTTTTACAGGATTCCAGCAATTTGTCAGTCTCTGTTGGCTGGAAGCATTACGACAAAACAAAGGGTATATACAAGCAAGTCTACCTCATGAAGGGAGGAGGGACTCACGCTCTTCACCTTCAGAGAGACATGAAGTATGAGGAAGTCTTAAGCAAGGTGGAGAACAGCTTTTTCCCAGGTGGAAAAAATGGCTCGATGAAGCTCACCTCCCTCCATCGTCAACTGGGCAACTCTGTCGGTGATCCATTGACAGATACGTTGGAGATGGCAGAGGGCCACACCTGTGAATTCACGGCCGCATCATATTTTGTATACTGCACGACACAGCGTAAACGACTTTACCTACTGACAAAAGATGTCACCTCTGATGACTCGGTAATAAAAATGAATTTACGATCAAATTGAAACTCCATCTTATTGATTTCATATTCTACGGCCAATTTGAGGATTGTTTTTAAAAACTCGAGTGTTGATTATAGATCAACAAATGTGTGATCAACTAATGTATTTTTAAAGAGACGGAGTGTGGCTCTGAAAAGAGCCGGTAGCTCAACGTTTCGAGCAGTGTGTACTCTGCTCGTTGTCAGGAGACTGCTGGATTCCAACTATCATCAGGGGTTTTGTAGAGATATGAGGAGCGGTGAAGCGTGGAGAAACCTTCCCGCTAAAAATCATGACTACTGAAGCACGACGGGAGGAGGGAGACTCCGTCTCTTTAGAGATGATGTACACGGTGTCACCGCAAACCGACTAATAATTGGTATGTCCACCATGCAAACCTTCAAGTCTTATCTAATGCATTTTTTTCTCTTGCTTTCTATCAGGACAGTGATTCATATTCATTGCCAGACCCTGAATTGGTAAGTTAAATTCCATCCTTTACAATAGCCCCGATCAAGGAGATTACAGATGAATACTATTACCTTTTAAAACTAAATTTCTTAAGACTTACACAACGGGCTGACAATCTAATAATTACTATTAATGTAGAAAAGGGCGCGTAAAAGGGCGTGTTTCTGTCATGCATTCAGGAATCATAAGTCATACAAAATGTGCGTAGATTCTTTGATATCGAAATTGGTGTATTTACAAAATGGTTCGGTTTTGAAACATGCAGGTCCATAAAAAATAGCTCTGCATTCCATGAAATTACGCAGGTTTCCGTCAAAAAACGTACACGTTTTGAAGAGTCAGGGATTGTATCACTCCGACGGCCACATTCTTCAGGTCCATGGAATGAAATAGAATTGAATGAAACAGAGCCGTTGCCTCAAGCCTCATCTACTCCAACAACTGTGAAAACCCCCAAAGAGTAAGCTATATCTGTCATTGTGTACAAAGTAAACTTAACTGATTTTATTCGACATTAAACTTATTTCTGTAATTCGTCTACTTTACTATGAGGGTGAGAGATTACATTTTGCCCCTTTCACTTATTATAGCATCTTTAAAGACCTGATACAAATTGATGACAGCGAAGATGAATTCCAGTCTCCACAACGAATAGGACATAGCAGCAGTGGAAGGATTCCTGCAACCACCAGGTAATCTGCTAAGTGCAGATCTTGTCATTTTTGTAATAACCATTTGTCAACATCTTCCCATATTAAGTGCTTGAACGTTAATCCAAAGGTCTTGGGTTCAAGGCCAGTACAGTCAAATTTCTTTCTCACGCTACTGCACTCTGCAGAAATGTATTAACTATACAGGATTTTTCAGGGATTTATTTGTGCTTTACCCTACAGCTCACGTGAAGAAAGGGGACTGGTGGCAGAATGTAAGGAACTGCTGCTTTCTGTCAGAGCACAGCATATCACACTACATGGCGACGACTTTGACGATGTGCAGCACATCCGTGTCCGCAGGCATGCCCTGTGGCACGATGCCTGCAAGACTATAAAAAGGTCAAATTTTGATGCATCCAAACCCCTCAAAATCACATTTGTCGGAGAAGCAGCTATCGATGATGGTGGGCCCCTGCGAGAATTTTTTACAGAAGTGCAGGATGCCATGTTCACCAACGGGAACCTATTTCAAGGGGAAGGCCTGAAGAAAACCATTGTGCACAATGTCAGTGCCCTTTGTAATCATGATTTTAAGGTTGCTGGCAATATAATTGCCATGTCTTTCGTCCACGGAGGGAGATCGCCAAGCTGCCTGTCACCTTCCTTGTATGCCTACATGGTAGGTGGCATAGAGGCTGTCAACCCTTCATTAGAAGACATAACCAACCAGGACATCAAAGACAAGGCAGAAATGGTAAAATTCTATGAATAAAAACTGCGTTTTAGCTGCATAGGAGGACTTTTAGCACAATGAAAAGCACATACGGTGAACAAGTATTTCATAAAGCAAATTAAACCATATGTAGCACCACAAAGTGTTTGATTTTTATACTAATTTTTTTTATACCAACCTCAGTAGTGATAAAGAGTATTTAACACACCGCCACATTCTTCGATAAAAACAAAGTAGGAAATGTTGTTATCATAACATTATTTTAATAGCCCTTTAATCCCTTTTTAACAGCTTCTTAGAGCTGCTGATGACAGGACCTTGGATGCCCTTCTGAAAAATGATTCTATGCTGGATCTGTTGGTTGTCTGTGGAATCCATCCAAAGCAACAATATACCTTAGACGACAGGGATGGGATTATTTCAAGAATTGCTTTGCATGACTTGATTTTCCATGCAAATGCCGAAATACAACAATTCATGGAAGGCCTTAAGATGTATAACATTCTGCAAATGATGCGAGAAAACCCCCAAAAAGGCCAGCTTTTAATGTGCAACACCAAAGTTTGGAACACCACACCTGATGACTTCATTGAGCAACTCATGGAACCAGTATATTCTGCCCAAGGAAGCAATCGAAATAAGCGTGAGGTAGACGTATATGCCTACCTCATTCAGTTTATCGAGGAATTATCCAGTGAAGGTAAAACTAGTTTATAAATCCCCTTAAATGTTTATGTATGTGGTACTTGTACCCCTCACAAATGAATTAATCAGTGATCATAATCTTTTGCCTTTCCCGTTTTTCAAATGTTATTCAGATTTGATCGTGCACCAGGAACACACAGTCACCATGAAGGATTTCCTTTTTTTCCTAACGGGGAGTCCATGCTGCCCAGCCACCGGATGGCCTTCAAGACCAAAAGTAGCATTTGAAGTTGACTGCTATTTGAATAATGTACCTCTACAGGAGCAGCCATGCAAGTGTTTCCCCACAGTTTCAACATGTACATACACTATCCGGCTACCGCTCCATTTTGTAGATTACGAGGTCTTCGAAAGATCCATCTGCCAAGCTATTCTGTGCAGTAAGGGTTTTGGCCTTGTCTAGGAGGCACCGCACTGCAAAAGGTTTGCTGTGTGTAGCAATTACCCTAAAGATGATTGACTGTTATAGTCTATGAAAGAGGAGCCTATACGTTATTGAGTATATCAAAAAGGACAGTAAAGCCATTGTGGAAAGTGATTGGATATTTGTTTTCTTTAAACATAATGTACTTTTGTCTTATTTTTGTATGTCATGCTTTATTTTTTATAATACATTTATGCGGATACTTGTCCCACTTCAAACTGCTTAACCTCGAGATTTGCCGCCCCGAGTTAAGCATTTTTTTTTACCCCATGGTTCGTTAACCCTCCGAGTTCTGTTCCCATTTGTCGCATTAACTCGGAGTTTTGCTAAACCCGGGCGACCTTGCCCCGGCCTATGGGTGTAATGTTTCTCGCTCATCTCTTGTCACTGCGCAGAGAGAATGTCCACGGAACACTTAGCCCGGCTCGGTTTTCCAACACAATGCTTACCCCGGGGTTCGACCGTCACCCCCGAGATTTCCATTCTCAACCTTGGTCGCCAGCAGGGTTCACAAGCCCCGAGGTAACGGGCCATTTTGGAGTCTTAACCCGGGGCAGGAAAAGTGTAGTGGGAAACCTCCCTGCAACCATTTCCAACCCATGGTATGTCGGGGTTTAGGCTTGCCGTTCCCTCTGAGTTTCCCGGAGCTTACAGGATTTTTTTATATTTTTTATATTTGAAACATGAATTGAATATCAAAGAGTATTTAAGAGGGTACTAATGTTTAAAATTAGGTTGAGAATCTAGAAAACAAAACCTTGGATCTTGGCCAAGAATGAAACCTGATGTTAAGAACACTTCAAACTATTTGTATATTTTTTTTATTATGCAAAAAATATTGCAAACTGCTTGGTGACTAAACAAAATGCCCATCTCAAAAATTAAGTGGGCCTGAAGATTGGTGTTCACTCGCTTACGCTTCTCTTTTTGATGTTTCCCCCTCTACTTACTAATCCCTACCCTGCTCCCTGCCCTTCCCTTTAGACATACCCTTTACCAGCTTTCCTCTTTGTTCTCTGTCATCCATGTCTCTATCCCCTTCCTGCTTGTACGGTATATGTATTTGTCTTTGTCATTCCGCCCTTGAAAAAGGGAGGAGCATGAATCTCTCATTTAGCCAGCAGATTTACAAGAAAACATTTAAATAATGGAGTCATTGGAGAGAAAACTGCTTATAGACCATTTCATCCCTCTACTTACTTTTTCACGTTTTTACAGTGGTAACTAATTTATGCATTGTTTATCTACACTAGTTAACATATAATGTTCTGTTACCGCTAGAGGTGGAAGTTTTTAAATGTCAGTATTACATTTTCCCTTGATGTAAATCAGAAGCTGTGTAACTTGGAAACAAATTAATACACATTGCCAAAAGCTTTCAGTTAACTATGCAGAACATATATTTAGTAGACATATACTTATACTAGCAAAACTAACAATAAAAGACAAATGGCCTGTAATATAAAGCAACCAATCAATCCCGATTGCATGTTGTTCAGGGTATAAACCTATGCATTTTCAATAACGGTTTTTAGGTTCAGAAACAAGTCCACCCCTTCCTCTGCAGTTTCAGGCATATCATAACCTTTAAGCCTCATTAATGATTCAGCAAGGTCTTGAAATTCCAGAGAGCACCCAAAAGCATTGACCTCTTCACAGAACTCATTTTCGACATTATCAACATCCGTCATTGACACATCGTGCTTGTAGTCTCTAGTCTCTGGAGAAACAGAAGCAAATAAAAAACATTAACCCAGTCAATTTTCCTTCATTTTATTTTCAAGCAAAAACACTTCAAACTACACTACAGTTACAATAGATCATGTGATCAAAAGTAGGCAATTAACAAACTGATCAATCAGCAAATCAATTTTTTTTATAAAAATCAGTGAATTGTGCAAATAATACTACATGCTGCAATCTGAATAAAAATAACAAAAATGCAAATCTCCCCCCCCCCCCAAAAAAAAGAGGTCCTGACGCTTTGTCCATTTTAGGACAATAAGGCCTATACTTAAGAATTTGCCACCAATACATACCATAAATCTCAGGTAGAAAGTACATCTCATCTGGCTTTCCACTTGGACCTTCAGCATTTTTGGAATGCCGAATGCGATGTTCATTCCACAGTTGTCCAACTCTGTGAAGTTCACTTCTCAATAATTGAGTGAAAGTGAACCTCATACATTCACTATGGATTTAACAAGGGCAATAAAGAGACATCATATAAACTGATCATGTTTGGAGAGATGGATGAAGAGGTGTTTAATCTACAGGTCAGAAACATAGTGCCCAACAATGCAAAGCAGTTGGCTTCTAGGTACAGGTAAGTAACTGCAGCTACTGGACCAATCTTCTGTCAGCATGTGCTGTTCCTTGATCCTCCAATTATAGCTAAACTATCCAGTAATATACCAGTAATTATTAGTATTAAAAAAATGAGTAACTAGAATTAAAAATTACAAATCAACAATGTCAATGATCACTGCTCAGTTCTTTTGTGTTCCCTTTTGTAAAGACAAGAAATCGCAAAAGTAGGCATACGGTTTACTTACATCTGCCATGGACAAGAGTTATCCAGAACACCATGATCAACCATATCCTTGAAGAGTCGTATCCAAAAGTCAACTGCACCTGTCCTCATACTTCCCCACCAGCGTTCAATTCTCTACATGCACAAAAATACACTAAATATGTTCATCACCATGAATATCTACGGAAAGTTCAAAGGTTTTAGACATTTACAAGTGTCAAAAGTTAATACAATGATCATCAATGGTTCGCAAAAATGGGAAAGATGAAGTGATATTGCATAATTTGAAAACCCTTGACAGGTGAAAGCCTACCTCTTGGTTGTGTTTTTACACAATGCATCATGCATTCAGGCGCAATAGACAATATGAAAGACAATTATATACTTGGAACACTGTACCAGCATTACATCCTTAGAATTTCTATTGAATTCTGGACATTCATGTACCTGGTTGGATGTGGATTTTCCAAACATGAAGCTCCTGTCCCTCGATCTGTCATCATCATGATGGAACCTAAAGGCCAATTGTATGTCTTTTAAAACGGTGTTCTCCGTGCCACGGTCTGTTCTCACAACATGCGGGACAGCTTTAACAAAAGAACAAAACGCATTTTTTCCTTCAAAATATGTACCTGCATATCAACATATTTGATTGGTCCAAAAGTAGACATAAGCCTGAATGCATTTGAAATTAAATTGGCAACATAATGTAATACCTTTCATTTGACGAATGTAATCTATGAAGTATGTTGCAATAACTCTTGGATTATTGTTCGTGCGACCCACCTCCAACCACAGAATCTTTCTTGAAAAACTGCAAGAGTTAAAAATCAGTAATTTGGTGAGAATATGAAAAAAATCAAAAAACAAAAACAAAGACGGGCTGAAACAATAGTATCGCCAATGTTCTTACCCATCAATGGCACCGTGGATTGCAAATCCATAGGGTTTCAATTTATCAAATCCATCCACATGAATCAGATAGTTTGGTCCTTTGCTGTTGTATACTCTCCGTCTCAGTCTTCTGTGTTTACGAGCACGAACTCCTTCTGGATCTAGAGCTAGTAATAGCCGACGAACTGTATGTCTAGAGATAATATAAAAAAATCATGTCTTGCACATCATACACATACATGCAACATATAAAAAAAAAAATATTAACTAAAATAAAAACGGGCAATCATAAAAAAATAGGTTTGGTCTCTTGGTTATGAGTGTAAAACATGAGTACACATTGATATCAATCGAAATTAAGTAATGTTACATCAATACTTACTGTGTTACATTCAGGCCATGATGTCTCATCAATCGTTGCCACATTGAACGATATCCACAACACGATCCACTCCCAGCTAATTCTTTCTAAAATGGTAAAAAATCAATAGCAGCAGCAATTTTTTTTTTAAAGTTTTCAGGTAAACAATTCAATAAAGAAAAGACAGCAAACAACCAGTTAACATCATTTTACCAATATTCCAGATACAACATCAGCGGGGGTCGATTGTTCCTTTTTACGTTTGAGTCCCAGATTCTTCAACATTCTCTTAAGGTGACGCACACTGCAAGTTAAACAAATGTTTGTCAACTGCTGTAATTTTGTTATACTTCATTTTGTGTAATAATTAACTAGTGCAAATTTTATGGGGGTTACCCAGTATTCAGAATGTATGCGAGGATCACAACTTTCCATCTAAATCAAGAAAGGGGGCTATTATGGGACTGTCTGTCTGTCAATCTGTATTCTCATCTAGTTTTTTCTATTGTATACACATTCCAAAGGTTCCACACAAGTGTATGTATATTGCCTCGTTGTTTAAAGTTGGGGGAAATATCATAAATGTTTGTTCAAACAATATAATGACTTGTCACTAATATGAAGACGTGATACATCTGTCAGTCATGTACAAACAAAATGCAATAAGCATGATACATGAGAATTGAAATTACTTACCTACGTTGTACTCCATGTCTGTAGAACAAAAATGAACATATGATAGGAATTGTGTACCCTGCTTTGTAGTACATAAATAACAGGCGATAAACTGTGGAATAAATGTAAGGAAAAGCATTACAGAAATATTATGAAGCCCGTATCTTCCTAATCACATTATGTGTACAATGTTAGTCAAATGTGAAAAATGCGCACAGGTACAACCAAACTAAATTGTGTATGTAGGCCTACTGAGAGGTTATCTTTCATTCACTTAAATTCTACAAACTACTGCACACATTTTGCATACTGACAGTGTTTCCCCACATGTTTTTAATTAACCTTATTAGAAGAAAAGTGATTTATGTAACTGTATTCTGATCTGATTAATTTCAAATTATTATTTTCATTTGAAAAATTAATTTCAGTATAACAATTGTATGAGTGGATTCCTGTAAAAGGATACTGTCATCTACTCCTCCTGGCATCAATCCTTGAAGTGCAGGGCTGTAGGGTGGTAAAACAGCACCAACGCAGTCGCATAGGATGCATAATAACTATAGGTGCAAAATAGGGACAAAAATATTGGACCAGCAAGGCTGCACTGCGGCGATGGTAGATATTAACTGAACATGAGCAAACCTGTTCTATTTACTTACAGATTCAAACTAACACAGCTAGGACATCTGCTTTCCCAATGCATTTAGGGGACTGTCAATTATTTTTAGGGGAAAATAAGCAAGAAGTGACCGTAAGGGTATAAGAGTGAACTGATCTCTGCCATGTGCATGTACATGAGTAAGTACATGTATAATAGAGATTATAAGTAAGACGGGGGGGGGTCAAACAGGCTTCAGACGCTGAAAGGAGCGCTCAAACATACCAAGAACCTTGCAGACGCACACACGTATAGATAGAGGTTAAGCTGCACGTACGTAACGCGAGGAGCAATGTCTATGGTGTAAAATACATGTACATGGAAAGTACACTACATGTTCATGTAAAACATGTACCGGTATGCACGTATCATTCCTTCCTGTACTTGATTGTACAACAGGGATTAGAAAAGTATCACCACGATCTGACAGAAGCACCCACACAGGAAGTAAGTACGTATAGGCCTACATGTACATTGTATATGCCTTAAAATAAAAGGCTTGTGAGCTGAATGGGAATTATTAAGGTAAGCCTACAGAAGGTTACAGCACAACGTGAAATGGGCCTGACAGTGACACTGTGACTTATAATACAGGTGTCATGGAACATTCACAGCCCTATTCTTCAATCTCCGTAAATTATACCTTTCCATTCGTTTACAAAGTAAGAAAACTTCAAACATCCGTTCGTGACTGTCAACAATACTCACCACTATTTTTTCGACAAGTCCCATCGTTGCGCCGGGTCTAACACTGTGTGTAGTGGCCAGCCGCGGTTTCTTCTTTTTGTGGCCCCCTAGCTTCTTTGAAAAAAATTTGCGACAAAATCTGCGAATTGCAGATTTTGTCGCAAATATTTGCGCACATATTTGCGACAAAATGTGCAATTCGCAGATTTTGTCGCAAATATATGCGCACATATTTGCGACAAAATTTGCGAATTGCAAATATGTGCGCAAATATTTGCGACAAAATTTGCGAATTGCAAATTTTGTCGCAAATATTTGCGCACATATTTGCGACAAAATGTGCGAATTGCAAATATCTTTGCAGATATTTGCGATTTGCGATGTCCCTTCTGCGCCACCATACAGTAGGCAGTTTGCAGAATTGTGTAACTTTTCAAAAAACCAACCTTGGAAAATCTCCCAACTGCGTTCGTCCACTTGGAGAGGTATACACAAAATACGAACCACTCGGTACACAATGTATATGCAAGGGTCTATGATGATAACTACGGTAGAATCGGCCACCCCAAGAATTAAAACAAATCTGGGAACCTCCGTTAAATTTATACTTTTTTTCCAGAACCAAGAAACACATCCTTTTATTTTTAGCAAGCCGTGAATACGAAAACGACCTTTCACCTTGTTTTGACGTCACAGTCATTACTCATCATACTAGCTGACCGGATAACCGACACTCCGACTGCCAACCGCTGCGGGTTCGGTCATCTGTTTGACTAATTTGTGAGCGTCGAAGCCCGACCGCACACGAGCGCTCTTGCCGGCATACCGATATACAATGTACATGTACATGTAGTACGCGGTTAATGACTGAACGCATGGGCTATCTTTGTGTCCGACTAGTAATCCCACTCCGGTAAATTACCGGGTCTAATCCTGGATCCGTCCACTCCACTGATTCCGAAAAAAAAAAAGAGAGAGAAAGATGAGAAAGACCGCGAGGAGTGCACGCACGCACGGAATGACTTCGTGGGGGAACACAGCTCTGTGTTCCGGGTCTGAGGTATGCGGCTCATCAGCGAACTATAGGGCTCCCATTCGTTCAGTTACAATAGTACTACTAGGCCGACTGCTCGTACAATTTACTCGTAGCACCACCGTGGTGCTGACTGACAATAGACCAGGAAATGTACAATCGGCGGACAAACAGTGACACTCCGGTATAGCACGACAGCAAAACAACACGGCCGTATCATATATCAGGGCCTATGTCATCATCTTCACGGTAGTGTGTAAGTGCGGTACACATCCGCATCTATGCATGCAGCGTGTGCACGTATACTTGATGATTCACGGAAACATCACCACCCTTCTAAATTCTACTTAATGACGAGAAAAATATAGCTGGTCGGCCTTCCCGCCATTTCCCTTTTATCCCGAACAGTGTTTCTAGGTATTATAAGTCATTCCACAGAACATCTCCTTTCATCACCGCGACCATGGATTCTACCTCACCATTGTGACGTCATCTCTTTCGTTCATCACAATAGGTCGGTAGAATCCCGATCAAACTTCGCCTAATTCTAGACTCGTTTAATTTACCATTACATTGCCCATTACATGTATTGTTATTATTATTAATTTTTGAAATGATAACAAGTCACGAATAGTCTACTTGTTGTTTCGATTGTACTTTTGAAGGCCCTTATTAAATGTGTGTATTGCTTGAGGGTTTTGGTGTAAACAAAATGATCTGAAATGTTCAAATGATAGCAATTAGTTAGAAGCAAGGAGGTTTCGGCGACGGCACTTCCTTTCTCAAAGGCAAAATGTAAAAGAAATCTAGCGAAACAAAACAGTGGCTATGATTTTACCCAGAGAATGATATTGATAAGTTCGCCGAGTCACGGTCACACGCAAAGTTAGGCCTATACATTTTAATAGGCCTACCGCTGTAGAATGTTTTGATATAAATTTTATACTGACTAAAATGAAGTGAAATGATGATTCATAGACTGCCTAACGCGTTCCGACCCTCCTGCTGAGCCTTTCCGAGAAGCATTGTGTGAAAGTTCAATAGGCTAAAATACAAACACTGCCGTTTCTCTGCCTCGTTTGTCAAAACAAAAGTGAACATGAAATGACTTTCCGAGGAGTAGAGGTCACACATTGTGTGTATGTCTTGCACCTTGTTGTGAATTCTTTTGTTGAACTATAGCCTATACTACATCGGCAAAGGTCAAAAGATTACCACAGTTTGTGTGTTAAACCATTATACATGCCCAAAATGAAATCCTGCGAAGGTTTTAACTCAAATGATAATCTGAGAAAGTATAGGAAAAGGCCAAATACCGTCACGGTTTTCGCACCGTTCTTTGGTGTAGGCCCCTAAGATATAGTTTATTACTCGCGAGTTATAAACTATTATTTTGTCGATGTTTGAGTGAAGATTTCTCGAGAAGTACAGCATCCCAGACCGTAAGATTTCAACATGAGGATTCTGTCATGACCTTCTACAAACTGTGTAAATTAGAAGGAAATCTGTGTACATCGATGTTTTTGGATCTTCCCAATGTTGTATTGGGCCTTAAACCTAAAGGGTAATACATGTATGCAGAAAATTTTGCAAAGTGATTAATGACTAAAATGACCCCAGTGCAAAAATCAAAACTTATGAGGGCCTTTCTACAGCAGGAAAATTCTCCAAGGATGAGTCAGCCTTCCAGAGAAGTTCCTGCTACTGCTAGGATCGAAACGTCGAGGCCTGTGGATTGCTTTTTAAGGCGTGCGTGAAGCATGGAGATTTAGTTCAACCATGAAGGAATGACTCTTCTTATTCCTCCATGGTTCAACATGGCCAAGACGGGTAGACAAATCGCGACAGTGTTGTTTTCTCTGTATTAATTGGTCTTGTCTGAGTCGTGTACTCTTGGAATAGATGGGTGAACAATTTCCTTCGCAACGGTAGGCTCACACAAGGGGGAAAAGGTCACCCGTCCTCAGGTCCTCCGGCCATTGACATGTCCTCGCATGGCCCTCGACCGGTGACCAGCTTTAGGGTCACCGAAGCGCAATAATTAGTTTGCTTGAGCGGTAATTGAGCTCGATTGTTACCACCGGGTTACCCGCCAAAGACCCACTTGTAATTTGTACACTTACTAAGCATCAAGTATATGCAAATACAGGTAAAATTAGAAACTCTCCAAACAAGTTTAAACCAAGGATGAGCTCTTTTGCTTTGAAGGTTATTATGCTTACCATGCAGCTCTTTGAAAATAATAATAAGGCACTGGTGAATGTATTCTTCCTCGACAACATACATGGTGATGGGACAGCGGGTGTCTCGTTTACACTTCTTCTCTTCTTGAGTACTGAGGCAAGCAACAATTAGAGGAACTGCAGTCTCAAGTTGGTGTCGTTCGCTTGGGCTCAACCAGAAAAGCGAGACCACTTTACACCGATCTACTTATACATTAACAAGAGCAAGGACTGGACCGTGGAGGAAGGAACTTTCTCCTCGGTTTGACCATTCCTCCATGGTTTGACTTACCGGCCACCACGGAGCCCACAACGGCCGTTCCCAGGCTGAGACCACCCGCTACATCGACGCGTGTCGCCATATTCTCTGCATCACGGAGGAGAAGAAAAAAACAGAGCTCAAATAATACCAGTGTTACACAAGACTGTCTAACACCGTCTGTGATTCGGCGTCGGGGTGATATACATGTATAGGCCTGGGCAGGTTTTAGTTGAAAATGAGAGCACGTACTGGCGCGATTCTGGTCAACTTTGACTAATGAACATTTTGAAAGTGTGGCAAAGGTATAGCTGATGATGATGGTGATGATGAAACGTCACTTTTTAGTATCGTGAAGTCGTCACCGAGTGGTTCTCGTCTGATAATTCGACTTCATGGGTTATTCGAAAATCCATGGGCAGTTCGCTAGTAGCTATGCACTGGAACGATGCAAACTTATAAGATGTGATTCCTCCGTGGTATGACCGTTCGTCTCGACCCCTGGGGATGGTACCCGCGCGCGTGGCTAAAAATGTCTGCAAACCGCGCGGGCAACAGCTATAATACAATAGAATCGCGGCGATAATTCAGTATAATGGTGGAGGTTGAAAATGGGGTATTACTCAAAGCAAGCCTTCCTCGACACGTGCGATTGTTGCTGCGTTATCGATCCCCGTGATCAATATGGCGGGCCGGTTGCCGTTTGCAAGGATTATAGCGACCGGACAATTACTAACTGAAGCGAAATGCAAGGAGGCAATACCTTAGAAGTGTCTTCTTCCACAACTGCGGAGTGACTGAGTATATATAGCGAAGTGAGACTATACTGGGTCGCAGGAGGCTCAGAATGCCCATTGTCCCAGGCGCTAAATCACCGATAATCTTTGTGGAGTTGGGGGAGGGGGGGGGGTCAAAAATTGCATGTGTATATTCATCGGCCTACTGATATAAAAGTCATTCCCTGTACACCCAGGGTCACAATTTACACACACGTTAAGTCACCTACGTCGGTCGGTCCGAGTCACGTGGATGGACGACGTCATGTCAATGGCTACCCCCCGTCCCGCAAGGATCGAGAAACACTTACCTTGCCTTCTTCTTCTTCTTGAAAGAGAGAGATTAACTCAGCGTGAGTCGAGTGCGTTTAATTCCCGGCGGCCGTGAATCGGAGAGAGGAGAGGAGTGAGTTTGAAGAACACTCAGTGTGGGTTCCGGTGTGTGGCGCTCAGCTGTCGTGCAAAAGGTTTGCCCTTTGGTCATGCCGTAACCAATTAATCTACAGAATCAACAAAGCACTTACTTATAGCACCACTTGTGCCGAACACTGTTTGATTCCATCGTCGTTGGTCTTTTTTTCTTTCTTTATTATGTCACTCTGATGACTGTGGACCCGGGTGACCCTGTCCAAATACGTCATCTGACCCGACCATTATTTCTCCTTATCCAATCACTTCACGAACGATTCACAAACTGGTTGTGGTGAGAGTATTGTTTGAAACAGTTTTGATTCAATGAACGAAGCTCGAAGGATTGAAACATTTTGCAAAGTGTTTCATGCTGACTCAGACCCCCAAATGAAAAAAAAAAAAGGAAAACATTATTACAATTGTTCGGTCCAACCGGGACTTTATTTAAAAGGCAGAAAGTCCACCTTAGCAGGATCAAAATGTCGGGTCCTCTGAAATTGTTTAGAGTTATATAAGCATACTAATAAACAAAGGAAGTAATTATAAAAAAAAGTAGAGTGATATACAAAAATGTTGCAAACTGCTTACTGACTAAAATTACCAAAATGCAAATCTCAAAATTTAGTGGGCCTGACGTTTCGATCCTAGCAGGACCTTTCTTAAAGGCCAAGAGAAAGGTCCCAATGTTCCTGACTATAATTATGTGACCCGGCACAGCATAATGAGAAATAACTCCCACTTTTGAGATTTTGAGATTTTCCAATGAAGTGAAAGAGTATACCATTAGCTTTTAAATGATATCAAAATATAATATCCTCTAATACTTAAATTATCCAAAAATACATTTTTTTTTAATTGTGAAGATACTTTAGCTTCAGGCGTCGTTTACTCGAAAAGTGTTTTGGTGGGATATTCCTCATGTCGGTGTGCCGGGTCACATATCGGCATACTAATAAACAAAGGAAGTAATTATAAAAAAAAAAATTAGAGTGATATACAAAAATGTGGCAAACTGCTTACTGACTAAAATTACCAAAATGCAAATCTCAAAATTTAGTGGGCCTGACGTTTCGATCCTAGCAGGACCTTTCTCAGAGGCAGAGAGAAAGGTCCCAATGTTCCTAACTATTATGAAAAAGGTCCTGCTAGGGTCAAAACTCCCAAGGCAGGGCCTCTAACTTTTGGAGAAAAAGTTAACAAAGGAACCGAAGGCGGACATTTTGAACAATGGGCCGGGAATTCAACTCAGATTTCTGGTCAAAATAAACCAGTAGTGAAACAGGACGTCCTTGCTTCCCTTGTATTACCGCACCAGCGTCCTTCCACCTGAGCTATCTAGCCATTAGATGGTGGCCGATCCCTTCCATTGAACATTTTAATAGCCAGCTATCTTTTCTACTTTAGGGTTGGGGGCGCTGCCCAGTCAGAAGAATGATTTATCATCATTATCCCAAGCTGCTGCATAAATATCCACAGGGGTCACGCCCCTTTTTTTCAGTCAGATGCAAACAATTAGCCATAAATGCGGCTATAAAGTGTCGGGATGTGATGTCTGTGGCAATTTATGACTAAATGCTTCATATTGGTACCTCGATATCACAATACATTATTAATTTTGTGAAGGTCCCCAAGCACTTAAGCATGATATAGGCAAAATAGTTCAAGACTTAGTGAACGGAAAATCTCTATACGTACTGACCCATAATTGTCATAAAAATGATCTGGTTCAAATCCTATTTAATCTGCTATTGGCTTTTTTAATAAAGAGTTGTGAAAAAATGAAACATTTCTAGTCATGTACCAACCAGAATGGGGAGATCACTTTTAATTTAGTCCCTTTTCTCATTAGATTTTTATTTGAAGTCGAGCCCTGTTTAATTATTGGTATAGTACTTAGTGAATGCCACGATTTTGACTTGTAGCTGTGAACATTTTCACTGGATGTATTTTCCATACCCACCAAATCTTAACAAAATCTCTCTTATGTGGTGTAAAAATGTTTTCACTAAAACCCACGCTGTTGGATCGGTGCAAAGTATTGTATGTGCCACGAGTCTGTACCTGTACCTGACTTGCGAGTGTAGATAAAAAGAGTCCACAGAGGGCGCTCGACCTGTGCCGTCGCCATCTTGAAAATTGCCAGAAAGCCGGTACATCGCCAGAGCAAAGTTTCTACGAAGATTTCGTCGCAGAAAAGGTACTTCCCTTCGATTAATCACAGTTTTAATCATGTAATGTCTTCATTTATGGACATTAGTGTAATACTCCTATGCATGTGTGGACGAATGAGAACGATATGAAACCTTAGTCATGTCATGAAAGTAATCGACAATTATTGCGTGCGTCGCCCAGTTTCCGGACAGTTTAAACTTCTAATATTCAAATAGTAATTTGTATTAATAGTATTAAATTTAATTAGTATTATTACTATTAAAAATATTATTACTGTATTACTATTACTAGTATTATATTATAACCCTTGGGATGAGTTCCATATATATGGACAACAAGAAAAGGCAAAAATATCGTAACAAACCAATAAAAAAAAATGCAGTGGCTGTTGTTACGGCAGTCGTCCGTGTGGTTCCCTGACTTGATTGTATTTCGTCAGCATTGCAGGCTGGTTAAACCAGTCTATTAGCTGATAGTCTGGTTCCAAGAGCTAAACATACTGACAAATACTGTTAAGTCAGGGAACCACACGGACAACTGCCGTAACAACAGCCACTGCGTAAAAAAAAATAAGTAACTTCAAACTTGGACCCTTACTCCTTACTGGCCTTAGTCCTTACTAGTCCGAGTAACTTGGACCCGACAAGTCACCCTTTTTTTATCGAATTTTGAAATTTTGAGTTTCGGGTGACTGTAGGGTCCAAGTCCAGCAGTGTCCTAAACCTGGTTATATGTACACATCGCCAAAAACCATTTCGACCGCCGGACACAAACCCCCAGATTTACCGCCGAAAACACCCGTATCACCGTCCTACGTGCCCATTTTTGGATTCAGTGAGAATCAAGGATTCTAATACTGGTCATTTGCTTTACTCATGTTTTGGAAAAAAGGCAAAAAATACCATCAGTTGATCGAGAAGGTGTTTCGTTTCGCCCGTGCGACAGCCAAAACAAGGAGGCGGCCATCTTTTTTCTATAAATAGCATTCTGACAGTTCCGTGTGCGCAGTAGGTCTGCAACCGTTGAGCCCGCGACTGTTTCATGAACGCAACAATACATTCATGAAACAGTCGTGGGCTCAACGGTATATTGCTTTACTCACGTTTGGGGAAAAAGGAGAAATTTTCCCTCATGTGATCGAGAAGATTCTCTCCTGTCCAACAAGCAAAATGGCGGACATTTCAAAACAAAATTGACGTCTGGGTACCAGGTGCACAGTCTGAGTGTGCGCGTGCATGCACGTGTTGAGCCCTGGCGACTGTTTCCTGAAAAGCGCAAAGCAACTTCCGGACATCGTGCGCTGCATGCTGTGAACCAAATTTTCGAGACTCGTGCCCGTCCGTTGGACCCAGCGCAATTCGGTTAACAGCATGCAGCGCGCGATGTCCGGACGTTGCTTTGCACTTTTCAGGAAACAGGTGAAGAAGTTTTTGAGATATGGGTCAACAAACATTTGACTAATTAGCGTGACCACTGACCAGCTGTGTTTGGAAAGGAAAGCACCTACAGAAATAAATTTTACACCATTTGCAGGGCCTTCATTTCATTAAAACCCTAACCCACTACCAATTGTTTGTAAGATATAACCTGAATATAATCCTGCAATCCTACCTTGTTCAAAGCTCCATGTGACCTGAATCCTGCAAAATCCTGCAGTACTGGCTACTGTGGACCATTGCCTGAATCCTGCAAAATCCTGCACTGAGCTTATGGAGTTTTAGTCCACATTCTAAACAAAGACTCTTTTCAGCTTAGAGCAATAGGTTCTTTTTTGAATGGATAATCTCTTGACAAAAGCCACAACGACGTCCGAATTGTTACCAGCATCTTGCATTTTCCTACAGACAAAATTGCCTTATGCCCTCAATCCTGAACATTCCTACAGTGTGTCAACTATCATGTGCCCTCAATCCTGCAAAATCCTTCTCCAGCACTAGGAGCCTGTATCCTGCATTTTCCTACTGTCACACAAACCCTAATGCCCTGAATCCTGCACAATCCTGCAATGTGTCAACTCTCATGTGCCCTGAATCATGCAGAATCCTGCAAAAGGCAAATAGGATTCTGCAGGATTTGGGAAGGTTAGGGTTTCAAATCAAACTTATGCAACGCTGTCTTCTTCTCCAGGCTCAAGCAATCAAGATGCCCACCATTTGGCCCAAGGACCCCATAGCCCTGTGGAGGCCCTACGTGAGGGAGATTGGTCCCTTCCTCTTCCCATGCGTGCTCATCACTGGCTACCTCATGGGCAAGGCCACCCTCATAGGAAGTGAGTCCCAACCCGGTTCAGATCCCGCAATTTTTAAAACGCAACGTGGGATCAGATCCGGATCAGATCCCGGAAGCTGACGTAACCACATACGGTCTGACACTGACAACAAGTACATCAGTACAGTATGCATAGCCGAGTTTCGTGTATTGGCTGCTGTTGTGCTCCAGTGCCCATGATCAGTGAACAGTGCACATAACCTTTTCCCCCCGAGGTTGCAGCGCTTCATCGATGGCACGCGGGATCAGGATTAAGTGTAAACGCGGCAGGGATCTGATCCCGCTCGCTGATCGCGACCGCAGGATCTGATCCTCCGTTGCGGGATCAAGTGTAAACGCAGTGTCAGACCACTGAGGACAAGGGGGTGACCTCTGTCAGGAAATTCAGGAAAATCTATCTGGAAACTTTATAAGAGGAATTGAATTTGGCTTGGAATGGTTTCATCTGCACAATGCAAATCAGGAGTTAGTTACTATTTCAAATTTTCTAACTGTTTGTTTGTGTCTTTTCTTGACAGTGAGAGAAAATAAGAAAAAGCAGGCGCTAGAATGTAAGTAAAAAGCTCAAAACCGTAAAGTAGTCACATTAAAAAAAAATTAACTGGAAAGTTTTCAATGATTCATTAAAGGGTGATATACAAAACTGTTGCAAACTGCTTAGTGACTAAAATTACCGAAATGCAAATCTCAAAATTTAGTAGGCCTGACGTTTCGGTCCTAGCAGGACCTTTCTCAAATTTCATTGAAGAGCTGATAAAACTGGACAGGACTGGAATTTTAACCCAGATCTCCTGGTGCGCTGCCACCTGATTCAACCATTCACTGTTGCATATCTTCAGTGATCACAAAGAGCTACCAGTAGTTGTAAGCATGGCGACCAAAGCACAAAGAAAACTATTAACTATGTACATAAGTGATCAGAAAGGTCAGATACCGGTAGTCCAAAAACAAAAAGTTTCTGACTTAAATTTCTAATTTTCCTTTGAGAAAGGTCCTGCTAGGATGGAAAAGTCAGGGCCTCTATCTTTTGAGATTTCTGAAAAGAAAATAGTCATAGAAATCGATGAAAAATGGAAAATGAAAAATAAAAAAAGTACCTCCAATTAGAGGGTACATGTATGTTGTTTCACTCCAAGCAGTACTTTTCCAATGGGCAGATAAATGTATTTATCCTGCTAGGATCAAACCATTGGGTTCTTTAAATGCTGCAGGCTGCTTACTGACTAAAATGTCCAAACTGCAAATCTTGGCTTAGAAGGGCCTGGAGGTTTCAATCCTAGCGGGAACCTTTCTCTGCCTTGGAGAAACCCCTGCTAGCATTGAAACTTCAGGTCCTTTATAATTTTTTTTTGACTTACTTATGCCTATCGTCCCTCCTGGGACATAGGCCGTCAACAAGTCTTCGCCAGGCAGGACGATCTGGAGCCAGTGCCTCCAGTTGAACCCACGTACGGCCCATTTTCTTCATCTCTGATTCTACGTCTCTCCTCCCAACTGTTCCATGGCCGTCCTCTTTTCCTCCTCCCCTGTAGATTCCAAGAGAGTGACTCAGTCACTCTGAGTGTGACTGAGCCTCTCTGAGAGTTACTGAGACACACTGAGTGTCACTGAGTCACTCTGAGTGTGACTGAGTCACTCTGAGTGTGACTGAGTCTCTCTGAGAGTGACTGAGAGTGACTCAAAGGGAGTGACCCCAAGGGAGTTACTCTGAGAGTGACTGAGTCACTGAGTGACTGAGTTTCTCTGAGAGTGACTGAGAGTGACTCCAAGGGAGTGACCCCAAGGGAGTCTCTCTGAGAATGACTCAGTCACTCTGAGTGTGACTCAGTCACTTTGAGAGTGACTGAGTCACACTGAGTGACTCTGACAATTTTTTTTGAGATCAACATAATTTGGCGTCTTCAGTAAATGAGTGTTTTCTGGTTTCTCTTTGTTCTACAGCGTCGGGACACCATTAATCATCCAGATGCTCTCATCCTCTGCCGATGCAAATTCTAATTCTGAATCCACACTGGTCCTTCTGTAGCGACCCCCTCCCCCTCCGGTTCTTCAGACATCGTTGGAGGAGGAGGAGAGCCTGGAAAGACCATGCCAGGCTTCATCGGACGAAGCACGATTGTTATCGACGAATGCTTAACTAATCCCTCCAGGAATTCCAGAAATGCAATAAGTTCATCCCACATCCTGGGTTCAGAATTAGATTTGTTGTTTCAGATCAGAGGAATGGTTTCCCTGCTAAATATTCAGATAGACAAAAGAAGTATTGCATCTTTCAGATACGTACAGTTCCCAGGATACCTTAGAGACAACTTTGACACCCCCATCTTGTTTTAAACTGATTTGTTTCAATAGAATGACCGATCGCTTGAAAATTGCTGTTATCCAAGGCTACTTTTATTATTTAAATGATTTATGAATTGGCGTGATGTGTTGGTTAGTGGGATTTCAGTTGCATGATGATTTAGATTGTACGCCGCAAAATCGAATCGACGTCATGTTTATCACTGGCTGAATGTTGACGTCATTCTAATCAATCCGTTGGCATGGCGTTGGTTAAGATTTGGGCAGAAAATGTTGCCCCTTGTATCATCCTTGGCTTGAATAAATTTGTATTGCACTTTTAATTCCAAATTGGAGTATGGAAAGTGATGGTTCATTAATTAACAGACAAGCATTCAGACAATGACAGTATCGTCTTTCATTCTCTCTGATACAATTGACCAGCATCGATGTCAGTCAGGCCGCCATCTTGGATATATAAGAATGACAGGCCTTATGAAATGGAGGCTAAGGCCTTGTCTAGAGCTAGGTCTAGGTCATTTCCCTATTGGAAATATACAGGAGATACGAAGACAATAGCCCTAGCCATAGTTCTGGAAGCCCGTTTCGGACAGCCTTAGGCTCGTGCCTGAGTAACTGTTGTGTTCCGGGATCAGAAAGGCTTTACTCTTCAGACTTTAACACTTTTCACATTGGACTAAGTTCACTCTCATGTAGTGGCAACGATATACAGCATTCTTTTATTAGATTTAACGCAGCATCTAGCAATTGTACTCTAACTCTCTCTTCTACTCCTGTCTTAACAAGAGTAGTGCTCACATTTATATAACTAGTCTAAGGAGTTGGGGGTGGGGTCTAAAGAAGTAGGTGACCTATAATTATAATAAAATACTTAAATGATGGAGGATAGAGGGCTTGGTCAACAGGTTTCAATGCAGGAGGTCTGGTCAGAAGGTTTCTAGGAAAGCGGTCAGTGGTCAGTGGAATGGATATTATTGAGTCATGTGTAGTAGTGGGCTGAAGTGGGCTGAAGGTTACTAGGTAAGGGGGTCAAGATAGATAGCTGTGACTAATACACAACATCCCCTTTCTTTGAAAAATGAGGCTCTCCTCTCAATCTTCAGAATTAAAGAAAAAAATAATACAAATTAATACAAAATTGAAAAATGGCCAATATAATGATTAATGAATACAAATTAAAGTAAATAAGTTTCATCTCTCTCTTGCCACATTTATTAAAGAACAAGCTTTTTAGCACTAATGTATTTCTATGTGCATACACTGTGCTGAACAGGGCAGCAAACTTTTCAACCTCTGTCTCAAACCACAACCCTTGTTTGTCAGGATTGTGGAAAACATGTAGAATACAACGCTCACAGGATAACCCAATGACTTAAGGTGATATACAAAGATGTTGCAAACTGCTTACTGACTAAAGATACCAAGAATGCAAATCCTAAAATTTAGTGGGCTTGACGTTTCGATACTAGCAGGATCTTTCTCAAAGGCAGAGTTTGAATGAGGTCCTGCTAGGATCGAAACGTCAGGCCCACTAAATTTTAGGATAACCAATGAGTTAAAGAATTGACATCGTGCATCAGTTCCAAACTCAGGATTGCGGCCACACCATGTAACATCTTTTCAATACGAACTTATTATTTCAGGCCTTACTGTCGTCTGGGTGAAATCGACAATTTTGAGGTGAAAACGTCTTTCCCAATTTTGCTGGGGGATATTTGGGAAAGAGCCGGACGATATAAAGACACCGGCATTTCAGGTATCGATAAGAATTATGTGAATGAGTCGACTGAACGCAGAGTCAACTCTAGCCAAAAGACAAACATCGTTAGCGGCCGAGTGTAAATTCCCTGTGGCGATTCCTTGCGGCGTGGCGATTCCTTCCTAGAAGGCAACACAAAAAGGAGCCACCAGTATATTTTGTAACCTTTTGTCGGCCGTATTATTGCGCCTATGGGTGTGTTTGACTACAGCGGACGACTGTTGTATGAATGACTTCATATTGACCTTGGCTTTGTTCAGTGGCCGATAAGGAATGTCGAGTGACAGAGTGGACTTTGGTGGGATTTTTTTTTAGGTAGACCAAAGAAAGCCAGCAAAATACAGCTGAATGTTTGAAGAACGAAGTTTATTATTTTTGAGATTGTCTAGTGCTTTATCAAAATCCTTCTGGCCGTAGGCTATTAACATAGGCCATTTTCGAAATGAAGGCTTAGGCTCGACCTTAGGCTTCGGTCATAATTATCTTATTCGTTATAATATCACAGGCGTCTAGAAACAAGCGTTTGGCCCCAGTTTCTTGGGGCAATACTCTGTACATATCAAGGCAACAAACCTTCAAATTCGGAAACAAACCACAACCTGGGTTTTCAGGTTTGGTCAGACGGAGACAATCCATCAGGGGTGTTTTCAGACTGTTTGGTTGTATTCATGTTCCTGTTTCTATTGTTTGTTTGCTTTTGGATTTTGTGCTTGTGCCTATAACTACCTGAGAAATAATAAATGAAATGAAATGAATAATTCACCACACGTAGACAAAATGCAACCAATAGCGCGCCTTTATGCGTCCTGGGGAAAAAATCTACTGGAGGAAGTGGAACTGGGAGATGTCTTAACGCATAAAACACGGGTAATTTCACGTCTCAACGTTATACCATGGATGGATAAGGAGCTTCCTCCATGGTTATACTATACTACATGATAATAGTGCATGCCGAATAGCGGTTTACGTTAGTTAGATGACGGGTATAGGCATAGCCTTGGGACCCACTATAGGCAGTTTACGAAATAAAGGCTTAGGCTCGGGCTTGGGCTTCGGTTATATTTTATGTTACTCGTCATAATACCACAGGAATCTAAACACAATTGCGTTTGGCCCCAGTTTCTTGGTGAATACTCTGTACCTATCAAACCAACAAACCTTCAAATCCGGAAACAGACCACGACCCGAATCTTCAGATTTTGTCAGACGGAGACGAAGCCTGAGCCCGAGCATAAGCCTTCATTTCGTAAACGGCCAATACTTAGGTTTTTCGTCGGCGTCATTTGACACGATCTCGGTACGGCATTTCTGACCACTCACATGCAGCGCCCTCTGCTGGCGAAAAAAAAGGTGCACGGTTGTTGAGCTCGAGGCAGAGTCATCGGTATTTCCCATCACTGTTTTAAGATATGCTTCCATAAAAAACGGATATTAAATAATTCAATTCATCTCATACTAGCGTGGGAAGTCAGGAAGTATGTAATGGCCATAGGATTGACAGAGATATCAAAAGGAAAATTCCTATGAAATAATTATAAAGAAACAAAAGCGGCAGGCGTACAGAGAAGGCAAAGTTTATTTGAAATTCATTAAATTTCAATAACATTGATAAATAAATAAATTGATAAATAAATTAATAAATAAATTAAAAAAATAAACTGATAGATTAATTGATAAATAACTGAATGAATGAATAGATAAATAGGCTACATGAGGCGCATAATAATTATTATGGTCCAATGAGTCTGACTTTCGCCGCCATACACGAGTATTGGCCAGTAACTTGGTTGCTAGAGGCTATAAAATTATTCTCGCCAAGTGAAGAATTCCATTGCTAAAGTCTATTCCATTCCCAGAAGTTCCGGCGGCACTCAAACAAGGTTCCCTTAGTGTCTAATTCCTACCACCCTTCTCTTCCTCCTCTCAGGAAGATAACTAAGGAAAACCACCATATTCTGCACACTTCAGATCGTCTGGCTGAAGCCATTCCAAATTCGCCTGTTTTGGCTTTCAGGCGCCCCCGTAACCTGCGTGACTTAATTGTCCGAGCAGAGGTTCCCCCTTTGGACACTTCACCTCCCACCAAATTTGGTACATTTAAGTGTACCTCGAAATGCATGATTGTTTGCAAGACACATGTCAAGCTTTCAATGGACATTCTTTAGGAACTAAACCCACTGGCATCTACATATGAACCACAAATGGCAACATGGCAACACGGGCAAAGAAAACGTACGTATATGACTTTGTATATCAGCACTCATACCATCTGAGCTACCCAGCCCTTAGATGGCGGCTTTCTGAAAATATTATTTGCCAAGGTGGGGGGGGGGGAGCTGTCAGAAGCATTAATTGTTAATTAGCGTGTTTCTTTGTGTGTTAGTTTGGGTGTTTGTGTGTACGTGTATGCGGTGCGGTAACGTTTGTTATCTCTTTTCTATGTGTCTGTCGGTTGTTTGTGTCACTTTCTTTGAATTTCTAGGAATTTTTTTTCTCATATTGTCCCCTCTTCATGAAATTGTTGACAATTATGTATTGATACATAATTTTTGATTGTTTCAAAGAGTACTGACTCGTACTAGTAATGTTTTTCTATCTGTCCAATTTCCTCTGTTCTTTTTTCTTCAGTCTTTACTCTTATATTTATGTGGTTTTACTGGAAGGAACTATAGGGAGTGCAAACTAAGTTATGTTCCCATGTGCCACTGCTCTATATACATGTACTGTACTACGCGCAGCCTAACACGTTGTCGGGTCACGCCTACTGTGTACGTACTGCTACCGACAATAAAAAGCTATGTTAAAGATAAAACAATTTCCTAGCATAGTTGGGGGGGGGAATGTTAAAATCGCATCGAATCTCTGGCATATCTGGGTTTTTTTGTTTTGTTCAACTGATAATCCTTGCACCAATCTAAATTTCTCTTCTTGCCCATAATTGTTTGGAGGAACACTGTGTTAAAAAAAAAGCAATCGTGTCGACTTGGCGTCCTTGACCATCCTAGGAAAAACAAAATGGCATAAGCCAACCTGTTAGGCGACTGGGCTGTGTGCTAGAACGTAACTAGTGCACGGCGAACCTTTTGCGATCCAAGCCGGTTAAAACGTTTTTCCAGCCGTTAATACACAATTTTTGCAAACTGCTCACTGACTAAAATGACCTGTAATACATAAATCTCAAAAGTTAGAGGGCCTGAGGTTTCGATCCTTGTAGGACCTTTATCAAAGGCAAAGTGACAAGGACATACAGAGACAGCTAGGGAAAGGAAAGCCCTGACACATATGACAGAGGAAGGACAAGTGGGAAGGGAGTGGGATGCAGAAATCGATGTACACTGAGGGAGGGGAGATCAAAACAAACAAAAGGGTTGGGAGGATCAAAGGGACGGGAGGGAGGTGGGAGCTAGATCACATATATCAAAGTGGAAAGCCACAATCCTACGGGAGCTAATTGGATGGTGTTTCTTTGTGTTTTGTTTTTGTTTTTTAGTACTGATTTATTTCTGTTTTCCACTGTATTCTTCTTTGAGTGTTCTGTGATGCGTATACAGCATGAATCCCGGAAAATGAAATAGAAATAAAAAATATGAGCAATATAAATATACAGTCGCTTCTTGAGGCTGTTTCTGGTTTCACCGACCATGGAGGAATTAGTAGATGCACCGACCAGACGTATAATTCTTTCATCTTGTGGCATTTTTTTAAAGCTGTTTTTCACGATAATACCATAATACAGGCTGGAAAAGAGTCTACAGTCCAAGCATTTGAAGCAGCTCTATCGCGTAGCTCATCCCACTGCATGGATTCTAGATATATTATCGCTATTTCCAATATGGTGACTCACCGGATCATCGACGTGGTGGTGAACCCCCGTGGCGAGAATCCACGATTTCTCGACTGATTTAGACTGAAACGACGGCCGGAACTGCGACCCAGTGTGTCCCACAAGGCACAGTCGAGTATAGATCATGGTAGATCCTGGTTCAGGCCAGACTTTCAGTGTCGATCGGTGAAGGGTTGGCAGCGTCATGAGTGGACTGGGTAGCCGCTCGTCGTCGCCGTCCTACGCGAGAGCTCACGGCAGCAGCAGCAGCAGCAGCAAGATCCACCATCATCATCCTCATCCTCATCATCATCACCACGGACAGCAGCAACTGCACTTCGGTAGCAACAGCAGCAGCAGCAGCGGCAACAGCAGCAGCGGTGCGTCGCCGTCTGCCCACTGCAACTCCAAAGTTGGCCTGGGCGTGAATAAAACCCCGAACCCGACCCGTTCCCATCACCACCAACACCAACACCAACACTCCAGGACCGGGTCCAGTTCATCAGAACCCGGCGGCTTTCCCGGCGGCCCGAACAAGTCGAGGTCCGGCTATGGGAACTCCACGATTGCTGCCCTGCAGAGCAGCAGCAACAGCAGCAGCAGCAGCAGCAGCAGCAGTGGCAACAAGCCGACTTGGAAGTCCTGCAGGCTGTGTGCGCTGACCTTCAAGAGCCCGGCCGACTTCTGCCTTCACTTGCGCGAGTACCACTGCACCAAGGAAGGCGGCTCGTTTGTCTGCCGCTACGGGCTGAACGGCGTCTGCGCCACGCTGCCCCTGGAGGGAGTCAGTGACGTGGACTACGAGTCGCACGTCGCCAAGGAGCACTCCTGTGTGGCCGTCAATGGTGCGAAAACGAAAACTTTGGAGTTAGTTGCGGTAACAGCGACCCTCATCCAGGGTCGCGGTTATCGCAACTCACTTTTGAGCTGCATTTGAGTCACAAAAGATTTCGGGGGGTTGGATTTGACAAAGCGTTACAAATACAATGCACCGTAACTCAACTTGCGATTGATAACCCATCGTATTTTGTGGTTTCCTTGCATTGTTCATCGTCTTGCGATGGATCGTACATTTTACTAGTATGGGTTTGATGAAATCAACCACGGGTCACATAAATCTTTCAAGTCTGAATCCAAGTCCTGAGTCATCCAGATTGAAGTTATGATTCAGATTGAGTTATGATTGAGTTATGATTCACAAAGTTTCAAATTTCAACTATCAAGTACGGGACAACATTCACTTTTAAATTTCCAGAGTGTTTTAAAAATTTGAGTCAGTATGAGCGTTTAAAAAAAACCATGGCTTGGGCTCAGGCTCAGGCTTCGTTCCCATCATCTATCCGCTAAAAACTAGGCTTTTAATTTTTTTTTGTAGGCCGAATCTCTGTTCTCTTGTTCAGCGCGGAACAGAACATCATTCATCATCAAAGAAGTGGCCCTGTTTTACCAAGCGATGGATGGCAGAAACAAACCCAGTGCCTGAGCCAGAGCTGTGGTTTAAAAAAACGCAGTGGCTGTTGTTACGGCAGTCGTCCGTGTGGTTCCCTGACTTCACAGTATTTGTCAGAATGTTTAGCTCTTGGAACCAGACTATCAGTAGACTGGTTTAACTAGCATGCAATGCTGACAAAATACAATCAAGTCAGGGAACCACACGGACGACTGCCGTAACAACAGCCACTGCGCAATAAGGCCCTGTGTGTATGAATTGATATTTATCAGGATTTTTGCTCAATGAATGGATGTGTGCCTTGTTCTTGAACCAGATGCGGACAAGCAGGGCTCCGGTGTGGGTCTGGCCCCGGACTCGTCCTCCTCCGTCCCCTCCCTGGTGCACGACCAGCACAAGTGGACCATCTACTCCTCCCAGGTCAGCCTGCCGGCCGTCCTCAACGACCCGCGCAAGACCAAGCGCGAGCTGGACTTCCTGACCAAGACCTGGGGCGAGACGTTCGTGGAGCGGGCCGACATCCCGGCCTCGCCCAGCCTGCCCCACATCACCAGGGGCCACTTTGAGCGCTACCTGCGCTGGTCCGCCTCCGTAAGTGACATTAGGGAACCACTCCACTAAATAAACGCGATTTATTTGGATCGGGATTTGAATCGCGATTCACACTCCACTTCTTCTTTTTTCGCGTGTGGAGTGTGGACACAATAAACGTGATTATTAGTGGGATTTGAATCGCGATTCGGACTCCACTAAGAGTGAGACTTTTTCAAATAATCGCGTTTATTTGCGATGCAGTGTGTTTGGGAATGCTCCACTGAATCGCACCTTCTTTTTTTTAGAATCCCACAATGCACCGCTCACGCTCTGATTGACAGGAAGTGCTGTGCTTGTTTATATGTCTCCCTTCGTGGGCCGCCCTCAAGGACACACCCACCATTTGACCACAACTGCTCACCACAAGCAACTCGCGTTTTTTTCGGACGCGATTTGGTGGCCTGTGTGAACACTGGACACGACAAAAAAAAACCTGGTTTTTTTAATCGCGATTCAAATTGCGATTACTTTCGTTGTGGGAACGGCCCTGTTGTGGAGTCCTACCCCCTAAGCATAGGGGGAATACTGGGAATACTAGTATCCACTAGCCAGTGAATCAATTCTAGTGATTTGAGCATCGGCCTAGTGGGTTTGCCCATAACAGACCAGGTGGCCAGAGCTATTTTTATTACATGATTTAGAGTAAAGATGCTCAAAATGTTACACTTGATAACCCTATAGATCCCCCTCACTGTTAGCCTAATTCTATTCGGCTGATCCCAACGGTACCCAACAGTGGATACTGTTGGGTTCAGCAGGGTCCTGCAATGATGCTAATATTGCAGTAACTTTGCATACAATGCCAGGCCCAACAAAATCCAACTGTATTCTACAGTGTTGATCCCAACAAAGACCAACACTCAAGTAAAAGACAATTGTTAGGCCTTTTTTTGTGCCTTTTCTCTTGAGCCTTTTCTCTTTGGCCTTTTCTTGGGGGTCTTTCCCTTCAGGCCCTTTGTTTTGGGGCTTTTCTATAGATTTTTTTCACTATCTTCATTGTGTGGCTGCCAGGCCAGACAACCATGCTGACCCCAACAATCCTCAACACAGTTTTTTAGTACTGTACACTGCTGAATCCAACAGAGGACAACAGGCCCCAAAATTTGTTGGCTTCTGTTGGAGTCAGCAGGGTTAGGGTTAAAAATTGCAAACTTGTTTCCGTATTTGTTTGATTTCAATTGAAAGAGCTGCATCCACTTTGCTCAACCTAGAGCTGGTGAAGTGATGTTTTTTTTTTTTTGAGGTGCGTGCATTGCCAATCTTTAGCAGACATGTGTCTTCTAGCATCCTCCGTCTCCTCTCGTTCATTTCAGCGCTTAAAAAGTCGTAAGAAGCTGGACGAAACCCTAAGCCCGTCAACGGTGGATCTGTCCGACAATCACGCCAGTCCCGCGGTCAGATTGAAAGGTAAGGCAAGGCCTATGCAGTGCACTTCTAGTGATAGGCCTCTGCAAAGACAGTCTGCGATTGACTAAGTGCTTTGTGCTGCTCGGAGCATCTTGTCAGACCAGTGGTCGATTTCACCAAACTCATCGTAACTTACGATCAATCGCAAGACGGTGAGTGATAGCACAGAAACCATACGGCGTATCACAACTTACGATGGGTTATCCATTGTAAGTTGAGTTACGATGCATCGTAAGGCTTTGTGAAATCCAACCGTTATCCATCGTAAGTTGAGTTACGATGCATCGTAAGGCTTTGTGAAATCCACCCCAGTACCTGGAAGCTCTCAGCATTCGACTGGCCTCGGCCTACATGTAGGCCTGAAACAGATCAATATACAATCATTATTCCAAGAGATTTGACGGTTTCATGGTGAGAATAGCAGGAGTAATAGGTTTGTGGTGACTGGTGACTCCGTGTACAATTCTCTCTTTTGTGAGTATGTGTGGTTCTGTAAAGAACCGGAGGAACTTGACATTTCAAACAGTCTCCTGAAGACGAACAGAGTACACTGTTCGAAACATTGAGTTCCTCCGGTTCTTTTCAGAACCACACATACTCACAAAAGAGAACTTTACATGGTGCCATCGCAAACCTATTACTCCCAATATACCTTGATCAAGATTTGTCACTCCCCGAACAGAAATTAAGATGGCCAATTCCACGAGTTGTAATTAGATTAGCGGCAACATTATTGCACTATTGTGGGACCTTTACTGTGGATGATCGAAGGATAGCACGCTGCCTTGGTAGACAGCATGTTGGTATGTCCCACAGCCCAACAGTCGTTGGCCAGGCAGTGAAAATCCACCTACTGTACATTCTTTACCGCAATCTGTACGCTCGGTTGGGAGTTTGGACCGACCAAGGCAGTCAGTACAGGGGCTAGGTGCTTGCACACAAGTATATAACGCATGAATAGTCCCGCTGTGCTTCATTGACTGCGCACAATGGACCCTTTTTGTGGGCTGATAATCACTTGACAAAAGCCACACTCACTGATGTCCGAATTGGGCCAGATTGTATTCTTATTGGTCATGTTGGTATATTTCACAGATATCTAATCTTCCTGATTGTTTAGTGAGATCTGTAAGTTACACATTGTTCAACCCCCCCCCCCCCTTGATGTCAGTCATGGGCTCTGGAAATGATCCTGGTGTAAAGTGGAACCCTAACCTTCCGCAATCCTCCACAATCCTCCGGGGGATGTTGGAGGATTGTGGAGGATTGAGGAAGGTTGTAAAATTTATACTGGAGGATTGTGGAGGATTGAGGAAGGTTGTTAAATTTACACTGGAGGATTGTGGAGGATTGAGGAAGGTTGTTAGATTTATACTGGAGGATTGTGGAGGATTGAGGAAGGTTGGAAAATATATACTGGAGGATTGTGGAGGATTGAGGAAGGTTGTTAGATTTATACTGGAGGATTGTGGAGGATTGAGGAAGGTTGGAAAATATATACTGGAGGATTGTGGAGGATTGAGGAAGGTTGGAAAATTTATACTGGAGGATTGTGGGGCATTGAGGAAGGTTGTTAGATTTACACCTGAGGAGTGAGGAGTATTAGGGAAGGTTGTTCGCTCTACATTGGAGGATTTTTGAGGATATGAAAAGCTGTGGAACTTTGACAAAGGCACGTACCATGGAGCTACCTACTTACTGTATGTACTGTCTAGTTGCTAGTACCGGTATGCACTTTGCTTTAACATGGTCAACTTCTCAACTGTAATATTAACAAAGGATCCAATGGGGTACATACATGTAGTACATGCACAAACTGATATTGGAGGATTGTGGAGGATTGAGGCAGTGAGGATCTTGCACAAACTCACATTGGAGGATTGTGGAGGATTGAGGAGGGTTCCAGGCACACAGCACTAGCTTATGTTATGATATGGAAAATGCAAAATGACAGGAGTACGTAAATGCTCAACTTCCACAATGCATTTTTGTTTACATGCTAAGAGTGGCAGTGACACAAAACTGTGCCACCTTAGTGTGGCTTTTGGACCAGTGGATGAGAGCAAAATTAAGGTCAAACCCTGCATATTACAGCACGGTGTGCTGCGTGATGTCATAACTGTTTCTACCATTGACGCCCACATGCTATGTACAGTGTAGGTACATGTACATTGAATGCCATGCAATTAATATTTATGATTGTGGTCGACACTTTTATATCAGTGGCATCTGCTGTGCTAGAAAGCTAAAATACCGACGCCCATACAATTACACGTACGGTACTCTCATTATTCATGTATGCTGGGTCCATTTTCAAAGCTTTCCTGCCACATGTGGGCTGCACTCGGTAATCGCCTGCCTTTGACCATGACGTGAATTTTCTAGTCGGCAAACACTTTTTAATCAGGCCAAACATGAATATTCCGTGCAATTTAGCCAATTGATTATGCCAGTAGAGTTTGGGGACTTTTTCATTTTAATCTAGGCTCAAAAGGAAAAAACTACACATATGTGCTTACATATTCTGGGGATTAATATTTTTCCGTTTTTGTTTGCGCTCAATTCTTCATGCAAGATCCCATGAAAAAGCACTTGTCGATGTTGTGTGCATTCAATAATAACGCATGATTTTAATGAAGTAAATACAAAAAAACAAATGTTGCAAACTGCTCACTGACTAAAACGCCCTGCTATATATCTGAAACGTTACAGGGCCTGACGTTTCAATCCTAGCAGGACCCTTTTTAAAGGCCTTTGCCTTTAGTTGAGAGGGCCTGACGTTTCGATCCTAGCAGGAAGGACCTTTTTCAAAGCCTTTGCCTTAGTTTAGAGGGCCTGACTTTTCAATCCTAGCAGGACCTTTCTCAACTTAGGCAAAGGCTTTGAAAAAGGTCCTGCTAGCACGCTAGAATCCAAACGTCAGGCCCTCTAACTTTTTAATTCAATGAAGACCACTGGCATACATTAGTATGGAAAGTTTGCAGTGGCACCATATAAGCCATCTCTTTCGAGAATGAGTATGGCTTTGAGGTGAGCTAGTAACTGGATATTTCAGGCAGTGTGTACTCCGCCCTTCAACATGAGACTGTAAGATTCCGACTGATGGCTGCCGTCCTTCATAATTTACATATAAAAATAGCTTATTTGTGAATGTGAACACTACTGCCAGTGAATTGCTGAATTTATTATTATAATGTCAGATATAAAAAAACAATGAAAATCTTTTCCCTGTGCCATCATGCATTGATAATTGCATTAATGAATATTTAGGTACGGGTTAATGATTTATACATGTAGTTTAATTCATGAACAGGACCATGAAAGGGTCTGTGCAATGAATATCACAGTCAAGCTCATTTTCTGCTGTCATCTAGGGATCTGAAATGTACAAATATATTGTCAAGCTTCTTTTACTTAGTGGAGTCAGAAATTTGTATCTTTTGTAACTGTAAAAATATCCTTAGAAAAATAAAGGGCGCTATTGTAAGGTTATGTCAGAAACGCACAGTTTAAAAAACATCAGTAAAAGACTAACTTTCAAACTGCAAATGTATCCCTCGGGATTCAGGTTTGATGAAAAACTCCTTCACTAAATGATTTAATATGAAGTAAGGTGATATACAAAAATGTTGCAAACTGCTTACTGACTAAAATTACCAAAATGTAAATCTTAAAATTGAGTGGGCCTGACGTTTTGATCCTAGCAGGACCTTTCTCAAAGGCATTTATGAAGTATACATTTTGGATTTATGAAGTATACATTTTGGCAGTAGATCAATAGGTTAGGGTAAGGTCTGCAGGGAAAAAACTTTTTTTTTTCCAGAAACTTTTGCACACAACCAATTGGGTTTCTGTTGCATGATCCTGTAATGACATCACAAACTTGCTCATAATGAATATTGAAATTCTCATAATCGTAAAAAAAACCTTGCAAAAACACCCCCAGAACAAGTGTGAAAAACATTGCGATTGTTAGCAACGTTGCAAAACAGTTCTGTAGCATGGATGTAATGTCTATTGCAGTGACCCTTTAAATAGCATGAGGCATTGGAACGTAGGATACAGAGTTGGGGTTGAGAAGAGCTTCCACACATTGTAAACTGTTACCGGCCAAGTAGTGTAATGGATTGACTGACCCTGAACAGCAACCAATTGCCAGTGGAAGCCATGGTCTCTCTGAGATAGGATGGAGTCAGGATGTGCCATTATGATGGGATGTGAAAGATGCTTGACCTATTGACCCCGGACACCAATTGTTCAGCTTGTTAGAGTAGTACATGTACATTTACCTGTTTTATAAAAAATAACGATGATACATACATGGTACATGCTCATGCGCTGCACACTGCATAATTTATATGTACTCATTACTCATACATGAACATATATGTAGATGTGTATCCACTTATGCATGAACAGTACGTGCACAACACTGCAAGTTATATGGTATCACAATATTTGTTTGATAGCATAAATTTAAGGTTGCGTTTGAAGGTTGACAAACGTTTAGATGTTTTCAAATGTACAGTGAATGAGTTCCACGGCCTTTGTCCCTCAAATTTAATAGCTTTGCAACTGCTGTATGCAGGAAAGGTTATTCAAATCATTGAATGTTTTCAATTTATCTCAGAAGTAAAACAAAAAAAATAACCTCAAAATTTAGTGGGCCTGATGTTTCGATCCTAGCAGGACCTTTCTCAAAGGCAGAGTCACTCTGCCTTTGAGAAAGGTCCTGCTAGGATCGAAACGTCAGGCCCACTAAATTTTACAATTTTGCAAAAAAAATTAACCTCTTTCAAATCTGTAGCCTACCGGTACTTCCTATTCTAAAGAAGTACATTTTCCACAGGGCTCGACCTTAGCACTAGCCCGAAGGTCATTGTCTAGTAAAAATAGCTGTGGGCTAGTAAAATGACCCACTTTGCTAGCCCAACAGACTAGTAAAAAGTCGGCAGCGGTGTGGCGGCAAAAAAACAATGCGGGCGGGGATGAGAAAGTAGAAACTAAGAATTTGTTTTACTTGACCTTAACACCTTGTTAAATTTAATATTAATTATACAGGGCTAGTAAAACTCAATTTACTAGCCCGGTGGGCTAGTAAAAAAAACGCTTAAGCGCGAGGCTTGTTCCATGGTTTTTTATCGCTAGATTTTATCTTGACTTTGTCTCAAATTGCAAATTAGTGACAGTGGGATTTGAGCGTGTGGAATCATAGTGGCTAATATAATGTTCTCTCTTGTTTTCTTTATCTTCTCAGAGCGAAGCACGGCTGAAAAGGAACAGATACCAAAGGTATAATAACAGAATACACATGCATGCATGTTATATCATTAGTAGTACCCCGATGTAACTCATCTGATTTTTTGTTTTAGGTCTCGGGTTCAAGTCCCGGTCCAGTCAAAGTTTTCTTTGCCATTTTTCAAAAGTTCCCGGTCAGTTTTGAGAGGGCAGTAAGATGCCCCTGTTTGGCGAATGATGACATAAAGGTGTTATTTTTTATATATTTTTTTGTTACTTTTTCTCAAATAGATCTTCTTCCGCAACGACTTTGCCCTGGAAAACCCGGACACCTTTGAGGCGGTGCTGCCCTGGTCACAGTTCAGAGGTCAGAGGTTGAGTGACCCCTCCGCTGGGCATCAGTCCTCCAAACTTCTACAGGAAAAGGTACTTGGTTGTCCCTCCCTCCTCCTCCCCCTTCCCCCTCCCCCTCCCCCTCCCCCTCTCCCTCCCCCTCCTTCTCCCCTCCCCCTCCCCCTCCCCTTTCATTCCCCTTCCCCTCCCCCTCTTGCACCATCAACAAAGTGACATTCAGTCATTCAGGTATTGTAAAAAAAATTCAGGTCCAGTAAGATTCTTCAGTTACTAGACATACAATTTAGTGGGCCTGACGTTTTGATCCTAGCAGGACCTTTCTCCACTCTGCCTTTGAGAAAGGTCCTGCTAGGATCAAAACGTCAGGCCCACTAAATTTTATGATTTGCATTTTGGTTATTTTAGTCAGCATTTTTCGTGAAATTCAAGCCCTGGTTCCTCACTCTCCGGAGGACAGCCGGATTATTTTGGGTCAAAACGTTGACTTCTCACTCGCTGCTTTCCGTTCCCCAACCTCTGCTGAGGAGAGGCAATACTGTGTCTTCCTGTTTCCACAAACCCTGTCCCAGCACCTTGCCTCTGAGTGCTGCACAGAGGGACAAAGAGCCGATCACATCATCACAGCCTGTCCTCTCCTTACATCCCAATGTCATCCATGGCTTGATGGAAGTGGACGCAGCCACAACATATCTGCTGCTTTACAATGATACTTTCGTTTCTTCTGACATACTCAAGGCGTTGGGTCTTTTTTCTTCTTTTCACTCAGCTGAGCCATTACTTGGACATTGTGGAGGTGCAGATAGCCCAGCAGATCTCTGTCCAGTCCAACGCCTTCTTCAGCGCCATGGCCTCCCATGACAAACTGCAGGACAACCTGGACACCACCTGCCAAGCCATCCGCCAACTCAGGTACATGTGTGTAGGCTCAGTCACCAAGTCCCCGTCCTTGTCTCCGTCCTTGTCCTCATCCTCGTCCTCATCCTTTTCCCTGTCCTTGTCCCCGTCCTTGTCCTTGTCCCTGTCCTTGTCCCCATCCTTGTCCTTGTCCGCATCGTTGTCCCCATCCTTGTCCTTGTCCTTGTCCCCGTCCTTGTCCTTGTCCCTGTCCTTGTCCCCATCCTTGTCCTTGTCCGCATCCTTGTCCCCGTCCTTGTCCTTGTCCTCATCCACATCCACATCCCCATCCTTGTCCTTGTCCTCATCCTTGTCCTTGTCCTTGTCCTTGTCCTTGTCCTCATCCTTGTCCCCGTCCTTGTCACTGTCCTTGTCCCCGTCCTTGTTCCTGTCATTGTCCCCATCATTGTCCCCGTCCTTGTCCATGTCCTTGTCTTCGTCCTTGTCCTTGTCCTTGTCCCCGTTCTTGTCCCCGTCCTTGTCCTTGTCCTTGTCGCTGTCCTAAAAAAAATTTAGAGAGTAAAGAAAAGCTGCCTTGTTCTCAAAACAATCTGGTAAGGAAGTGTACGTACGTGTCTAGAAAGGCCTGGTAACGAAAGGGTTAAGTCTTATTTATAAATTGATTCTTCTCTCCTGTTTTTTTTCCATCAACATATTTGATTAGGGAGAAGATAAACAGTATCGATGCCATCTTAGCCCAGGGTAACTTGAGGATTCTGAAGCTGCAGATCTCCAGAGCCAACTACGTCAAGGTCTACAACAAGGTGAGAAGCTTCCCGAGGCTTTTTTGCGATTTTGGGACGAAAAGTCCATGAGACCAGCAAAGGCTTTGGACCTCAGGGTTCTGCTGGAGGAGATATTTTCTCTCCCCAGGGAAAATAAGTTCAATCTCCCACCCAACCGAAACATCAAAAGCATGACAAAACGTGAGCGTGCGGGCGAAAATTGAACAATTTCTGCAACAAATCGGATGGGAACTATATGATTAGATTCAAAGAGAAGTTTTGTCAAAATGTCGAAGAAATCTTTGAGTGGACCAAGACTTAACCAACCATGACGTCTATTTGTGCGTACAAGCGCTCTTACCATTTTGAGCTGTCCAGCCCTTAGATGGCGGCCTTCCTAGATAGTCAACTAGTCTTTGCCGATGACAAATGACAAATGTCACACAGTTAAAGAAGGTTGGTCAAGCCCTGAGCACTCGGCGCCAAACTCATTAGCTGCTGCCATGAATTAGTCTGGTTCCGAAAGAATGCCCCCCGTTGAGTGCTTCCTCCCATCTGCCCAGCGCGGGAAGCATGAGCCACTCATCCCCCTCCCCTCAGCAACGAGCCATAGCCGCACACGTCCCTGGTACCCCGCTCTCTCTCTCTCTCTTTCTCCCACTACTTGTTGCAGCTGAAACTGATGGCCACCGTCCACCAGACGCAGCCCACCATCCAGATCCTTCTGACCACCTCGGAGTTTGTCGGTGCCCTGGATCTGATCTCCACCACCCAGGAAGTCCTCACCCAGGAGCTGTCTGGTCTGCAGAGCTTCAGGTATGCGGGGACGAAGCTTTGCCCGGATCATAGAGCAAAGAAGGGGCTCGAATCTATCAGGCAGCGGCAAAATGGTCGTCTGAAACTCTTCCATTTTGGGTAGAAAAACAAAATTGCTGCAAATGAAGACGAGCAGATGGATCTACTCTTGGGCACGCGCATTGCTATGCATGCTATTCATTGTGTGTATACGTTGTGTGTATTTCTGTTGATGCGAGTTTTGAGTGTGTCAAGCGGAATATCTGCCGGGATTTTTGCTGGTTTAAGGGTTTCAGGATACTCAGGAAATTTGGAGTTTCATCAGGGCAAGGGCTAGAAAGGGGATTGTGGGTGTTCCACCCTGCAAACCATCCAGTCTTATCTAATGGTTAGCTGCTGTGTTTATTTTTTTATTTTTTTTTATTGGCAGACATCTCGGGTCGCAGCTGGTGGAGCTGGAGAAACTGATCGACAAGATGATGTCGCAAGACTTCGCCCGCTTCACTGCGGCCGACCTGAACCGGCCGATTGGCGCACAGGGGCACGTGGACGAGGTGGGCATCCCTGGAGCTTGGGGGAAAGCTAGTGGTGGTGGTGGTGGTGGTGGTTGCTTTAGAAGGGGGATGGGTCAATGGGATTATATTTAGATCACAGTCTTTTGGCTTGTTAGAATCAAGTTGTGGAAAGTTTTCAGTGACACCGTCTAAGTCATCTCTTTAAAGAAGGAGTATGAGTCTGGAAAGAACTGGTTACTGAACATTTCAGACAGCGTGCACTCTGCCCGCCGTCAGGAAAGTGACTTCTGACGACGGCCGCAGAACACTCTGACCCAAATAAACTAACAGCTCTTTTCAGAGCCACACTCCTCAAAAGTGACGACTTTCGCCAGTGTCAAACCTTCCCCATTGTTCGTCCACCATTCCCAAAACCCTGGAACCGTATCTAAAACCGGTTGCCAGCCAAAATACTGGTTGAATATGATTGGGTCCGTGTATGTGGGACTCCTGATTGGCCCTGGCCTATTGATATAAACACAATGGAGGCTGCCAGGAGCAGCTTGGGTCAGCCCCCTGCTCAGGGCATTTTTCTTTAAAAGCATTTGGTCTGCTTTATCATCACTTTCTTCCTCAGGACAAGTTGACGGCCATCATACTGGGCATGCTCAGACAGCATCACTTCAACTTCCTGGACACGTATCGAGAGGAGGCGTCAGAGAGCATCAAGGCACTCATTAAGCAGGTACTAGACAGACAGACAGACAGACAGATAGACATACAGACAGATGGACAGACAGGCAGATAGACAGATAGATGGACGGAGGGGCAGACGGAGTGACGGACGGACATATAGACAGATGGACAGACAGACAGACAGACAGAAAGACAGGCAGGAGGACAGAAACAGAGGACGGACTGGTGGACAGACAGATGAGATAGATAGTCAGAAAGACAGTCAAATAGACAAATGGACTGATTGACAAACAGACAACCAGGCAGATGGATGAACTCACAGACACAGATAAACAGACAGATAGACATATGAACCTACAGACGTCTAGACGTAGGGACTAGTTGACATATGGACAAACAAGCAGGCAGGCAGACAGACAGAAAAAAAAGACAGACAGATACAATCAGACCGAAAAACGGACAGACAGACTGACAGGCAGACAATTAATGAATAAGCAGGCATACAAACACATACATAAAAGACACCCTGAAAGTGTCTCCACACTCCAGCTGGTAACTCCAGCATGCAGTAATGCCCATTTCTCATCTCACCCGTATGCAGACTGTGGTGCAGGCAGTCTCGGAAGCAGACACCGTTGACTGTGATGCCAACATTGGAAGGTAAGCTATGGTTGCAATAAATTTCTGCCAAGTTCCAAACTGCTGACTAACTATTAATGACAAGACTGCAAATGACATACATGAAGACAGCCTGACATTTCGATCCTAGCAGGACCTTTCTCAGAGGCAGAATCAGACGCCTTTTGAGAATTGTCCAGCAAGGATTAAAACATAAGACACTCCTAATTTTGTAGTAAAATAAGTTTGTAGTACACTGTAAATCAGTAAATCAGTAAGAAGTCAACCAAATCAATGAAAAACTCATTGGGAACAATTTTTAAAAAGTGACAAAGAAAACTTTTACTGTACCAGGATTTGAACTGGAGACCTCTTGTTTTGCGTACCCAGCGCTCTATCCATGGGAGCTATCCAGCCCTTAGATGGTGGCCTCCCAAATAGTCAACTAGTCCTTGCCGGGATGGGGGTGCCAGTCAGAAGCGATTCAACCATTAACTGCCGTATATCTCTAGGGATCACATCCCAGCTTTCATTCAGATGCAAACAACCAATGATTGTAAACCTGGCTACGGCAGCTCAGGGATCACACAAAGTGGATGTAGCCTTTTCAATTTTTCAAAAAAATATCAGAGTTTTTGAACAAATTGACAAAAATGGCAAAGAGAACTTTGACTGGACCGGGATTTGAAAGTCAAAAGGAAGTTTGCAACTTTGTAACTTTGACTTTAATCATAGAATTTGGACGGTACTCTATCTTGCTGCCATTACTGAATTGTCTGTGTCCGCAATGTACTTTCTTCCTTACACCAGCCTGGCTGACCAGATGAGACTGCTCAACTTTCCCCAGTGGCTGCTGCTCTTTGAGATGGTCTTTGACAATCTGGCCGAGCTGCTGATCAGAGTCAAGGTAGGAACCCCCCCCCCATTGGCTCTCTGCACCGCCCGTAGAGGGAGCTGTTTCAGAACCACATTGGACAATGGAGTGTTTGCTTTCACATTTCATGCCTGATGGCTGTGCATACATTGACTGTATTCTGCTTGCACGTTATAGGAACCAGTTTAACCGGTCAGAGCTAAGTGGATGAAATTAGGACGAGATACAATGACTCTATTTTACCTTTAGACAATGGGTCATATCATTGCACTCTTCCACAGCCACAGCCTTTACAATGACCCTATTCAGCTTGCATATCGTGAGCCTTTCATGTTAGTACGTCCATTGACAGCAACAGCCGTGTGGATGTGACGACTAGGCCTATTCAGCTTGCACCCGTTGGGCTGCATTCAGCGAGCCACACTGCCCGCTTAATGTCACTGGGAGATGCCCAACCGGGGGGGGGATTTCACAAAGCCTTACGATGCATTGTAACTTGACTTACGATTGATAAGTTGAAGTGGGCCCTGTGGTTTTTGTGCATGGTTCACTGTCGTGCGATTGATCGTAAGTTACGATGGGTGTGTTGAAATCGACCACTGGGAGCGTGGGCTTTGTCCCTCAAGCCTCGGCATCTAGAGCCCTTGCTCTTGTACCGATCGATATAAGATAGCCCCTGCTCATCCTCTCTTCGTCTTCCGCAGGGGACCACCAATATCATCCGTCGACTGGTCCACCTGGCAGCGGGTGTGGATCCCGACGGGTCCGCAGACAGACCGCCCGGCACCGGCCTGTCTGGGAATGAGCAGATTGAGGGCGCCGACGAAGCCGCGGGGCTGAGCAATGATAACAGTGTCATCGGTCCCAAACCGCCCTATCCACGCAGCCTGGATGACGAAGTACCAACACCCACCGATAAACTGTAAGGGTGCTTTCCCCATCCCCTCCCCTCCCTCCCCGGAGCTTTGACTTCAGCCCTGTTTCCATCGGAAACCATGCCTGTCCACCCTGTTGGGGTGCTACGAATGACCATGCAACCAGCTCTCTCCATCCCTCCCTGTTCTCTGCCACTCTCATGGCCTCACCCAGCCCCCATGCCTGTCCACCCTGTTGGGGTGCCATGGATGACCGTGCAACCAGCTCTCTCCATCCCTCCTTGTTCTCTGTCACTCTCATGGCCTCACCCAGCCCCCATGCCTGTCCACCCTGTTGGGGTGCCATGGATGACCGTGCAACCAGCTCTCTCCATCCCTCCTTGTTCTCTGCCACTCTCATGGCCTCACCCAGCCCCCATGTCTGTCCACCCTGTTGGGGTGCCATAGATGACCGTGCAACCAGCTCTCTCCATCCCTCCTTGTTCTCTGCCACTCTCATGGCCTCACCCAGCCCCCATGTCTGTCCACCCTGTTGGGGTGCCATAGATGACCGTGCAACCAGCTCTCTCCATCCCTCCTTGTTCTCTGTCACTCTCATGGCCTCACCCAGCCCCCATGCCTGTCCACCCTGTTGGGGTGCCACAGATGACCGTGCAACCAGCTCTCTCCATCCCTCCTCCTTCTCTGCAACTCTCACGGCCTCACCCAGCCCCCATGCCTGTCCACCCTGTTGGGGTGCCACGAATGACCATGCAACCAGCTCTCTCCATCCCTCCTTGTTCTCTGCCACTCTCATGGCCTCACCCAGCCCCCATGCCTGTCCACCCTGTTGGAGTGCCACGAATGACTGTGCAACCAGCTCTCTCCATCCCTCCTTGTTCTCTGCCACTCTCATGGCCTCACCAAGCCCCCATGCCTGTCCACCCTGTTGGAGTGCCACGAATGACCATGCAACCAGCTCTCTCCATCCCTCCTTGTTCTCTGCCACTCTCATGGCCTCACCCAGCCCCCATGCCTGTCCACTCTGTTGGGGTGCCACGGATGACTGTGCAACCAGCTCTCTCCATCCCTCCTTGTTCTCTGCCACTGTTTTTAAACTCCAAACTTTAAATGCAAATGTATATCAAAAGTTTGGAGGACCTGATGTATCGATCCTAGAAAGACCTTTCGAAACTTTTTGAAACTTAACAGGCAGAAATCTTAAAACCAACAAACCGAATGAAATCATAGGCCACACATGCAACTGCACCTTCTCTCACTTTGTCTACTCCGTCAACGATCTTGCTCTTGAAAGTCGGAATCCCGCCGTGTTTGTTCCGCCCCACTGCAGGGCCAACGACGTGGACGTTCTGATTGCGCCCATCGAGCACACCCGGCTGCTGCAGTCGCTGCAGGAGCTGCTGCTGTTTGTCTGCGACTACGCCCACGACCGCTGCCTCAAGCTGCTCATAGCCCGGGGCAAGGTAACCGAGCGTCCGACCCTTGCATCCGAAGGGCGCCCCCGCTCCCTGTTCGTAGGTCGGATTTGCGAAAGCGTCGAGAGCATCTTCGACTCTACTTGTAATTAGTACTGTACGCTAAGTGCTTTGCCTAATTACCTGCTGAAAATAAGTGAAACGCAGCTCATGAGGGATATGAAACTGCATCTCCTGCTCAACCTCACTGAGTTACAATCATATCTTGTTTGTATGTTTTTAGCAGAGCAAGGACCAATGTCTTTCTTCCACCATGTTTTTATGTGTGGCGAATAATAGACTCATATTTCAACTTCAAATTTGGTGATCTATTTGGAATTCTTACACTCATTCAGTGCACACATTCACTCTGCCTCTGTCTCTTCCTCTCCCTCTCTCCCTCTCTCCCTCTCTCTTCCTCTCCCTTTCTCTTCACTCTCTCTCTCCCCTCTGCCTTTGCCTCTATTTTACCCCTACCTCTCCCTCTGCCTCTGTCTCTTCCTCCCCATTTCTCTTCTCTTTTTCTCTGTCTGTCTGTCTCTCCTCTATCTCTCTCTCCCTCTCTCTCCCTCTGTCTCTCTCTCCTCTCTCTCTGTCTCTGTCTCTCTCTATGTCTCTCTCTGTCTCTCTCTCCTCTCTCTCTGTCTGTCTCTCTCTCCCTCTGTCTCTCTCTCCTCTCCCTCTCTCTCCCTCTGTCTCCCTATGTCTTTCTCTCTCCTCTCTCTCTGTCTCTGTCTCTCTCTGTCTCTCTCTGTCTCTCTCCTCTCTCTATGTCTCTCTCTCCTCTCTCTCTGTCTGTCTCTCTCTCCCTCTGTCTCTCTCTCCTCTCCCTCTCTCTCCCTCTGTCTCCCTATGTCTTTCTCTCTCCTCTCTCTCTGTCTCTGTCTCTCTCTGTCTCTCTCTGTCTCTCTCCTCTCTCTATGTCTCTCTCTCCTCTCTCTCTGTCTGTCTCTCTCTCCCTCTGTCTCTCTCTCCTCTCCCTCTCTCTCCCTCTGTCTCCCTATGTCTCTCTCTCCGCTCTCTCTGTCTCTGTCTCTCTCTGTCTCTCTCTGTCTCTCTCCTCTCTCTCTGTCTGTCTGTCTCTCTCTGTCTCTCTCTTCTCCCTCTCTGTCTGTCTCTCTATCTCTCTCCCTCTGTCTCTCTCTCCTCTCTCTCTGTCTGTCTCTGTCTGTCTCTGTCTGTCTCTGTCTCTCTCTGTCTCTCTCTGTCTCTCTCTCCTCTCTCTCTGTCTGTCTCTCTCCTCTCTCTCCCTATGTCTCTTCCTCTGTCTCTTCCTCTGTCTCTTCCTCTGTCTCTTCCTCTCCCCCCTCTCTCTCTCCCTCTGTCTCTTCCTCTCCCTCTTTCTCTCCTCCCTCTGTCTCTTCCTCTCTCTCTCTCTCTCTCTCTCCATTTGGATGGAATCAGGATGGCTTTTTGGAGCGGCTCAGCTCAGGAGAATTTGTGTCCCTCTCACGTGCAATAGAGAAGTTTGTTGGCAAGTGCGAGAGCCTATGTGAGAGACGCATCACCTCGCTCAGAGGCGGCCTTCAGAACCAGGTAAGAAGAGGGGCCCTCAACTTCCCCCAAAGTCCTAGAAGCTCTTGGGAGGGGAGGGGGAGTTGGTGAGGGAGAGGGAGAGGTGGAGGGAAAGGGTGAGGGAGAGGGAGGACGTGAAGTGGAAAGTGGAGTGGAGGGGGGGGGGTGAGGGAAGAGTGAGGGAGAGGGGGTTAGGGAGAGGGTGGAGGGAAGGCAAGGGGCAAGGGGAGGGCTGAGGGAGGAATTGAGGGAGAAGTTGGAGAGTTGGAGGGTAAACGGAAGGGGAGAGTGGGTGCGAGAGAGAGTCGGCAGGGAGGTAGAGGGAAATGTTGGGTGAAGTGGAGTGAGAGGAGGAGGAAGGAGTGAGTGAGGGGAGAAGGAGGAGAAGGAGAGAGAATGCAACTACACAAGATTGAAGACATTCTTAGCAGTTGAAAGTAGCAAAGATCATCTCGAGATTATCTGCACTGCCACGAATCATGTTTGGATTAATTCCTACACCTTGCAGGCCAACAAGTTTATCAGTCGATTCCACGAAGAAAGGAAGACCAAATTGAGGTAATTAATTTCAGAAATTTACAAATTGTTTTTACAATTTCTGGGTCAGTTTTCCCTTACATTGTTTGATTGATTGGATTTGTTTTTCTAAAAAGCTGAATCCACTATGTGATCCCCAAAGTGCTGTAAGCCAAGTTTGCAACAAATAGTTGTTTTGTGTCTGAATGAAAACTGGGGTGTGATCACAGGCTTCATGTGGCAGTAAATGATTAAATGCTTCTGACTGGCGCCCCCACCCCGGCAAAGACTAGTTGACTATGTGGGAAGGCCACCATCTAAGGGGTGGATAGCTCAGATGGTAAGAGCGCTGGTATGCAAAGACTAGTTGACTATGTGGGAAGGCCACCATCTAAGTGCTGGATGGCTCAGATGGTAAGAGTGCTGGTATGCAAAGACTAGTTGACTATTTGAGAAGGCCGCCATCTAAGGGCTGGATAGCTCAGATGGTAAGAGCACTGGTATGTAAAGACTAGTTGACTATTTGGGAAGGCCACCATCTAAGTGCTGGATGGCTCAGATAGTAAGAGCGCTGGTACTCAAAACCAGAGGTCTCAGGTTCAACTCCCGGTCCAGTCAAAGTTGTCTCTACCAATTGTTCAATTTGTTCCAAGCGAGTTTTTCTTTTATTTGTTTGATTATTTTTTTGGTCTGGTTTATTCAAGCAACTAGCACAGCTCAAAAGCTGGATTGGAATGGCATTACAATGAATAATCAAGTCCCAAAGTACAGTCAAGATGTTCTTCTGCGATTTTGTTAAAAATAATGGACTGGGATTGGATTTGAATCTGAGATCTCTGGATTAATGTACCAGCTTCCAGAGGGAGGCATTCGGCATTCCTTGAGCTACCCAGCCTTCTAGGTTGGGTGTCCGTGGGGGAGGGGTCAAGAGAAGGGTCTAATTGTCTCTTGCTGGGGTGCCTTGGGGGCGCTAGACAGGAGAAATTGGACACTGTCTGCCATATTTTTTCTCCAGCGTTTCGTTTTTGATGTTGAGGGTGTTTGTTTCGGTCATAACTCTCCGGTCTTTGGTGGTGTGGTGTGGTGTTTTCTGTTCACAGTCTGATCTTGGATAGCGAGAGATGGAAGCAGGCCGAGGTGCCGGCTGAGTTCCAGGATCTCCTGAGTGCCATGGCAGAAGGTTGGTGCCTCATCCGAGCTGGGATCTCGTTAACCCCTTGAAAAAAATTTATTCATTAAAGTTATTCACTTCTTTTTTTAATATCATTGCTTAGCTAACACCCTTACACGAAGTGGTTTCACCCGTATGTCTGTGCCGATTCAGCAGAGCCAGTAAAGCACCGTCAAATTTTCCCCTACGAACTGACGTCACAACCCCTAGCTTATCACCCCCGCTATGATCGGTTGTTTCACCCCTGATGTTTCAGTCATTTTATCAAATTTTCGTTTCCGATTTGTTTAATTTGGTAAACATTTTCCCAATAAGTTTTTCTTGACTTTGATGATTCATCGTAAACTTGATTTCTACTTTTTGTTTTCTGCCTCAGGGGAGATTTCCTTGACTCTTCTGGTTAATGCTGACCAAGGTACGGTGGTTTTCCTGCTGTCACGTTAGAAAAATCACAGGCATGATTGTTTTAATAAACAGTAGACGGTCTTAAGAAATGTCGAAGACCTTATGTTTCGATCCTCGCCGGACCTTTCACAAAAGAAGAATGGGTTGTGCATCGGCACTGCTTTGGGGAAAGGTCCTGGTAGGATCGAAAGGTTTTATTTTTGTTAGAAATTTTTGAAGATTTAAATTTTTTGTCCAGGGATAGACATTGACATTTCTGAAGATTTATGGTAAATGATAATTATAATTTACGGAAAATGATAATTTTTATTTTTTTATTTTTTTATCTATTTGCAATGCTTACACTCATTCAGTGCACACATTCACTTTGCCTCTGCCTCTTCCTCTCCCTCTGTCCCCCTCTCTCTCTTCCTTTCCCTCTCTCTTCCCTCTCTCTCTCTCCCCTCTGCCTCTGCCTCTCCCTCTGCCTCTCTCTTCCTCCCTCTTTCTCCTCTCTCTCTCTGTCTCTCTCTGTCTGTCTGTCTGTCTGTCTCTATCTCCTCTCCCTCTCCCTCATCGCCATCCTTTGCCTTTTTAAAAAGGTTCGATTTTTTTTTAGAAATGTTGGAAGTTTGAAACTTTATGTCCAGGGATAGACATTGACATTTCTGAAGATTTATGGTGAAGCATAATTATAATTTGTGGTAAATGATAATTTAATTTTTTTTTTAGGAGGTGGAGAGAGAAGACCGTTGGAACTGGTTGAGATTGCAAAGCAGAAGTACTCAGTTGTAGGGTAAGATATTATGTCTCAACGGCAAGGCCCAACCTGCTGTTTCAGCACCCCTCTCCATTTCAGAAAAAACAAGGCATTAGCGCCCTCAACCCTGCAAAGCACAGAGCTTTTATGCTGATTAGAAGGCACCGACCCCGTCACTTTTTGAAGATCTTAAAATCTCTGTTTTATTTTTAAAAAAATAATTTTTTGAACATTTTGAGTGGCCTCTAAGTGTATTATAAATGTGCTTCCTGAGATGATTTGTTCAAACTTGGTTTGGTTTCTCGTCATAGGACCGTTCTGCTGCTGCTGAAGATGATCGCTGAGTACTGTCAGTGTGCCATTGACATTCCCTCAGTGACCTCCGACATTCTGACCAGACTCGTGGAGATCCTCCAGGTGAGGACGGGGCATTTTAATCATTTTAACAATTTTAATAGAAATGAAGGGGTTGTTCATCGCGGTGGTGCAGATAAGTGGAAAGGGTGATCAAAGTCACGCGATGTGTCGTTGCTGGTGGCGCGCGCCAAACCGCACGATCACCACTACGACGTCCGCAAACCGGTACACAGGAACCGGCGAAGCGGACATAAACAGACGCCACAGCGCGCATTCTTCAGTTGCCTGATGAAGGTTCGCAGTTAGCAACCGAAACGTCGCCACCAGCAACGACACATCGCGTGACTTTGATCACCCTTTCCACTTATTTAACAATTTTGACGGGTATTTGTAAAGCACCTTTACAGAAACAGATCAAAGTGCTGTACAGGACGCAGGTTATGAGAACAGAAAATGGTTTTGAGTCGATTTAAAACAATTAATGACAGAGGAAGCATTCCTGATGTCATTGGGGGGAGAGTTTCACAGTTTAGGACCAGCTATGGAGACCGATTTATCTCAGAGAGGCCATCGAAATCTGCAAGCAGGACACCGTACCCCAAGAAATAGGCTACCACCTCAGCGATATTTGACTCCCCCTCATCCCGACCAACGGATCCTCTATATCCAAGGTCACCCAAACCAAGCCCAAACCAGTCTAAGCCCCCCTCCCCCAGCCGAATGGATCACCTATATCCACGGCCTCCCCACCGCCATCTGACACACCCCAGTGAGCACCCACACTTTTGCCCCCCCCCCCCCACCAAGGCCCCCTTAGGATTGTCCTCCCCAGAGGATTATCTTTCTCGTCTTCCCGCCTCAGCGACCACCGTCATATAAGCTTATCCACCACTGAGTCCAAGGCATTCTCCTGATGACGGCCAGAGCATACTGGTCGAAACGTTGAGTTACCACTCGGGTTCTTTTCAGAACCACACCTCTTCTTTAAGAGACCTTATACATGGTGTCACCGCAAACCTTCCTATATTGATTCACCCACCATGCAAAGCCTTAAGTCTTATTTGAAACAGCAAATACTGAAATAACTATCAGATGTAGGGATAGATAGAAGAAGTTTGTCATCTGAAGATCAGAGTCCCACTCTGCCACTCGGCTACCTTTACACATGAACAGGCGCAGAAAAGGAATATGACTTGAAGACTTAGAATATTATATATGGATTGCCCTCTCTTTCCCCTTCTCTCCCTTCCTCCCTTCCTCTCTCCTCCCCCTCTCTGTCACTCACAGATGTTCAACTCTCGATCCTGCCAGCTCATCCTGGGTGCCGGCGCTTTGCAAGTTGTCGGCCTTAAGACCATCACCACCAAGAACCTAGGTCAGTCCCTTCCCCCCTCAGTCATATCGGAAGCCATAGGGCATGTTTGTTATAGCTGAATGTTCGGTATATCAGCGTTCGTTATAGCGAAGTTCCATGTACCTCAGTTTTTGACACTCACCTTGTTTTGGTCATTCATTTAGCGGGGTAGTCAATAAGCAATGCAATGAGGGTTTGCCCAACTCGACGCCAAACAAAATCACATATCTGAAAGTCAGTAAAGCAGTTTGCAACGTTTTTGTATTACTAAGAATGTTGTTGTTTTTTAATTCGCCTCTACCCTGCAGCCCTCACATCGCGCTGTCTGCAACTTGTCCTGGTCTTCATTCCTATTGTGAAGGACTTCTTTTCCAAGAGAATGCCTCACAAGCTGGTCGGGATGCTCAAGAACCTCGACAAGATCTCCAAGGTGCGCCCCCTCCCCCAGTGAATCAACTATTTTTCGTTTCCAAAATGCCGTACTATTAATTTCACTCAGAACGAACAACGTTTAACGTGAGATGGATTCAAGTATTGCAAGAATGCCTGACATTTTGATCCAAGCAGAAGCCTTTCTCAAAGGCAGAATCCTTTCTCAAAGGCAGAATCCTTTCTCAAAGGCAGAATCCTTTCTCAAAGGCAGGACCTTTCTCAAAGGCAGAATCCTTTCTCAAAGGCAGAATCCTTTCTCAAAGGCAGAATCCTTTCTCAAAGGCAGAATCCTTTCTCAAAGACAAGATCTCCAAGATACGCCCCCTCCCCCAGTGAATCAACTATTTGTCGTTTCCAAAATGCCGTACTATTAATTTCACTCAGAACGGACAACGTTTAACGTGAGATGGATTCAAGTATTGCAAGAATGCCTGACATTTTGATCCAAGCAGAAACCTTTCTCAAAGGCAGAATCCTTTCTCAAAGGCAGAATCCTTTCTCAAAGGCAGAATCCTTTCTCAAAGGCAGGACCTTTCTCAAAGGCAGAATCCTTTCTCAAAGGCAGAATCCTTTCTCAAAGGCAGAATCCTTTCTCAAAGGCAGAATCCTTTCTCAAAGGCAGAATCCTTTCTCAAAGGCAGAATCCTTTCTCAAAGGTACCTGTAGAATCCTTTCTCAATGGCAGGACCTTTCTCAAAGCCAGAATCCTTTCTCAAAGGCAGAATCCTTTCTCAAAGGCAGGACCTTTCTCAAAGGCAGAATCCTTTCTCAAAGGCAGAATCCTTTCTCAAAGGTACCTGTAGAATCCTTTCTCAAAGGCAGGACCTTTATCAAAGGCAGAATCGTTTCTTAAAGGCAGGACCTTTATCAAAGGCAGAATCGTTTCTTAAAGGCAGAATCCCTTCTCAAAGGCAGAATCCTTTCTCAAAGGCAGAATCCTTTCTCAAAGGCAGAATCCCTTCTCAAAGGCAGAATCCTTTCTCAAAGGCAGAATCCTTTCTCAAAGGCAGAATCCTTTCTCAAAGGCAGAATCCTTTCTCAAAGGCAGGATCCTTTCTCAAAGGCAGGATACTTTCTCAAAGTCAGAATCCTTTCTCAAAGGCAGAATCCTTTCTCAAAGGCAGAATCCTTTCTCAAAGGCAGAATCCTTTCTCAAAGGCAGGACCTTTCTCAAAGGCAGATTCCTTTCTCAAAGCCAGAATCCTTTCTCAAAGCCAGAATCCTTTCTCAAAGGCAGAATCCTTTCTCAAAGGCAGAATCCTTTCTCAAAGGCAGGACCTTTCTCAAAGGCAGAATCCTTTCTCAAAGGCAGAATCCTTTCTCAAAGGCAGAATCCTTTCTCAAAGGCAGAATCCTTTCTCAAAGGCAGAATCCTTTTTCAAAGGCAGAATCCTTTCTCAAAGGCAGAATCCTTTCTCAAAGGCAGAATCCTTTCTCAAAGGCAGAATCCTTTCTCAAAGCCAGAATCCTTTCTCAAAGGCAGAATCTTTTCTCAAAGGCAGAATCCTTTCTCAAAGGCAGGATCCTTTCTCAAAGGCAGAATCCTTTCTCAAAGGTACCTGTAGAATCCTTTCTCAAAAGCAAAATCTTTTCTCAAAGGCAGGATCCTTTCTCAAAGGTAGGATCCTTTCTCAAAGGCAGAATCCTTTCTCAAAGGCAGAATCCTTTCTCAAAGGCAGAATCCTTTCTCAAAGGCAGAATAGTTTCTTAAAGGCAGAATCCCTTCTCAAAGGCAGAATCCTTTCTGAAAGGCAGGACCTTTCTCAAAGGCAGGACCTTTCTCAAAGGCAGAATCCTTTCTCAAAGGCATAATCCTTTCTCAAAGGCAGAATCCTTTCTCAAAGGCAGAATCCTTTCTCAAAGGCAGGATCCTTTCTCAAAGGCAGGATCCTTTCTCAAAGGCAGGATACTTTCTCAAAGTCAGAATCCTTTCTCAAAGGCAGGATACTTTCTCAAAGGCAGGATCCTTTCTCAAAGGCAGGATCCTTTCTCAAAGGCAGAATCCTTTCTCAAAGGCAGAATCCTTTCTGAAAGGCAGAATCCTTTCTCAAAGGCAGGATCCTTTCTCAAAGGTAGACTCCTTTCTCAAAGGCAGAATCCTTTCTCAAAGGCAGAATCCTTTCTCAAAGGCAGAATCCTTTCTCAAAGGCAGAATCCTTTCTCAAAGGCAGGATCCTTTCTCAAAGGCAGGATCCTTTCTCAAAGGCAGGATCCTTTCTCAAAGGCAGAATCGTTTCTCAAAGGCAGAAGCCTTTCTCAAAGGCAGAAGCCTTTCTCAAAGGCAGCACCTTTCTCAAAGGCAGAATCGTTTCTCAAAGGCAGAATCGTTTCTCAAAGGCAGGACCTTTCTCAAAGGCAGAATCCTTTCTCAAAGGCAGAATCCTTTCTCAAAGGCAGAATCCTTTCTCAAAGGCAGAATCCTTTCTCATAGGCAGAATCCTTTCTCAAAGGCAGGATCCTTTCTCAAAGGCAGAATCCTTTCTCAAAGGCAGAATCCTTTCTCAAAGGCAGGATCCTTTCTCAAAGGCAGAATCCTTTCTCAAAGGCAGAATCCTTTCTCAAAGGCAGAATCCTTTCTCAAAGGCAGAATCCTTTCTCAAAGGCAGAATCCTTTCTCAAAGGCAGAATCCTTTCTCAAAGGCAGGATCCTTTCTCAAAGGCAGAATCCTTTCTCAAAGGCAGAATCCTTTCTCAAAGGCAGAATCCTTTCTCAAAGGCAGAATCCTTTCTCAAAGGCAGGACCCTTTCTCAAAGGCAGAATCCTTTCTCAAAGGCAGGATCTTTCTCAAAGGCAGGACCTTTCTCAAAGGCAGGACCTTTCTCAAAGGCGGAATCCTTTCTCAAAGGCAGAATCCTTTCTCAAAGGCAGGATCCTTTCTCAAAGGCAGAATCCTTTCTCAAAGCCAGAATCCTTTCTCAAAGGCAGAATCCTTTCACAAAGGCAGAATCCTTTCACAAAGGCAGAATCCTTTCTCAAAAGCAGAATCCTTTCTCAAAGGCAGGACCTTTCTCAAAGGCAGAATCCTTTCTCAAAGGCAGAATCCTTTCTCAAAGGTACCTGTAGAATCCTTTCTCAAAGGCAGAATCCTTTCTCAAAGGCAGAATCCTTTCTCAAAGGCAGAATCCTTTCTCAAAGGCAGAATCCTTTCTCAAAGGCAGAATCCTTTCTCAAAGGTACCTGTAGAATCCTTTCTCAAAGGCAGGACCTTTCTCAAAGCCAGAATCCTTTCTCAAAGGCAGGATCCTTTCTCAAATGCAGAATCCTTTCTCAAAATTGTCTTCCTCTGAGAAAAAAGTTCCTGCAGGCATTCTTGCATGTTACTTGAATCCACCCAACACGAGCTTGCAAAGTGAGAGCGGTTGAGATTTTTTCAAGTCGATGATCATTGTGGTCCTTTGCAGGACTATGAAGACCACGTGCAGGAAATCTCCAATAAGCTGGTCACCATCATGGATAACTCATTCCAGCAGCTGCTGTCAACAGTGAGTACAAAAGATATCTCTCTTAGAGAAGTTCACCACTTCACGCCAGGACCTCCGAATCCGAAGCTCCATTGGCTTGACTTTTTAATTTTTTCGTTTATATCTATTGGGGAGTTAGTTTAGAAAAAACCCCGGGCCAAAATGCCATTACGCAATTGTGATGTCATCAAAATGCGTGATTTTAAAGCACATATTAGCCAATGGTCAATCTTTTTTTTTTATATTGTAATGAAGTCCCGTACACTTTGTGCACAAAATATGCACGTGCGTATGGAGGGTATGGGTTCGAATCCCGTTGATGTAATTTTTTGTTTTTTTATTTAATTTTTTATTTTTTTTTAAAGAGAACCAGATGCTGAAAAGCGTTATGTTCTGTTAGCCAACAGACATAAATCTGTATTTGTTTATTCAGTTGAGCATATTTGGCCAACGGAGCAAGATTTTTTTCATTTTTTCAATTATATCTATTGGGGATGTAGTTTATAAACACCCTCCGGGGCCAAAATGCCATGACGCAATCGTGACGTCATCAAAATGCGTGTTTTTAAAACGCATATTTGCCAAAGGTCAATCGTCTCGAAATTTGGTAGGCATTTAGCTATTGGGCTAGAGATTCTAAATCCTGAGTTTGGGAGCAATTGACCATTGTTCAGAATTATTATGATTTTTTGAAAAACATAATGAAGTGCCATAGACTTTGTGCACAAAATATGAACGTGCGTTTTGGGTTAGGAATGGAGGTTACAGGTGCGAATCCCGTTGGTGTCATTTTTTTTTTCATCATTTTTTTTTTTTTTGAAGATAACCAGATGCGGAAAAGCGTTATGTTCTGTTTGCCAACAGACATAAATCTCTAGTTTCATTTATATCTATTGTGGAGTTAGTTTAGAAAAAAACCCGGGCCAAAATGCCATTACGCAATTGTGATGTCATCAAAATGCGTGATTTTAAAGCACATATTAGCCAATGGTCAATCTTTTTTTCTTATATTGTAATGAAGTCCCGTACACTTTGTGCACAAAATATGCACGTGCGTATGGAGGGTATGGGTTCGAATCCCGTTGATGTAAGTTTTTTTTAATTTTTTTTTTTTAAAGAGAACCAGATGCTGAAAAGCGTTATGTTCTGTTAGCCAACAGACATAAATCTGTATTTGTTTATTCAGTTGAGCATATTTGGCCAACGGAGCAAGATTTTTTTCATTTTTTCAATTATATCTATTGGGGATGTAGTTTATAAACACCCTCCGGGGCCAAAATGCCATGACGCAATCGTGACGTCATCAAAATGCGTGTTTTTAAAACGCATATTTGCCAAAGGTCAATCGTCTCGAAATTTGGTAGGCATTTAGCTATTGGGCTAGACATTCTAAATCCTGAGTTTTGAAGCAATTGACCATTGTTCAGAATTATTATGATTTTTTGAATGTTATAATGAAGTCCCATAGACTTTGTGCACAAAATATGCACGTGCGTTTTGGGTTAGGAATGGAGGTTACGGGTGCGAATCCCGTTGGTGTCATTTTTTTTTTCATCATTTTTTTTTTTTTTTTAAGATAACCAGATGCGGAAAAGCATTATGTTCTGTTTGCCAACAGACATAAATCTCTAGTTTCATTTATATCTATTGTGGAGTTAGTTTAGAAAAAAACCCAGGCCAAAATGCCATTACGCAATTGCCAATGGTCAATCTTTTTTTTGTATTGTAATTAAGTCCCATACACTTTGTGCACAGAATATGCACGTGCGTATGGAGGGTATGGGTTTGAATCCTGTTGATGTATTTTTTTTTTTTAATTTTTTTTTTTTAAGAGAACCAGATGCTGAAAAGCGTTATGTTCTGTTAGCCAACAGACATAAATCTCTATTTGTTTATTCAGTTGAGCATATTTGGCCAACGGAGCAAGATTTTTTTCATTTTTTCAATTATATCTATTGGGGATGTAGTTTATAAACACCCTCCGGGGCCAAAATGCCATGACGCAATCGTGACGTCATCAAAATGCGTGTTTTTAAAACGCATATTTGCCAAAGGTCAATCGTCTCGAAATTTGGTAGGCATTTAGCTATTGGGCTAGACATTCTAAATCCTGAGTTTTGAAGCAATTGACCATTGTTCAGAATTATTATGATTTTTTGAATGTTATAATGAAGTCCCATACACTTTGTGCACAAAATATGCACGTGCGTGTTGTGTTAGGAATGGAGGTTACGGGTTCGAATCCCGTTGATGTCAATTTTTTTTTCATCAATTGTTTTTTTTTTTTTTTAAAGAGAATTAGATGCGGAAAAGCGTTATGTTCTGTTTGCCAACAGACATAAATTTCTAGTTTTTATTTTTTTTCTATTTTTTTTTTTTCTATTTTTTTTTCTTCTATTTTTTTTTAAGAGAACCAGATGCTGAAAAGCGTTATGTTCTGTTTGCCAACAGACATAAATTTCTAGTTTTTTTTTCTGTCGTTCAGTGGGAGGTCAAGGCCCCCGTACCCTCGGCCTGCTTCCGGGAAGCCTGCAAGCGTGTACGGAAGCTCCACGAGGCCATCGCCGACCTCCTGCCTCCCGAGCAGATCAAGGTCCTCTTCAGCCGGCTCAACGGGTCCTTCAAGAGCCACCTCAGAGACGCCCTGATCAGGGTCAAGGTCAAGAACGACGGCGGTCCCAAGCACGGGTAGGCTTTTGGGTCCCCGTTAAAACTGGCACCTTTTTGGCCGAGAGAGGGCGGCATTTCTTTTGAGGCATGTCTTGGATTGAAACCTTGAATGGGTCTGATTTCCGATCAAACAGACAAAGGAAAAACTGGAAAGACTGGGAAGTTTTGAACAGATAAATGGCAAAGAAAACTTTCCTGTGGTTTTGCATACCAGCGCTCTTCCCATCTGAGCTATCCAGCCCTTAGATGGTGGCCTTCCCAAATAGTCAACTAGTCTTTGCATACCAACGCTCTTACCATCTGAGCTATCCAGCCCTTAGATGGTGGCCCTCCCAAATAGTCAACTAGTCTTTGCATACCAGTGCTCTTACCATCTGAGCTATCCAGCCCTTAGATGGTGGCCCTCCCAAATAGTCAACTAGTCTTTACATACCAGCGCTCCTCCCATCTGAGCTATCCAGCCCTTAGATGGCGGCCTTCCCTAATAGTCAACTAGTCTTTGCATACCAGCGCTCTTACCGTCTGAGCTATCCAGCCCTTAGATGCTGGCCTTCCCAAATAGTCAACTAGTGTCTTCGTACCAGCGCTCTTACCATCTGAGCTATCCAGCCCTTAGATGCTGGCCTTCCCAAATAGTCAACTAGTCTTTGCATACCAGCGCTCCTACCATCTGAGCTATCCAGCCCTTAGATGGTAACCTTCCCTAATAGTCAACTAGTCTTTGCATACCAGTGCTCTTCCATATGAGCTATCCAGCCCTTAGATGCTGGCCTTCCCAAATAGTCAACTAGTCTTTGCATACCAGCACTCCTACTATCTGAGCTATCCAGTCCTTAGATGGTGGCCTTCCAAAATAGTCAACTAGTCTTTGCATACCAGTGCTCTTACCATCTGAGCTATCCGGCCCTTAGACGGTGGCCTTCCCAAATAGTCAACTAGTCTTTACCGGTACTCAAAGACTTGAAAGTCTGATTTCCTTTGGTCTTTGATCAGCTGTCATATATCTCCACGGATCGTTCCCCTGTTTTCATTCAGATGCAAATAAGCATTTGTGAGTAGAGCTTCAATGAGCTACAAGCAGGGCAAACCCGCATTGATTTACATTATACTCGATGCAAACATTGAGTTATATCTATGATGCAACGCAGTACCCGCCGCTATACATTATCCAAATCTGCCACACGACCTCGACCAGCTCGGTGGTCAAGTGGTTAAGACGTCTGCACTAGATAGCAGGAGTTGCGGGTTCAAATATTTTCATCAAGCATCAGGCAAAGCACTGGGCATTCAGTGTTATCATGTCGAGCAGGGCAAAACCTCATTGAATTACATTCTCCTTGACGCAAACATCATGTTATATCTATGAATCAGAGCTACAATGTTATTGATATTGTGAAAGATTGAATTGATCATGGATTTTTTTTGTCTGTTACCTCTCCAGGCTCGTGACCTCTGACCTTGCCTTCTATACAGAGTTCGTTCACTCCCTGAGTGGACTGGATGGTATCATTGGTGACATGGATGACATTTGGGACTGGAGGTAGCACTGGGCTCCATGGCAACCACCGCAGCCCAAAATAGAAGCCAGAACCCCCCATGGCCCTCTCCTCTACCCTCCCCCTCCCCTCCCCTCCCCCTTCCCTCTCCCACTCACCACCCCAAACATTCCACGCTTAGTGCATGCTGAAGGTACCGTGTCTTATCAATTGGTGGGGTCTAAGATATGCATGCACTAGTTTTAGAAGGGCTGATTTTTGAAATGGGTTGGAGATGGTGATGTCAACGCGATGCTTGCTTCTTTGATTATCTCACTGAGTGCTCAGCACTTTGCCCGATTGCCTGCTGGAAAGAAATTCAGGCAGCTCGGGCGGGATTCGAACCTGTGACTCTAGTGGAGACGTCTTAACCTGATAGGAGATGCCAGTACCTGCCAATCGCCACTCAAATCTCACATGCTGCCAAGAAACGTGGAGAGGGTAGACCTTAGAAAGTCGACTGAAGAATCTTTTGAGCTCTAAAATGGCGGACATTTGCATGAACTCTGTGGCCCTTTACAATTCCGTGGATCAGGCTCGGGCTCAGGCTTCGTCTCCGTCTGACAAAATCTGAAACTACATCATACAGGTTGTGGTTTTTCGCCGTATTTGAAGGTTTGTTGGCTTGTTAAGTACAAGAATATTCACCAAAGAACTGGGGCCAAACACTTTTTTCTAGATGTCTGTGACATAACGGGTACGAGAAACCTGACCGCAAACTAAGCCCGAGCCTAAGCCTTCATTTCCTAAACGACCTTCATTTCCTAAGCCGACCTGCGATTCGGTTTATTAAGAGATCAGAAGGTGACACTGTGTGCTCAATGCCTTTGGTCAAGTGTGTGCTGTTGGCTTCTGTTTTAAGGACCATAGTATTACATGAGAGAGCTTGTAATCCATCCTGGGATTAATGCCAGTATCTTGATTTTTAATACAGCGCCCTCCTGTGTTTTGACGGTTCAAATCTGGGCCCAATTTCATAGAGCCGCTTAAGTGTGAAAATCTGCTAAGCAGGAAAATTCTAAGCAGGATTACAAACCGCACTGCTATGTGATGTCAATTGCTTCTGACTTGTATTCCACTCTTCTTTGCTTTAATAGCATGAGACATCAGTGAAGTTTGGGTTGGCAAATGGGATCCTGTGGCTTGTGACTTTTTGCGCTTAAAGCCCCCACACAACATTGGTCGAGGTCAATGAATAACATCCATACGTTGTCTGATCCAACATATGCATGACATAGCCCACCTGTGAAAATTCCAGCTCAATCCGCCAACCGAGTCTCGAGAAAATCGTGAAAACCGCTTCATTTGTTTGGCGAAAATGCAGCATTCAACGCCGTACTGTTCCAAAAAATAGTTTAGATCTCGGTGAGACTTAAACGATTTCTTTTACTCATTTCTCCAAAAATACATCAATTTAGACAGAAATATTTCAGTGTGAGGTTTCTACCATAACCAACTTCAAACTATAAGTTTCATGTAAATCATTTCTGTTTTTCGATCTTACCAATGTTGTGTAGGGGCTTTATTTAAGCACATTTTGGCGCTTAAGCGGCTCTATGAAATTGGTCCCCCGATGGTTGTGTGCCGTTTGACACGAAGCGATTCGAATATCTACCGAAACGGTCATTTAAAGATAACCTTCCTGGCACACAGGCCTCAATTTTGGATGCACGAACTTGTCAGCAGGGAAGACATGGACATTGAGCAATTTGGAGGTTTAACTCTTTGCATTCTGTTGGCATTTTCACGAACCTGCGAATCCTTCTACGCAGCGGAAAAGATGCGTTTAAAAAAAAAAGGGGAAACTGAAAAGTTAGTGACATTTTTTCAACGTTATATGCAAAAATGTTGCAAACTACTTACTGACTAAAATGACCTAAATGCAAATATCAAAAATGTAACACTTTAAAAAAAAATACTATACTCACCTCATTTTGAAATGGAAGTGTAAAAGTGTGTCTTGTGATCCGGTGGTTGATGAGGTGAGTGACATGAAGTGCTGCAGAATTTTATCCTAGGGCTGTGGCTTTTTGCAATGGTTACGTTCAGAAATGCAAAGCCAGGTTGTGAAAACGTCGACGACATACAGTGGAACGTCGCTATAACGAACATCCCGGGATCCATGAAAATTGTTCAGTACGGGGGCTGTTCGTTATAGCATTTGCGGCCACATATTTTGTACACAAAAATTGGGAGCCAAAGGGCATGTTCGGTATAGCCGAATGTTCGGTAGATATTCGTTAAGGCGACGTTCCACTATTTGAATAATTGACTAAAGATGCACACTTTTTCTCTTTATCTGGATTATATCTGTTACTAGTGTTTTGGGTTTTTGTCCTCTTAATGTCATTGGCAGCTCGGGACCAGTGTGGGCACAGTTTGAAGAAGGAGTTTGCCGGGCTTGATAACTACCTCTATACTGACTCTCCATCATATGCACACCATGCACAGCTCACTTTTGCAAAGGCTTCACTTTTCTGCCGGTAGTTGGGTTGGTTTATTTTTTCTTAGGGAAGAAAAAGATGCCCCAATCCTTATAAGAGGCTTGTGTGACATCCTCCGCAGAATTGGAAAATCTTATCATCTTTCAGATTCTACACACAAAAGGGGATTGACTATTGTGCCAGTCTCACTAGTCACATATTTAAGCAAAACAAATTACAGACCGGGATTTTTTTTTTTATTTGAAAAATGGTAGTGAAATGCGCCTTGATCAAAGGCTAACGGTTGCCTTATGAAATTGCATGAGGCATGGCAGATCTTCGTGCGGATTTCAGAACAAACAATGAATTTTCTGGGGTTTTTCTGTGAAGCAGCCAATCTGTGCCGTGATATCTCCGTCCACTTCCATCAGCCAATGAGTGCCATGTGGTGGTCTATGGGCGCGGCAGATCATATACATCCCGAACAAATATCAACACTTTGTGGTGTCATTGCCGTGCAATACTCATGGCATTCAGGGTAGCATTTCGTGGGGATGGCCAATGACACATTACAGAAAGAAAGAATGTTATTTGTTATTGTTTAGCTTTAAATTTGAAGGATTTTTTATTTTTTATTTTTTTTGCGTTTTTGGGTGTTATGGTCTTTTATTGCTGATGAAGATTTTCGCTTTTATTAAGAACCCCTCTGGGCTGTTGATTTATGTTTTTCCCCTTCAATTTTTTTGGGAGGAATAAGGTGGATTATTGTAACCAACACTGTCTTCTGATGTAAGACATACTGTTTATGAATTGTTGAGTTCAACAATTTTCCTCAGAACCCCCCCCCCCCCACACACACACACACAAAACAAAGGAGAGATCTTGTATACGATATTACAGTGGAACGTCGCTATAACGAACATCCCGGGATCCATGGAAATTGTTCGGTATAGCAGTCGTTCGTTATAGCAGTTGCGGCCACATATTTGGTACTCAAAATTCAAGAGCCAAAGGGCATGTTCACTATAGCCGAATGTTCGGTATATCGGCGTTCCTCATAGCGACGTTCCACTGTACTGCAAACTATTGTTGACTCTACCTTCACTAGTCCGAGTAACTTGGACCCTTACAATCGCCCCTTTAAAAAAAAATGCCGCCGCATTTTGGCTCGTCGGACGGGAGAGAATCTTCTCGATCACCTGAGGGGAAATTTTTCCTTTTTCCCCGAACGTGAGTAAACAAATGACCAGATTTATAATCGGCGATTCTCACTTAATCCAAAGATGGGTGCGTGGGACGGTTTCACGGGTGTTTTCGGGGTAAAATCTTGGAGTTTCGGTCGTGGGTAGTCATGGAGTCGAACACATCGTTGTTTGGTCGTGTTTCCCTACTGAAAATCTTGGACCCTACTATCGCCCGACCTCCTCAATTTTTTTTTTTTTTTAAAGGGCGATTGTATGGGTCCAAGTTACTTGGACTATACCTTTCACCCCAAATGGTCGAACTCTCGTCTATATAAAACAACCGTGTTTCATCACTTTTTTCACTCCTTTCTCTGGAACTTACAAGCACCTATTCCCCAGGGATGCACAGGGGCAGTTTGTAGGAATCTTGGTTTCACTCTTGCTGAACACTGAGTTACACAGAGGACACCAAAAAAAACATTGCGATGCCAAAGGGACTGACGGGATTAAATCTGACGTTTTTGTCATAGTCCTTTATACGTCCCATCTCCATGTGTTTTTCAACCCAACGCATTTCCGTACTAGAATTCGGGAGTTGCGGGTTCGAATCCCGCCCGAGCTGCCCGAAATATTTTTTATCAGGCACCGGGCAAAGCATGCACTGAGCACTCGGTGTTTATCACGTTCGAGTAAGGGCAAAACCTCATTGAATTACATTCTCCTCGATCGACACAAAACATCATTATATCTATGAAGCATTTCCATTCCACTTTCCCTTGGCGATTCTTCTAATGACAACATTTCTTTGTATTTTCGTATCCTATGTGCATTCGTTATCCAAAATGCACCCCACAATTGCGAAAATAGCAGAGGAATTTGGACTGGATTGGAACTTGAAACGAGACATCTGGCTTTGTGGAGGGTTTGCGGTAACACCATGTCGTAGGCTGGTTCCCATCCCCTACCTGGTCTCCTGGCGTCTCGCGTCCTCCTACATTTCGGAGGACGTGAGACGTCTGGAGACCAGGTATGGGACGGGAACCAGCCTACACCATGTAGCACTTCTCTTTCAAGACGGGCGGTCTCCTGACGACGGGCAGAGTACACACTGCCCGAAACGTTGAGTTACTGGTTCTTTTCAGATCCACACTCCTTGAAAGAGAAGTGCTACATGGTGTTAAATACCGCAAACCCTCCGCTTTGTATTTCCACCATGAAAACCTTCAAGCCTTATCTAACATCTGGCTTAGTTATGTACGGCACTTTGGTTCAAGTCCCAGATCCAAGTCAACTTTTATTTGCTATTCGAACAAATTTATTACCGGTACACGATTTTCCAATTGTTCTTTTTGTTTGTTTGAATAAGGAAAAACAAAAAGACAACACTAAACTAAAGGCACGCTACATTATTAACCAGGAATTACCTAAAAATCTCATCAAAAACTTTGTTTTTAAATTGTAGATTGGTGGGTTTGTGGAACAAACAAACAAAGTTGTAATTGCGATCAATTTAATTTGCATGTCCTGTCTTATACAATATGCACCGCAAAGGCAAATCTGTCGGTTATCCATCTTTTTTTCAGGGTTAAAGGGTTGATATTTAAATCAATTAATATTTTGGAAGGAAATCTGTCCCGTATGAAGGGAAAACATTTCAAAGATATCTTCGAAAACAAATCGTCAATCAAATGTTTCCCTCCAATAGAGAAATGTTCGACCCTTGAATCATAATCTAGGACTGGAGGGCCTGTTCAGTAATATAAGTCTGCTGTACATGTTGTAAATTTACCATATTTAAAGAAAGAATCCGAATTTTATATGACTGTCTTATTTAAGTCGAATATAGTAACCAATAAACCAGCACTAGCTGTAAACTACTTTATTTTGTCCGTGATGTTCCCTTTTTTCCCCAAAAGGACTCGATACCAACATAAAGGTTTTATTTCAATAAGATATTTCCTTTTCTTTTCAAAGGTACGTTTTGGCAGAAAGAGACGTGTTGAAAAGATTTGGCCTATTCACGCGACTAAATCGTAAAGTGATATACAAAAATGTTGCAAACTGCGTACTGACTAAAATTACCAAGATATAAATCCCAAAAATTAGTGGGCCTGACGTTTCGATCCTAGCAGGACCTTTCTCACAGCCAGAGAGACTAAAATAATCTTGGTAGATTCCCAGATGCTGTGACGTCATTACCCCTCAACTTTCATATTGACGGCGTATTTTTTTTACATCGCAGCCATGTTTTTTTTTAATGTATTGGTGCAAATCCGCGCTTGAAAAGAGACCACGTGTGGTGCTTTGTTACGAGATCAGCCACTTGGGATTTCTTGTGGAGGGGCGGAATGTGACTGGCTCTTGTTGTAATTTGACACAAACATGTAAGATGTTCTGTTAATTGCAAATCTCTAGCTGCTGTTAATTAATGTTCAGCTGCACTGGCTAATCTAGTAACGCAGGGGTAGTCTCTTTTCAAGCGCGACTATGCACTGCCACAGCGAAAAACCCATGCCTGCGGTGTAAAAAAAAGCCCCACCAAACATTAATTGCGGTGTGAAAGCGACCAGGGTCAACTGAGGGGAAGCTAGTCGAACACGCCTGTGTGGGTTCAATCCTTACATGGCCGCAGTCCAGTACCTCGCACAAAATCGATGAAAAAGTGACCGGGAACTGCTGCAGTTTATGCAAATTGAAAAATTGGCAAAGAAAACTTTGACTGGATAAGCCCCTGAACCCGAGACCTCTGGATGAACGTACCAGTGCTCTTCCATCTGAGCTATCCAGCCCTTAGATGGTGGTCTTCCCTAGTCTTCAACTAGTCTTTGCCGGGGTGGGGCACCAGTCACAACTCACAAGCAATTTAACCATTAACTTCCTTAGATCTCCAGGGATATCACACCCCGTTTTCGTTCAGACGTGTTTTGGGACTAAATTGGGACTGTTTTGTAGGCCAACATCTAAGAGCTTGATAGGCCCCCGTAGCTCATATTCCCCCCCCCCAAAAAAAGATAGGTTTTCCCAAAAAGTTATTCCAGTTTTCCCCAAAAGGAATTCACTTTTGTTGCAAACTCCTTACTCAGTGACTAAAATGGCCAAAATGCAAAACTTAAAATTTAGTGGGCGCCTTCATGACGTCTAGCAGGACCTTTCTGCTTTCTCTGTCTTTAAGAAACTGCATGGTCCTGCTAGGATCGAAACGTCATGCCCACTAAATTTTGACAAAAGTAATTCAATTAGGCTATAGGTTATATATCAACCTCAAAAGTTAGAGGGCCTGACGTTTCGCAATTCGATCCTAGCAGGACCTTTCTCAAATTAAGGCAAAGCTAGGATCGCTTGAACTTTTGAGATTGATGTATTGCAGGTCATTTTTAGTCAGTGAGCAGTTTGCAACAGTTTTTGTATTAAGTTCTGGCTAAATATCAATTAAAAGTTAACCCAACATACATCGTATGCTTGGGATGCACCTCAGCTGCAGCCTAATTAGCCCGTGTGTGTAAAGGCACCGCGTGGGATTTCAAATGCCGGAGTATTGTGGGCGAAGAGCCGAGTGTCCGACACGCTCCGATGGTGATCATCGAGCCACACGAATCAATAAATTGGTCTCGGATACCATGCACGATTTTGAGTGCAGCCTACCATACTAATAGGACCGCACGCGTCGTGGGATGTCAGCGCTAAAAAGTTGGCCTCGCAAGGCATGCTGGTTAATTGACAGTTGTCATGAGAAAACAAGATGGCGGTCTAAACAGTCCCGTGCAAGTTGAACGTTATCGAAGGTAAGTGGGATACAGTCAGGCTGTTAGCACGGGGTTTGTCAGTCTTAGCGCTCTTAAAACAGAAATTTGTCATAATATCAGATGAAAGGATAACTTTGCAGTTAAACAGTAGTACGAATGTGATGTTTATGTCATAATTTCGACTTGAAAAATAGGTCGACAGCCGCTGAAACCTGAATACGGTGTTCTGCGTAATTTTATCGGCCGCACCTTCATATTCAGAGTTCAGGGCTTTACATCTCACAAGTGGAACTGATCGAGTTTTACAATCTTTTCTACTAATTTAGAAAAAAAAAAAATATGATTAAACAGTCTTCCTTTGATTGATGTGTTCCGCTTCCAGGTCGTGAAACTTAAGTTTATAATTACTTTAATTAAATAACTTACAAAAACTGTTGCAATCTGCTCACTGACTAAACTAAGTAACAAAAAACTATAGACCTACAAATACAATACATACATCTCAAACAAATTCAAAATTTAGAGGGCCCTTTGCCTTTGACTTTTAGAAAAAGGTCCTGCTAGGATCGAAACGTCGGGCCCTCTAACTTTTGAAGTTTAAAATAAGATAATTAAAGTTTAACAGTAATTCTGCTGTCGTCTGAGTAACTTGGACCTACAAGTTTTTTATTGAATTTTGAAATTTTGACAGTCACCCGAATCTCAAAATTTCAAAATTCAATAAAAAAGGGTGACTTGTCGGGTCCAAGTTACTCGGACTAATTCTGCTGCAACTTGCAAGGCTATCAAAAAAAACCGCAGTGGCTGTTGTTACGGCAGTCGTCCGTGTGGTTCCCTGACTTCACAGTATTTGTCAGGATGTTTAGCTCTTGGAACCAGACTATCAGCTAATAGACTGGTTCAACCAGCCTGCAATGCTGAGGAAATACAATCAAGTTATGGAACCACACGGACGACTGCTGTAACAACAGCCACTGCGTAAAAAAAAGGTCAATAGACCGATTGCGCAACCACTGTTTACATGCCATCACGTGACTTATAGTGGGTATCTTTGCATCTCATTTGGTACGGAGCAGCGATGGAAATGTACAAAGAAGAATCTGGACAATATAATTGACTTCTTTGCTTGTTTCCACTTCTGTTTGCCACCAAATGAGATGCAAAGATATATACTGGTAAGTCACATGATAGCAGGTAAACAGTGGTCGTGCAATCCAGCAGTCGGTCTGTTGAATCGAGGGGGCCCAATTCTGACTCATTCTAATTTGTATGTTATTTGATTCCCCGGCCAGAAATTACCCAGAAGCTTAGTTTATGATGCGGCCAACCGGGTGAGTCGCCATGGATACGCCGCACTACTCGGTTTCCGATCTGACGTCGGAGTCGGGCGTCGGCGCCTCGCCGGACCCCAACGTGGACCTGGGCTACCCGGACGTCTCGCCGCAGGATGTCAGTGAGCTCTTCGTCACCCCGACCACGGCGGCAACGGGCGGGGCCGGCCGGCTCAGCGGCCCCCCGACGGCCGCCGGCGCCCTCCGGGCCACGCCCTTTGACCACACCCCGTCACCGGGCGTCGCCGCCCCGCCCGCCCGCCGGGCGGAGCCCCCCGCCGCTGCCGCGCCCTCCCGGCAGAACGGGGCCGCCACGGCCGCCACTGGCAAGGCGGTCACCTTCGCCGGCAGCCCGCAGTACTTCCGGGCCACCAAGGCCGCCCAGAAGCGCGGCCTCGACCTGAAGGCCCGTCTGTACGACCGGCCGCAGGATGCCCAGGTCTACCAGTCTGTCACCCCGGCTAGCAAGACGACCCAGAACGTTGGCGTCAACGTGAGTGTCTGATGAATTGGCTCGTCCCATCCCCTCTCAACTCCTGCCCTTTTACAATTTTGTTTGTTGGATATTTCAATTAAACAAACCAGGAAAAATTTTCTTTGCCTTTTTTTTTCAATTTTTTCAAAATATTCCAGTTAGTTTTTCATTGATTTGGTCGATGAATGGTTGTGTGATTCCCGCTCTGCTGTAGCCAGGTTTTACAGCAACTGGTTGTTTGCATCTGAATGAAAGTGGGTGTGTGATCCCTGGAGATATACAGCAGTAATGGTTGAATTGCTTTTGAATGGCGCCCCCACCCCGGCAAAGACTAGTTGACTATTTGAGAAGGCCACCATTAATTTAAGGGCTTGATAGCTCAGATAGGAAGAGTGCTCTTATTCAAAACCAGAGTTTTCTTTGCCATTTTTTTTCAAAGCAGGAAAGTGTAATACGCAAAAATGTTGCAAAATTGCTCACTGACTCTAATGCAAATCTCTTAAAATTGAAAAGCTTGGCGTTTTGATCCTAGCAGGATCTTTCTCAAAGGCAGAATTGAGAAAGGTCCTCCTAGGATTGAAATGTCAGGCCCTCTGAATTTTTGAGATGTGCATTTTAGTCAGTAAAGCAGTTTGTGATAAGCCCACTGGTCGAGACACTATAGTAAGCCTTCCGTTAACTAATTTAAAAAAAAAGGCCCAATACAACATTGGGAAGATTGCAAAACTTCGATGTCCACAGATTTCCTTCTAATTTACACAGTTTGTAGATGGTCATGATAGAATCCTCAATGTTGAAATGTTAACGTTACTTTCTGGGATGCTGTACACTTTGAGAAATCTTCACTCTAAGTTTTAATAGTTTTTTGTGTGTGATTTGTTGAATGCTGCCCTCACAAACAAGTCAATGACTGTTTCAAATTGCTCAGGCTTGTTTCTTCCTCCATGCAAAACCTTCAACTCTTCCGTGTTTTTTTGATGATCTCGTTGCATTCCAGGGTGTGTCAGGGGCGTCGGCGGTGCCACGCCCACCCCAGTCCAGGGTGCCCGCCCCGGGCGGAGCCCTGCGGACCACGTTGTACAAGCGAGACCACGCCAGGATCCGTATGAAGAGACAGGGAAGCAAATCCTCCCTGCTGGATGAGGAGACAGCCAAGAAAGCAGACAGAGTCTCGTAAGGCCCTAGTAAACAAACCCCCTGTAGAAATCTATAACAGCCATAGAGCTCTATAAATAAACTAGAGTGCGCACTCATCGCGTGACGCGTGCCGACAAGGGGACTGCGACGCCATTACCAAAGAGGCGCAAATGCATGGATCTCTATGGGGCAAACTAATCCCATTTTTTTTACAAAAGAAAGTAGGACATTAAAATTTGGCAATCCCTTGAGGTATTGATGGCCTTTCCTTTCAATACTAAAAACCATTTCTATAACAATTTTGTTTCCGCATTCACAACCTTTCGGCTATACCTTTCCCCATTCATATTACGCGCGATTGCTACTGACATCTGGGCACTTCGAGCTGAAGTTGACCTCTTTGGTAATGGCGGATGCACGTCCATATCGGCACACGTTCGTACCGTGCTTTGATAGGGGAGTGCGCACTCTAGTTTATTTATAGAGCTCTATGATAACAGCCTACTATAGCCCTTTTTCACATTACAGAGCCAATCCCCCGGGGAGTAAATCACTGGGTAAATGCTGGGGATTTTTTTTTTACCCCACCGACACCCCTGCAACCGTTCACACAGGACCCAGGTTCCTCCCGGGGACACTACTTCCCAAGAATATGCACGGTTGTTTCACACTGGCAATCAATAACCGGGGAATGTGTAAACAGAGGGCACGCTTTCTGAAGTTCAGAAAATTCACTACCAAGCGCGACATTGTTCTGTTGGAATGTTGGTTCCAACTTTCGTGAATAAATGTCAGTTTTTTCTCTTCAAGGCTCAGCGTTAAAGCCACCCATTGTATCAACCGCAGTCAACTTTTGTATGGGCAAAATCAATTTATATTATAACCTGCGGCTTATATTCCGAAAGGGGTTGAACGTGAACAGCCGTATACAGTGCAGGGCCCAGTTTCGTAGAGCTGTTTAAGCGTGAAAATCTGCTAAGCAGGAAAAGTCTCTCAGTTGTGTAACCGGGATAACAAACTGCATTACAATGTGATGTCAAATGATTTTGACACTCTGTTTTACTTAGCATGAAACAAAAAGGTGAAGTTTGGCTCGACAAGGTCATCCCATGAACCCTGACTTTTTGTGCTTAAGCAAACTTTGGCGCTTAAGCAGCTGAACGAAATTGGCCGCCGGGTGTCGTTGAGAATATTCCCCCCGAGGTCTTCTGACAGTTGAAGGGGAGTGCTTGTGTTCCTTTTCGTTGCGGCAGTGAGAATGGGTCCGTGGCTGGATCGGATGCCAAGCCAGAGGAGGGGGACCTATCGGAGGCACCGCCCCAGGTCCAGGCTCACAGCCCCGGTGCCAAGCCACCCTCGGCGACAACAGCCCACCTGGACGTGCAGCCGCCCGCCGGCTTCGCCGCCGGGGTGGCCCCCACCTCCCCGCTCATGCAGCTCACCAAGAAGGAGTTCACCCCCGACCCCTCGGTGACCTCTGAGGCCGGCGGGGACGGCCCGCCCTCCCGGCCCCTCTCTCCGACCGGCTCCAGCAAGCAGGACCCCCGCATGGTCTTCATGTACCTCAAGACGAACAAGTTTGACGACACAGGTACAGTACGCGGGCGTCGATCTTTACAGCGGCCGCTCGGTGGCCATTGCCAGCGATGCCCCAGCGAATTGCCTCGTGATGATGCCCTCTAAAAAAATCATGTACCTGACGGCCACTTGGCCAAGGCGCCCCTTTTTAATGATCAGTAGAGTGGAATGTCGCTGCATGAATAACGAATGCCGATATACCAAACATTTGTCTATAACGAGATCACACCAATATTTCTTATCAGGATCCCTGCAGGACCTTTCTCAAAAGCGCTCTGCCTTTGAGAAAGGTCCTGCTAGGATCAAAACATCAGTGCTCTCCACTATTTTTCTTCTAGACATTTGCAGTTTGTATACCGCCAGAGAGTTTCAGCTCAGGCACACGCCTGGATGACTTCAGGGCTGTTCTCTCCAAGCAGCTGAGCCTTCATCACGTTGAGGTCTAAACTTGTATCTGTCCGTGTTTGATCTATCCAGCGCCGGAGATTGACAGCCTGACCTATCACCTGCGCCGGATGAGGAACGGCATGGGCCTAGTGGTGGAGCTGCCCAGGCACGGGCCCATGGTCAAGGCCCAGATGATTGGCATTGAGGACAAACTGCTGGAGCCTGGCAAGGTATTCTAAGAAATCCCCCCTTCATCCAACCCCTGAAAACAGTCAGCGTGTGAGTTGGAGAGTTTTTGAGGTTATATAACACTTCTAGCGTGGTTGCCCATTCCAAAGGTTTACTTTTAATCCCTTGTTTTTTTTTCCTACACACTATCCTCGGTTTTTTCCCTACCCTGGGATTTTCCCTACCCTGGGTTTTTCGACCTTGGGATTTTCCCTACCCTGGTTTTTTCCCTACTGTGGTTTTTTCCCTACCCTTGGTTTTTCCCTACCCTGGGATTTTCCCCACCCTGGGTTTTTCCCTACCGTGGGGTTTTTCCCTACCCTGGGTTTTTCTACCCTGGGGTTTTCCCTACCCTGGGTTTTTCCCTACCCTTGTTTTTTTCTACCCTGGGATTTTCTCTGCCCTGGGGTTTTCTCTACTCTGGGGTTTTCTCTTTTTCTCTTCCCTGGGATTTTCCCTACCCTTGGTTTTTTCTACCCAGGGTTTTTCTCTGCCCTGGGGTTTTCTCTACTCTGGGGTTTTCTCTTTTTCTCTTCCCTGGGATTTTCCCTACCCTTGGTTTTTTCTACCCAGGGTTTTTCCCTACCCTGGGGACTTCCCTACTGTGGGTTTTCCCTATAAATTTTGGATTTTCCCTATACTGACTTTTTTCCTAAGGTTTTCCCTTTACCAAGGTTTTCCCTTTCCCAAAGTTTTCCCTTTGCCAAGGTTTTTACCTTTCCCAAGGTTTTCCCTTTCCCAAGGTTTTTTCCTTTCCCAAGGTTTTCCATTTCCCAAGATTTTCCCTTTACCAAAGTTTTCCCATTCCCAGTATTTGCCCATTCCCTTTTTCTTTGTGACACATTTTATTTTTGTCCAAAGTTTGTTACATTACAAGGGGTCAATTTTTTTTCATAGAATCCCCTATTTTTCATTCAGTGTTTTGTTTGGCTTTCATCAAAGAGAGATTAAACAGAAAAAGGCAAGCAAGATGGCTCTAGCTTCAACTCAATCATTAACCAGCCCGTTCAGAATAATGTGTCTTAATATCTGCTCGGCATTGAATGAAATCATCAAATGCGCTCATCACTCTTGTCAGCTATCAAGGGAAAAGGCAAACGCCGAATGCATGGAATGACCGCAATGTACTAATCATACATATTCATGAGGCATTGGCAATTTTTCATTGGCTTATTGCAACAACTGAACAAGCACTTTTGTTGTTATTTAAATTTTTTTTACTAAAACAAATTTATCCCCCAAAAGCTGCATCCACCATGTTTGATTGCAAAAGTGATGATGCCACTTTTTTAAAACAATTGATTGTTTGCATCTGAACGATAGCAGGGGCGTATTCCCTTCTGATGTTTAAATGCCTCTGACAGGTGCCACCACCCTGGCAAAGACTAGTTGACTATTTGAGAAGGCCACCATCTAAGGGCTGCATAGCTCAGATGGTTAGATCGCCCATGCATTGAGCCAGCGATCGTATGGGGTTCAAGTTCCCCCGGTCCGATCAACAATTCCTCTGCTTGCTCTCATAACTTGCTGATGACTCTCATGAAATGTTCACGTCATCCCTTGTCTCTTCCAGCGAATTAGTGGGACACATGCGAAAGGGAGCCGTGAGGTACAGTCAGTTCGTCCCATCTTGTTCATGGCATTATACACTTCTCTCTTCATCCTCATCTTCATCTTCATCCTCATTCTCTGTGCACTGTCCCATGGCCATTCATGCGTGGGTGTGTACCATTCTAGACTCGATTGGATTAACGGAGAAAAGCTCTTTTCATACTACAGGGCGAATTCCCGGGGTAAACAAATCCCCGGGGAATTTCCGGGGATTTGTTTACCCCACCAACATCCCCGCAACCATTCACATTGGACCCATTTGGAAACTCCCGGGGACCCTATTTCTCCTTGGAAATCGTAAAACCTCAGGGTTTTCTTCTTCTATCCTACCCCTGAGCAGGGGTGAAAAAATCCCCTGTGAAAAAGCTTTTCCCCGGGAATATTTTCGGTAGTGTGAATAGACCAATCAAATTCCCTGTGGAATTTTAGAGAAATCCCCGGGGATTTTTGTCTAGTGTGAAAGCCCATAAAGTCTGACTACCCCGAGACCTGAAACCTGGTTTAACGTTTAGCGCTTTTACATTAATCCCGAAGCCTGAGTCCAAATTTCTGGTCCAGTTGAACTTTCTCTTCGCTATTCTAATCATCTGTTTAAAATTTCCTAGTCAGTTTTACTTCAATGAGGTTTTGCCCTTACTCGGGCGGGATTCGAACCCATGACTCCTGATTTCTGGTACGGACGTTTTAACCACTGGACCACCGAGCTGGTCGAGGTCGTGTGGTGGATTCGAATAATGTATAGCGGCGGGTACCGCGTTGCATCATAGATATAACATGATGTCTGCATCGAGTAGAATGTAATTCAATGAGGTTTTGCCCTTACTCTGAAGGACTGAATGCTCAGTGCTCAGCGTTGAGCATTCAGTGTTATCACGTCGAGCAGGGGTAAAACTTCATTGAATTACATTCTCCTCGACGCAAACATCATGCTATATCTATAGTCAGTTTTACTTTTGCTTTGCTCTTTTCAGATTATTTTAGACAAATTTAATGTTTGGGGTTAAATTGTGTTACCCACACTCTGGCTTTTTAAGATTTTCACTGTGTTATCATTTGAGTAATCCACATCATCTCATTTCCTGTAATCATCATCATTATATTTCTGCTGTCAGAGCAATTTCATCCTCCATGAGCGATATGCTTACCCGCATTAAGCACAGCACACACTGTCTGAAGCATTGAGTTACCGACTCTTTTCAGAGCCGCACTCCTTCTCAAAAGAGAGGACTTATACGGCGTCACCGCAAACTGTATACTTTTATACCGACATTTCAACTTCTGTGTGCAATTCTTCATCCACATTGTGTGATCACCTGCCAGAATAGTCCCATTTTTTTTTTTGACGTATAGTCTGTGTCGTTAAAAGTCTGTGAGCGGTTAACTTCTGCATCAAATAATGACCTTACTCTTGCAGTGGTAAGACCTGCAGTGAGTTTGTGCAGCCAGAGTACGATCATAGAATTGCAGTTTTGGGCGCGAATCTAGTGCCTTGAATGATTCTGCCTTTGAGAAAGGTCCTGCTAGGATTGAAACATCAGCACCTTCTAATTTTTGAGATTTGCATTTTGGTCATTTTTAGTCAGTAAGCAGTTTGCAGCATTTTTGCATATTACTCCTTTTAGTTTCATTTAAGCCCAGTAGCACTAGTTTTACCCAAACATTGAAAATGATTTTTTTTTCTAAAATGCTTGGCCTTTGAGGAAGGTCTTGGCAGGATCCAAACAGCAAGCCTTCTAAATGTAGTTAGATTTTTTTTATGCAAATTCGCCCCAAACAAGGCTATAAAGCCACTCAAGGGCAAGGGCTAAGGAAAGAAGGAGATAGAGAGGGACTCAGGAAGGCTGGAGATATGAATTGACATTCCTCTTGAAAAGGGCAAGATCGTAGGCTGGGGGGATAACATGAACCAGGAAGGGAATTCCAGAGAAAGGCTGAACAAGGGAAGAAGCTGTTCCGATACCACTTTGTTCCACACCTTGGGATAGATAGAGTGTGCAGGTTTTTGTTTTGTTGGATTTTGTTCATTTAAAGATGGTAAGCAGTTTGCAACAATTGTCTTGGTTCATTTTCACTTGTGATGCTCATATTTAGAGTGACTTTTTGTCTATTTGGGTTTTGTTTTCTTCTTCCGCAGCATCTGTTTGTCAGGCCGGAGGATCCGGGGGAGTTTGTTTACGCCCTTCCCCGCGACCGGCACAACCCCAGAGGGCGCTATAACCCCTACAGCCTGCAGGTGGTGTCCCCGCAGGCTGCCCGGACGTCCCCGATGTACTTCACGGCCAGCGCGACGGCAGTGACTCTGGTACGTGCGGCCCCCGGGCCCCTTGATGGGTATTGTCTTGAGATTCCCCGGCCAGTCGAGAGCTCCAGAGACAGATCTTTGTTTTCAAATGAACAATTCCTGGGGATTTTTTTTTTACAATTTGAGGGCCTGACATTTTAATCCTAGCAGGACCTTTCTCAAACCAAACTTCTGTGAACAGTTTGAACTATCTGTGCAACACAAAATTTGTGATTTCTGTCTCGGATTGGTCATGTGTTTGGTACAACGATCATCTGGTGTTCCTTAGATAATGGGTTTGGGGAGCCCTATTGAGTTTGCCTTAGATTGGCCTATAAGTTACTGTCCTTTCTATCCTCTCAAACCAAACTTTTGTGAACAGTTTGTGAATTGAACTATCTGTGCAACATGAAATTTGTGATTTCTGTCTCGAATTGGTCAAATGTTTGGTGCAACGATCGTCTGGTGTTCCTTAGATAATGGGTTTGGGGAGTTTGCCTTTGATTGGCCTATAAGTCTACTGTCCTTTCCATCCCTACAGTGCATCCAGGGAGGGGAGGAGGAGGAGGCAGATGAGTATGAGGAGCTCACACCCACCATGCAGTGGCTCTTTGAACGACGCGTCTTCCACGCCATCTTTGATCTACCAGTCTTCGTCAAGTTCAGGTTAGTCGGATTACCGGCTGGCTGACTGGGTGGTTGGTTGGTTGGCTGGCTGGCTGGCTGGCTGGTTGGCTGGCTGATTGGCTGGGTGGCTGGCTGGTTGACTGGCTGGTTGGCTGGCTAGCTGGTTGGCTGGCTGGCTGGCTGGCTGGCTGACTGGTTGGTTGGCTGGCTGGCTGGCTGGCTGGCTGGTTGGATGGTTGGCTGGTTGGATGGCTGGTTGGTTGGCTGGCAGGCTGGCTGGTTGGCTGGCTAGCTGGCTGGCTGGCTGGCTGGTTGGCTGGCTGGGTGGCTGGCTGGTTGGCTGGCTAGCTGGTTGGTTGGCTAGGTGGCTGGGTGGCTGGCTGACTGGCTGGCTGGCTGACTGGCTGGCTGGCTGGCTGGCTGGCTGGCTGGCTGGCTGGCTGGTTGGCTGGCTGGCTGGTTGGCTGGCTGGCTGGCTGGCTGACTGGTTGGTTGGCTGGCTGGCTGGTTGGGTAGCTGGCTGGCTGGATGGCTGGGTGATGGGCTGGCTGGCTGGCTGACTGGCTGGCTGGCTGGCTGGCTGGCTGACTGGCTGACTGGCTGGCTGGTTGGCTGGCTGGCTGGCTGGCTGGTTGGCTGGCTGGCTGGCTGGTTGGCTGGCTGGCTGGCTGGCTGGCTGGCTGGCTGGCTGGCTGGCTGGCTGGCTGGCTGGCTGGTTGCAATTTTAAAAATTGGTTCAAAAGTTCCCAGTTCCTAGTTTTTCAATGATTTGTTTGACTATAAAGTGTTCAACCTATGTTCGTCTGTGTGGCTCATCACTTCTCCTCACTTCTCTCCCAACCCCCAACCTCCTCCATTCGCAGAATTTGGAAAGCATTTAAGATGTGGAAGAGCAATGTCCGTGCACTCAAGAAATCAGGCAGCAAGTAAGTATATTCAAGTGAGACAGCTGGAATCACTGAGTCTGCTTTTCACAGACGTATACAGTAGTTGCTTCAAAATGAATTATAACTTAAGAATAGCACATACAGACTAGACAATTGGTAAGAGTGCACAAGCTTTGGTTGCAGCGATAACTTCAGCAGATTTGAATTTTGCGCACTCTTTTTATAAATAGTTCGATAAAAACAGTTCAATCCTGTTCACCTACATTTGCCTCTCTTTTGCCCTTTCTCCTCTGCCTCTGCCTCTCTCTCCCTGTCTCTGTCCCTGTCCCTGTCCATGTCCCTATTCCTGTCCCTATCCCTCTCCCTCTCCCACTCCCTGTCCCTCTGCCTCTGCCTCTCCCTTCCCTCTGCCTCTCCCTCTCTCCCTCCCCTTTCTCTGTACCTGTCCTCGTCCCTCTCTCTGTCCCTCTCCTTGTCCCTCTCCCTCCCCTTTCTCTCTGTCTCTGTCCCTGTCCCTCTCTCCCTCCCCTTTCTCTGTCCCTGTCCTCATCCCTGTCCTTGTCCCTGTCCCTCTCTCCCTCACCTCTCCCTGTCCCTCTCTCTGTCCCTCTCCCTCTCCTCTCCGTCTCTGTCTCTGTCCCTCTACCTTCTACCTCTCCTTTCCCCCCAACCCTCGTCGCACATAAGGACCGTCATGTCCCGCCGTCTGTTCACGGCCAACGAGATACTCCAGCGCTGCCTGCTGCACATCCGGGGCCAGTGCGAGGCCGCCTGCAGCAGCATGACTGGCCGTGGCGAGGGCGAGCAGGCAGTCAGTCTCCTGCAGCTGGACTCTCGGGCCCGCCTGACCCTGGCCGACTTCTGCCGTGCCCAGGCTGAGCAGTGCGACGTGGCTCTGCTCAAGCTCATGATGATGAGGGACAAGATTGTCCGTCTAGCCTTTGAGTGCTGTGCTGTAAGTCGTCATCATTTCTCTTCTTTTCACTGTCTGTGATAAAAGAGTTTATGTGTATGTGCTTTTATTTCTTTTCTTCATTTATTTGTTTGTTTGCACCCTCATTTATCCCTTTATTCATTTAATGTGTTTGTATTTCATTCAATTCTTTGTTCATGTTTGGTTGGTTTGTTTGTTTTTTGTTTGGTTTTTTTTTTTTTTGGGGGGGTTGGTTGGTCTGTCAGTTGGTTGGTTATTTGGTTGTTTGGTTGGTTATTTGGTTATTTGGTTGTTTGGTTGGTTATTTGGTTGATTGGTTGGTTGGTTGGTTATTTGGTTGTTTGGTTGGTTATTTGGTTGTTTGGTTGTTTGGTTGGTTATTTGGTTGGTTATTTGGTTGGTTGGTTGGTTGGTTGGTTATTTGGTTGGTTGTTTGGTTGATAGGTTGTTCGGTTGGGTGGTTTGTTAGTCAGTTAGTTGGTTGGCTGATTGGTTGGTTGATTGGTTGGTTGGTTGGTCAGTCGGTCAGTCTGTTGGTTTATTTGTTGATTTGTCTCAGTATTTGTTAGTTCATTCGTAAGTGTTATTCCTTCATTTAAAAAAAAAAATTTTTTGCATCTTCTGACAAAGCCAGCTTTGAAGGAAATATTGCCATTAATGATAGTACTGAATCTGTTTCCAGTTGATAATTTCAGGCATTTCTGGAAAAGGCTTCTTTTTAACTCGAAATATAGCAGGCCGTAAGATACTTCAAAGCCTACGTTTCTGTTTAGACACTGAGCCCGTTTCCCTCCAAATCTTCTTTGTTGCTCAAACACCCAACAGAAAGTAGCCGAGATGGAAGGGGTCACGCAGAAGCTGCTGCCCAACTCGGGCCCTCTCACCAAGAAGGTGGACCCGTCCAAGAGCAAGAGCAAGAACGCTGCCAAGACAGCGAGCGAGAAACAGAAGAGTGAGTTCACAACTGGGGCTGCTAAGATCCTATAGCGTTGATGCCTTGAAATCACAGTGAATTTTTTAGTTTCATGGCAAAATAACATTTTCGCCCCCTTTTTCATGGTTTAGATGTTCATAGTGCTCTCCCTCTCTCCTTTTTTCCCCCCGCCTTGGTTTACACACACTCCTCAGACGCGGGTCCCTCCTACACAGACATCGCTGAGTGGCGGCAGGTCTTGGCCCGCCTGTCCAGCTTCCTGCGGACGGCCGACTACCTGGTGCTGGAGATGCTTCACCGGCTGGTCAAGACGGCCGTGCGCTCGCTGCGGGCCTTCCTGACCACCTCAGTCACCACCGGCCGGGAGCTGGCCCGCAAGGCCGCCGACAGCGACGATGAGGACGGCGACGGCCTGGGGCCACGGAGGAGGACCACCGGTGAGTAGACCCCTCCCCCCCCTCCCCATCCAATCCAACGGGGAAACCATCGTCACGGCAGCCTCGTTAGGATGTGTCTGCCTCGCTTTTTCTCCTCCTAATGTCTTACAAGCTGGGCACCTTTTTTCCCATCTGTTGACTTGGCTGCAGCAATGCACAGTGTAAACACAGTGTAAATGCGCCCTCTACAGGCCACTGTAGCATCAAGGGGTCATACAATAGCCAATGGTATCCCTTGGTAAAGTCATGACCCTCGTATTCATTATAGTGAATTACCAAATTTAGGATCTAAGAAAAATTGCTTCGTGAGTTGGGTGGTGTGGGAACGCGCGTACATTGCTGTAAAATATGGCGGACAGTAGCCGTAACTCTTCTTTCCAATTAAAATTCAGACTCCGGATCTGATGGAGATGACAGTGATGGTTATTCTAGCCAGGAAGACAATCATTCAAGCTCTGCTAGTAGTGATTCATGACAACAGTTAGGAACGGAGACAGGAACAGTCACAATTGAAGGACTGGGGCTCCAGTAGCAGTAGCAGTAAATAACTGTTCCCAGACTTAACCACTTCGCGCCGGGACCTCCGAATCCGGAGGTCAATTGGATTGCCTTTGCCAGGGGGCCCTCAAAATCCGGGCACCACTATTGCCAACATTCTAAACAAAGGCTCTTTTCAGCTTAGAACAAAGCAATGCGAATCAGTATAAAGACCCTTTTTGACACAAGTTGCCACATGAATTGCAAGATTAGCAGCAGTAATTGTGCAATTGTGGGACTTCTACTGTGGAGGATCGAGGGATGCTGCAGCTGAAAGCACGCGGGGGACATTGTCTTTGCATGCCACACAGCCCAACGGTCGTCGGTCTGGCATTGGAATTCCCCCCACATTCTTTACCGTAATCTGTACGCTCGTTTGTGGCCGACCAACTCGAAGATTAGACTGCCTGGAGTGGAGGCTGAAATCTGCGGTCAGGGATTGTCAGCACCGTACAAGCACGCACACACACGTCCGTTACGGTCCATTGACGACGCACAAAGGGCCCTTTTTCGAACGGATAATCTCTTGACAAAAGCCAAAACGACGTCCGAATTGTGCCAGGTTTTACTCTCTTGTACCCTTACCCGGCGCGAAGTGGTTAATATACTTTCACACTGTCCTCAGCTTCATTTTGATGTATTATTCATGGGTTATAGGACTTTGAGAAAATAAGTTACAACGATTTTACTAAAGGAGTTTCTCTGCGGTGTGTATATGTTAAGATTATTTATGTCACACTGCACAAAACCTCACTCACTTGTTTTGACCTCATTCCCCCATTTGCCAGGCTTCTCCAGGAGGCGGGGCCTAATGACAGAGTCAGAGAGTGAGGATGGGTCCAGGCCGACCTCAGCAACCAAGGACAAGACCGTGCACTACGACTTTGACAAGCAGGAGGAGGAGGCTGGCCCTGTCGATATAGACCAGGTAGGAGATCCCTTCCCTCTGCCTCTGCCTTGCTTCTCCATCTCCAGCTCCCTCCCCTCTCCCTTTGCCTCCCTCTCTCCCTCTGCCTCCCTCTCTCCCTCTGCCTCCCTCTCTCCCTTCTCCTTCCCCCCCCCCTCTGTCTCTGCCTCTCCATCTCCCTCTCCCTCTCTCTCTCTCTGCCTTGCTTCTCCATCTCCACTTCTTCATCCCTTTGCCTCTGCCTCTGCCTCTGCCTCTGCCTCTGCCTCTGCCTCAGTCTCTACCTCTGCCTCTGCCTTTACCTTTGCCTCTGCCTCTGCCTCTGCCTCTGCCTCTGCCTCTGCCTCTTCCTTTTCCTCTGCCTCAGTCTCTGCCTCGGCCTCGGCCTCTGCCTCTGCCTTTACCTTTGCGTCTGCCTCTGCCTCTTCCTCTGCCTGTGCCTCTGTCTCTGCCTCTGCCTCTGCCTCTTCCTTTTCCTCTGCCTCAGTCTCTGCCTCGGCCTCGGCCTCTGCCTCTGCCTTTACCTTTGCGTCTGCCTCTGCCTCTGCCTCTTCCTCTGCCTGTGCCTCTGTCTCTGCCTCTGCCTCTGCCTCTTCCTTTTCCTCTGCCTCATTCTCTGCCTCATTCTCTGCCTCTGCCTCTGCCTATGCCTTTACCTTTGCGTCTGCCTCTGCCTCTGCCTCTTCCTCTGCCTGTGCCTCTGTCTCTGCCTCTGCCTCTGCCTCTTCCTTTTCCTCTGCCTCATTCTCTGCCTCTGCCCCTGCCTCTGCCTATGCCTTTACCTTTGCGTCTGCCTCTGCCTCTTCCTCTGCCTGTGCCTCTGTCTCTGCCTCTGCCTCTGCCTCTGCCTCTGCCTCTTCCTTTTCCACTGCCTCAGTCTCTGCCTTTGCCTCTGCTTCTGCCTCTGCCTCTGCCTCTTCCTTTGCCTGTGCCTCTGCCTCTGCCTCTGCCTCTGCCTCTGCCTCTTCCTTTTCCACTGCCTCAGTCTCTGCCTTTGCCTCTGCTTCTGCCTCTGCCTCTGCCTCTGCCTTTGCGTCTGCCTCTGCCTCTGCCTCTTCCTTTGCCTGTGCCTCTGTCTCTGCCTCTGCCTCTGCCTCTGCCTCTGCATCTGCCTCTGCCTCTGCCTCTGCCTCTGTCTCTCGCTACTCCCTCCTCCCTCCCTCCTCTTCCTCCCCCTCTCCCTCTCCCTCTCCAGTCCAAGCACAGTCAAAGATTTCTTTGCCATTTTTCAAAATGTACAATAAAACCCATCGAAAAGAATGAAAGAAACTGAAGCCGAAGTCACGGCATAAACCGTCATCTCACGAAAGGGGGTCGCCCGTCTCTCTGATCATTGGTCTAGGTCCTGGAAGAAATCAAGCAGCAGGAGTATGTGGAGATGCCTCCGGAGCCAGTCTTTGAGGTGCAGCTTGTGCTGAATGTGCCGGCACTTAAGACGGCCAACTCTCGCACAACGTGAGTTGGGATATAGTAGTTACCGTTTTTTTTCAGAGCCGTAAATATACATGGTGTCACTGCAAGTTTCCTGCTTAATATAGGTTTAATGCATCAAAATATTGGCAATGTATTTAACATTTTCTATCGCGAGCAACTAAGATTGCAGGATATTAGCATATTACGTAAGAGTGTGATGGTAGAGTACACAGGCCACGGGCGTGGCAGTTCATTGATCTTTTTCAGCGCAGCTACGTCGGACGTCTCCTTATAGCTCTCCCTATTATACCTACTGCACGCTCCGAATTAGCGAATAACAAACCTTTGTAGCTCAGGATTTGGTACAGAAGTTCTTTTGGCTTTCTTTATCCTGTCCACGAGTAGGTCTGTCTGTTTTAGGGGTTGGGAGAATATAGGTTTAATGTATCAAAAAATGCGCAATGTATCGAGTCTTTTTAGCTCAGGAATTGGTTCAGAATTTCTTGTTTGTCTTTTTGATCTTGTCCGTACGTAAATCTGTCTGTTTTAGGGGTTGGGAGGGGGTAAATGTAGGTTTCATGTGTCAACAAATTTGCAATGGATCAAGCCTGTTTAGCTAAGGATTTGGTTCCAAGTTTTTTCATCTCTTTCATCCTGTCCATGCGTAGGTCTGTCTGTTTCAGTGGTTGGGGAAATATTGGTTTCATGTGTCAACAGATTTGCAATGGATCAAGCCTTTTTGCTCAGGATTTGGTTTGCAATTTCTGTTGGCTGTTTCATCCTGTCCGTACATAGGTCTTTCTTTTACAGGGGGTTTGGGGAATACAGGTTTAATTTATCTAAAGATGTGCAATGTATCAAACCTTTTTAGCTCAGGATTTGGAAATATAGGTTAAATGTGTCAACAAATTTGCAATGGATCAAGCCTTTTTGCTCAGGATTTGGTTTGCAATTTATTTTGCCTGTTTCATCCTGTCCATACGTAAGTCTGTCTGTTTTAGGGGTTGAGGGAATATAGGTTTAATGTATAAAAACAATTGCAGTGGATCGAGCCTTATAGCTCAGGATTTGGTTTGCAATTTCTGTTTCATCCTGTCCGTACGTAGCTCTGTCTGTTTTAGGGGTTGGGGGAATATAGGTTTCATGTGTCAACAAATTTGCAGCTCAGGATTTGGTTTTCAATTTCTGTTTCATCCTGTCCATGCGTAGGTCTGTCTCCCAGAAGTCTTCCCGTTCCCGCGCCAGTCGCAGCATCAGCAAGTCCATGTCCTCCCTGAAGAAGAAGATGGTGACCTTCCCAGACCAGGAGCCACTGTCCAGCGACAGTGAGACGGAGAGCTCATCGGGTAATGCACGCATCCTCCTCAAAGCCTCCACAAATCTCCACCCCCCCCTGCAAACCTTCCACACGCCGCACGGGGAGGTGGCCTTGCAGCATTTTGGTATTACTGTAGGAGTGTTTGCGGTGACGCCATGAATAAGGTCTTGTAAATGAGAGGTATTGTTCTGAAAAGAACCTGAGTGATGACTTGACGTTCCGGCCAGTATTCTCTGGCCGTCATCAGGAGATGATACTGGCTGGAACGCCGAGTTAACACTTTTCAGATATCCTTTTCAGAACCACACCTCTTCTCTTAATAAGAGACTTATACATGGTGTCACCGCAAACCCTTCTTTATTGTTTCACCCACCATGCAAAGCCTTAAGTCTTATTATGTTGGTATTACTTTAGCACTGTCACTGCTGCATTTGTTATCCTTGAACAATCAGCAGAAACCAACGCCAAAAATTATTCCTCTGTGTTACCCGACACATGTACATTGCAGTTTCATTGTGCACAGTATAGATCTTTACAATGCTTGAACCATAGAGGACAGCAAACCATTGCACTATTAGCCTAAGAAATCTCAGGCATAGCAACGTGCTGTGGGTAAGCGTATTCTGAGAATTCTCAGGCTTAGCAGAGTTAGTATTAAGTGAAGTGAATAAAAAAAACTGTTGCAAACTGCTCACTGACTAAAATGACCTGCAATACCGGTACATGAATCTCAAAAGTTGGAGGGCCTGACGTTTCGATCCTAGCAGGACCTTTCTCAAAGGCACTTTGACTTTGAGAAAGGTCCTGCGAGGATCGAAAACGTCAAGCCCTCCAACTTTTGAGATTGAAGTATTAAGTGATGATATTTGTGTCTCTGATACATCAGTATAAGGTGTGAAAGGCTCTCTCTTTGCAATGTATGGTCCTCTTTGTTTCTCTCCACCTCTGAGCAGAGGAGAGCGACCTGGATGACATGATTGCTGAAGGCAACGAGGACGAGGAGGTGGAAGTGATGACCGAGAGATTCGACGAGGAGAGCGCCTACGCCTACCCTGAGAGGTAAGGGCTGTGGGGATAATCCATGGCATACGGATAATCCATGGCATGAGGATAATCCATGGCATGTGGATAATCCATGGCTAGTGGATAATCCGTGGCTAGTGGATAATCCATGGCTAGTGGATAATCCATGGCTAGTGGATAATCCATGGTTAGTGGATAATCCATGGTTAGTGGATAATCCATGGCATGAGAATAAACCATGGCATGTGGATAATCCATAGCTAGTGGATAATCCATGGCTAGTGGATAATCCATGGCTAGTGGATAATCCATGGCTAGTGGATAATCCATGGTTAGTGGATAATACATGGCATGAGAATAAACCATGGCATGTGGATAATCCATGGCTAGTGGATAATCCATGGCTAGTGGATAATCCATGACATACAGATAATCCATGGCATGAGGATAATCCATGGCACATGGATAATCCATGCCTAGTGGATAATCCATGCCTAGTGGATAATCCATGGCTAGTGGATAATCCCAATGACTTCCTTCTCCTTTGCCAGGACCCCAGCGGTGGAGAGGAGGGAGGACAGTAGCAAGGTGTTTGTCAGTCTGGCTCCCAGCCAGGGCGTGTTCATCTCTAAGGTCCGAGGCCTGATAGCTGGCTTAGAGCACACAGTTGGTGAGTGGCCGTTGCCTTCAGTCCCATACTGGCTATTCCCATTTTTCCCATTCAATTTCAATTTTGTCTGTGATGTGACACGATGAAGTCCCCACACGACCACGACCAGCACGGTGGTCAAGTGGATATATCGCGGGTTTGAATCCCTCCTGAGCTGCCTGTATTATTTCAGCGGGCAATCGGGCAAAGATTTCTGCCTCAAGAGGCCGTGAGACCAACATCGATCATGTTTGATTTGTTTCGCCTCTCGTGGATGAGCAAAAAAATAATAACTGGCCAATGAAAGCGCACGCTTTGTTCACATGATGGCTTCCAAAAATATATTTTTGGCTCAGCACGTAGCTCAAGTCGCTGCACACGATGAGTTTTCATTCACGAGAGGCGAAACAAATCAAACATGATCGATGTTGGTCTCATGGCGTCTTGAGGCAGAAATCTCACCAAAAGTTCAGCGCACACGGTGAGCTACGTGCTGAGCTAACGACCTCGAGAGAATTTTTGCTCAGCAGATAGCTCTCCTATGCGGCGGCCTTAAGGGGTCACTGGATGCTCAGTGCTTTGCCTGATGCTTTTATGACCCCCCCCCCCCCCCGTGCTCAGTGCTTTGCATAATTACACGCTTGAATAAACAAGCAAACCTTGGTTGCTTTCTGCGGCAGACATCTTACCCGCCTGACCTAAACATCGAGTCCTCCAAATTGATCATAATTTGAATTTCAAAAAAATCAGTGGAAAACTGATTGAGAACATTTGAAAAAAAAAAAAAAAATGGCAAAGAATGATCCCTGTCAAGTAAAAAAGAAATTGCCATTTAAAAAAAATTAATAAAAATTTGCCATTTAAAAAAATTAATTAAAAAATGCCATTTTAAAAAATAAATCAAAAAAATTACCATTAAAAAAAAAAAAAAATTGCCATTTTTTAAAAATTTATAATTTGAATTTCCATAATGGCAGATGCAGCAAATGGTCACAGTCGTTGTGCAACGCCTTTTTTATTCCCTCTTCTTAATCTGTGCATCCGTCCAAAACTCGCAGGCCAAGTGAGGGCGCTGCAGCGTGACCCCTACCTGTCGGTCTTCTGGCAGCCGCCCCGCTACGACCTGAAGCTCTCGCTGCCCGTCCCCGAGCTGGGCGAGCCGCGGAGGCCGTGGCCAGACCTGGAGCTCATCTTCGGCGAGGATCCCGAGTACCGGACCTGTGTGCTGGACGTGCTTAGTCTGGTCAACGAGAACCTGGACTCGGTCACCCAGTACAGCAAGGTGGGCCTCCCTCCCTCCCTACCCTCCCTCTGCCTCCGTGTCAAGACCCAACGACCGTCGATGCCAAGACGGTTTGATACTAGCGGAACCTTTCTCCTAACGCAGTGGCTGTTGTTACGGCAGTCGTCCGTGTGGTTCCCTGACTTCACAGTATTTGTCAGGATGTTTAGCTCTTGGAACCAGACTATCAGCTAATAGACTGGTTCAACCAGCCTGCAATGCTGACAAAATACAATCAAGTCAGGGAACCACACGGACGACTGCCGTAACAACAGCCACTGCGTTCTCCTAAAGCTATTTTGTTTGGTTAAAGGGTCCCTGCAATAAATTTCACAGTCGATTTTTTGATTTTTCTGCTGTCATCTAGGGATCTGAAGTGTACAGACATAATTATTGGCAAGCTTCTTTTTCTTGGTGGAGTCAGAAATTGGTCGTCTTTTTTGCACTCTTATAAACACCCTTATAAAAATGAGGGCGCTATTGTAATTTGTAAGGTCATGTCAGTAATCCACATAAGAAAAAAAATGCAAATTAATCCCTCTGGATTAGGTTTGATGAAAAACTCCTTCACTAAATGATTATGAAGCATATATTTTGGCAGTAAATCAACAGGTTTAGGGATAGGTCTGCAGACCCCAAAAAAATTCAGAAACGTTTGTACACAACCAATTGGGTTTTTGTTGCATGATCCTGTGATGACATCACAAATTTTCTCATGAACATTGAAATTATCATTCTCTCTCTCTCCCTCTCTGTCTCTGTCTCTATCTCCCTCTCTGTCTCTGTCTCTGTCTCTGTCTCTCTGTCGCTTTTTGACCCTCAGAATTTTGAGCAGTACTGTGAGATGGTGCATGCAGCACGACAGGTCAACGTGGAACATTCCATGAGCAAGCGGGTGTGGACGCCTGAGGAGTTCCACCATGTGCTCTCCGCCCATTCTGAAATGGTACGTGCCAATGATCTACCCACCCCCTCCCCTATCAACAATGGAACACTCCATTAACTGCCATTTCTCAAAATTAAACCAAAGAAACTTTTGAAAAAATTGAAGATGGCAAAGAAAAACTTTCACTAGAAGGGGACTTGAACCTGAGACCTCTCGATGAACGTACCAGTGCTCTTCCCATCTTAACTATCCAGCCCTTAGATGGTGGCCTTCCTTAATAGTCAACTAGTCTTTGCCAGGGTGGGGCGCCTGTCAGAAGCAATTCAACCATTAACTGCCGTATATTTTCAGGGTAAACACCCTCGTTTTAATTCAGATGCAAACAAACAATTGTTGTAAACCTGGCTACAGCAGCTCGGGGAGTGAGTCACCGCCGAACTTGCACAGTGTATCAAATAAAATGATCAAGTCAATCATTTTCTCCAAATTGTTCCAAAATTCCCAAAACTTAGTGGGCCTGACGTTTCGATCCTAGCAGGACCTTTCTCAAAGGCAGAGTGACAAGGAAAAAACAGATACATGAACACGAAGGAAGGGGGAAGAGGGTGAATAGGACACGGATGAGAAACAAAGGTCAAAGAGTAAAGTTGGTAGGGTGAGATCAAAGGGAAGGGCATGGAGTAGCGTAGGGATTAGTGAGAAGAGGGGGAAAGATCAAAGAGAGAAGTGTGGAGGAGTGAACACAAAAGAAGGATTATCAAAACGTTTCCCAGTGAGTTTTTCCTTTCTTCTTTTCGTCCAAAGATCCGGTCTATGACCACCATGGAGGTAGAGCAGCGATGTAGCATGATCAGCGTGCTGGGGGAGCACTTCAAGGGAGCCTGCCTGCCCTACCCCACCGAGGTCCTAGAGGCGGTCACCGCCCGGCTGCCGGTCATCGCCAATGACCGCAACGAGAATCTGATCAAGGTCATCAAGGTAAGCACCAGTCTGACTCAGGGGGTATCGACGGTCTTGGGGCCCAATTGCATAGAGCAACTTAATAGTGGCTAAGCAGGAAAAGTCTTCCATTGGGTAAACAGGGTGACAAACCACGTTAGGGCCGTTCCCACTACGAAAATCATCGCGATTTGAATCGCGATTCAAAACCCTTTTTTGGGGGGGTCGTGTCCACACAGGCCAAATAATCACGTCGCAGATAAACTGCGAGCCAATTGCGGTTAGCATTGTGGTCGCGCTGTGCAAGCGGGAATGGCGGGACTCGCTGACGAACGTAAACAAACCCTGTGCTGCACTTCCTGGCAGTGAGCTGCTGGCGGGAAATGCCATGCTTGCGCAATGCATCATGGGCTTAAAAAAGAAACACGGTGCGATTTGAGTGGAGCGTTCCCACACACATCGCATCGCAAATAAACGCGATTATTTGAAAAAATCTCACTCTTAGTGGATTTTGAATCTCGTATCAAATCCCACTAATAATCGCGTTTTTTTGTGTCCCCACAAAAAAAAAAAGTGGAGTTCGAATCGCGATTCAAATCCCACTAATAATCGCGTTTTTTGTGTGTCCCCACACGCAAACAAAGTGGAGTTTGAATCGCGATTCAAATCGCGATCCAAATAATCACGTATATTTGGTGTATTGGGAATGGCCCTAATGACAACTCGCTCTGCCTTCAAGACCCAACTGTCAAGGCCGCTGCTTTGTTTTCCACTCCCCCACTCCCACCAACCCCCCACAACCCCCGACTCCACAGGGCGCCTCTAAGAAGCTGGACCACCCGCCCCAATCCGTGGAGGAGTTTGTGCAGCACCTGGCCTTCCTCTCCCACACGGCCTCGGAGCTGTCCCAGCTGGAGGAGGAGTACAGCGTGGTCACCCGGCTCTTCACCATTGCCCGCAACTTTGGCATGCCCATCCAGCCCGAGGAGCTGGCCCTCTACCAGACCCTCATGCCCAGCTTCACCCACCTGAAGGTCAGGAGCCCAGCAACCAGCCATTCCCCCCAAAAAAACTACTCACTGACTAAAATAGACCCGCAATACATCAATCTCAAAAGTTAGAGGGCCTGACATTTCGATCCTAGCAGAACCTTTCTCAAAGGTTAAAGGGCCCGACGTTTCGATCCTAGGATCAAAATGTCGGGCCCTCTAACTTTTTAGATTAATGTATTGCAGGTCTATTTTAGTCAGTGAGCAGTTTGCAACAGTTTTTTGTATTTACTTTTTTTTATCTTAAAATTTAGTGGGCCTGACGTTTCGATCCTAGCAGGACCTTTCTCAAAGGCAGAGGGACTCTGCCTTTGAGAAAGGTCCTGCTAGGATCGAAACGTCAGGCCCACTAAATTTTAAGATTTACATTTTGGTAATTTTAGTCAGTAAGCAGTTTGCAACATTTTTGTATATCACCTTCTTTTTTTTATCACTTTTTTACAACCTCTTGAAAACAGATTCAATCAATCAATCAATTAGCAAGTCAGTTGGTCAGGCCATCAGTCGTTCAATCAATCAATCAATCAATCAATCAACCAATTGATTGATTGAATAATTGAGCAAGCAAGCAATTTTTCATTAAATCAATTAGTCTACCAACCGACCAACCAACCAACCAACCAATCAAATCAATCAATTAGCAAGATAGTTGGTCAGGCCATCAGTTGTTCAATCAATAAATCATTCAATCAACCAATCAATTGATTGATTGATCGAGCAAGCAAGCACGCAATCATTAAATTGATTAGTCTATCAATTGATTGGCCAACCGACCGACCAACCAACCAATCAAACCAATCAAATTAGTCATTTAAGCAGTCGATCAGTCAATCAGGCAATCATTCAATCAGTCGATCTATTGACTTTACTTTCAGAGTGTCATTATCTACTGTGAGGCCAAGAAGGATGAGAACATCAGTAGGTTCAGTGACGACCTCAACACCCACATCCAGGCCCTTCAGGTGAGACGCCTCCCCTGCATCCATTGAGAGATCAAGCCATTCAAGAAAGAAAGCAAGCAAACAAAGGAAAAACTGACTGGGAACCTTGTGAACAAAGTTGAAAAATTGGCAAAGAAAACTTTGACTGGACTGAGACTTGAACCAAAGATCTCTTCATTAACGTACCAATGCTCTTCCTACCTGAGCTATCCAGCCCTTAGAAGGTGGCCTTCCTAATAGTCATCTAGTCTTTGCCGGGGTGGGGGCGCCAGGCAGAAGCAATTCAACCATTAACTGCCGTATATCTCCATGGATCGCACCCCCGCTTTCATTTAGATGCAAACAACCAATTGTTGTGAACCTGGCTACGGCAGCTCGGGGATCACACAATGTTGAGTTATCCAGACTCAAAATTTAGTGGGCCTGAAGTTTCGATCCTCTGCTTTTGAGAAAGGTCCTGCTAGGATCGAAACGTCAGACCCACTAAAATTTGAGATTTGCATTTTTGGTTAAATTTAGTCAGTAAGACAGTTTGCAACATTTATGTATATTACTCTGCCTTTGAGAAAGGTCCTGCTAAGATTGAAACATCAGACCCACTAAAATTTAAGATATGCATTTTGGTAAATTTAGTCATAAGACATTTTGCAACATTTTTGTATAGGGCCTAATACTCTGCCTGTGAGAAAGGTCCTGCTAGGATCAAAACGTCAGACCCACTAAAATTTGAGATTTGCATTTTTGGTTAATTTAGTCAGTAAGACAGTTTGCAACATTTATGTATAGGGCCTAAAACTGCCTGTGAGAAAGGTCCTGCTAGGATCGAAACATCAGGCCCACTAAAATTTGAGATTTGCATTTTTGGTTAAATTTAGTCAGTAAGACATTTTGCAACATTTATGTATATTACTCTGCCTTTGAGAAAGGTCCTGCTAGGATCGAAACGTCAGGCCCACTAAAATTTAAGATTTTGTTAAATTTAGTCAGTAAACTATTTGCAACATTTTTGTATTTTACTCTTTTCTAAACCAGTTTGTTTGGTTGTTTTTGTCTTCTTTTTGCAACCCCCCCCCCAATCTGCCTCTTTGCAGGCCGAGACCTACGACATTCGCAACCGCGTCCAGGAGCCCACCTTGCTGAGCTGGGACACGCTGGCCGTGGTGGCCCTGGAGAACCTCAAGCTGCTGCAGGACGAGCTGAGTGAGCTGACCACCAAGGCCCGCAGCTACGCCAGCTACCAGGACCGCTTTGGCAGCTCCGTCTCGCGCCAGAGCAAGCTCAAGGGCGTCACGGAGTGAGTCTAAACTCTTGGGTCTTCCTGCAGAAGCTTATCGATTGGCATCGGTTTACGTGGAATGAAGTGTGAAATCCGTTCAACTGCTGCAAGCCTGATCATGCTAACACCTAAACATAAGTCAAACAAACCGACTGGGAAAACTGACTGGGAACAAATTTAAAAATTAGCTAAGAGAACTTTGACTGGACCACTGGTATACAAAAGCAGAGGTTGTAGGTTCAAGTTCCGGTCCAGTTGAAGATTTTTTAAACATTGTTCAAAAAAGTTCTCAGTCAGTTTCCTGCATGATTGGTTTGACCTTGATGACCTTGCCAAGCCCTTACCATTTGTCCTCCTGACGACAGGGAAGAGTACACACTACCCGAAATGGAAACTTCCCACATTCCACTTGAGATGGCCCTTGCCTTTTCCTTTTCTTGGCTGGCATAACGAGTGTGTCGAACAGGAGAATTACGTATCAAAAATTGGGAGTGCCTAACTTTTTGATGCTAGCAGGACCTTTCTCAAATGCTTACGGGACCTTTCTCTACCGGCTCTTTTCAGAGCCACACTTCTTCTCAAAAGAGAAGTGTTACCGGTACATGGTGTCACCGCAAACCTTCCACTTGGTAGCTCCCACATGTAAACCTTACACTCTAAGTATTTTAGGAAGAACCAGATTTCAAGTGGCATCAGGCCCATTGGGATGATCTCGTAGCATTGATCCCGGATGTGTTCATCTCCAACTCACAAGAGATGATTTGCATGGGGTCACCGCAAACTTTTTTCCCACCGTGCAAACCTTCCAAGTCTTGAACCCTTCCCGTTTTGACTGTGCAACTGTGCGGCAGGGAGGCCATGCTGTCGGACTACGCCGACGTGGGCATCAGCGCCCAGCAGGTCCTGAACGACCTGTCGGAGGTGGAGAGGGACCTGCAGCTGCGACGCCTGCTGTGGGAGAGCAGCTCGGACTGGGGACGGCTGGTGGAGGAGTGGACGGCCAGCCAGTTTGACAAGCTCAACGTGGACCTGGTCCAGAAGAACGTCAACCGCTTCACGCAGACCGTCTACATGCTGGAGAAAGGTATGGAGCGCCACAGTCCCTGGGGATACGGTAGGGCAGGGCAGGGCAGGTCTGGGCAGGGCAGGGCAGGGCAGGGCAGGGCAGGGCAGGGCAGGGCAGGGCAGGGCAGGGCAGGGCAGGGCAGGGCAGGGCAGGGCAGGGCAGGGCAGGGCAGGGCAGGGCAGGGCAGGGCAGGGCAGGGCAGGGCAGGGCAGGGCAGGGCAGGGCAGGGCAGGGCAGGGCAGGGCAGGGCAGGGCAGGGCAGGGCAGGGCAGGGCAGGGCAGGGCAGGGCAGGGCAGGGCAGGGCAGGGCAGGGCAGGGCAGGGCAGGACAGGCAGGGCAGGGCAGGGCAGGTCAGGGCATGGCTTGGCAGGGCAGGGCAGGGCAGGGCAGGGCAGGGCAGGGCAGGGCAGGGCAGGGCAGGGCAGGGCAGGGCAGGGCAGGGCAGGGCAGGGCAGGGCAGGGCAGGGCTTGGCAGGGCATGACAGGGCAGGGCAGGGCAGGGCAGGGCAGGGCAGGGCAGGGCAGGGCAGGGCAGGCCAGGCCAGGCCAGGGCAGGCCAGGCCAGGGCAGGGCAGGCCAGGGCAGGGCAGGGCAGGGCAGGGCAGGCCAGGGCAGGCCAGGGCAGGGCATGGCAGGCCAGGGCAGGGCAGGGCAGGGCAGGGCAGGGCAGGCACGTGTCGTGATTTGGCTCAGGGTTCGGGTGACAAAGTGAACTGGGTACCCGAAATCCAGCCGAGGTTAAACGGTTCTATCAGCTGAATAGAAAAACAATTCCTCTGGATTTTTCAAAATAAAAAAACAACGGACATCATGTAAGTCGTCTCTTCCGTGAAGGAGTATGGGTCAGAAAAGAGCCTGTTACCCAACGTTTCAGACAGTGCGTGCGACGACGGGCTGAGCATGCACTGTCGGAAACGTTGGGTTACCGGTTCACAATTGAGTCATACTCCTCGAAAGATGTGACACCGCTAACATTTCACATTGTGTATTAACAAATTATATGTTCACTCCCTTCCCCTCCTCTTCCTCCTCCTCCTCCTCCTCCTCTTCCTCCTCCTCTTTTCTTTGTCCTCCACCTCATCCTCCTCTGCCTCCTACTACTCCTCTACCGGTACTTCCTCTTTATCCTCCACCTCCACCTCAACATTCTCCTTTGTCTTCCTCCTCTCACTCCTCCACCTCCTCCCCTGTCTTCCTTTTCGTCTTCCTCGCCCTCCACCTCATCCTCTTCTGCCTCCTTCTACTCCTCTACTTCCTCCTTATCCTCGCCTCCAACTCAACCTTTTCCTCTGTCTTCCCCCTCCCACTCCTCCTCCCCTCCTCCCCTCCTCCTTCTCCCCTTCTCCCCCTCCTCCCCTCCCCTCCTCCCCTCCTCCGTCATCATCCAGGCTTGCCAGCCAATGAGGTCCTGCCACGGCTGAAGGAGCGTGTGCTGGACTTCAAGCAGGGTATGCCCATCATGACTGCCCTGCGGAACCCCGCCCTTCGGCCGCGCCACTGGCAGGAGATCCAGGACCTGATCGGACGGCACATCGTCCGCGACAAGAACTTCACCCTGGGCAAGTTCATGGACCTCCAGGTAAGGAAAGAAGAGGAAAAAAAAATAAACGCATTTGACATTTAAAGGTTTATGTATTATTGGTTTTCACTGTTGGTAGTTTCTGATAGTAAGTGCTGTATTCTATGCAATGATTGCGTCTGATTGGTTTTTTTTTTTCATGCAAGATCGCCCCAAAACAAGGCTGAAAAGCCACTCAAGGTTAACGGCTAGAGAAAGAAGAAGATAGTAGTCCTTGCAACAAAAGCTTAAACTCTCTTTCCACGAAAGACTAGTTGACAGATTTGGGAAGGCCTCCATCTAAGGGCTGGATAGCTCAGATGGGAAAAGCACTGGTACACAAAACCAGAGGTCTCGGGTTCAAATCTTGGTCCAGTCAAAGTTTTCAATTTGTTCAAAAGTTCCCAGTCAGTTTTTCATCGATTTGTTTTTTACTCTTTCCAACTGGATCAAATGCTTACTATGGGCCGTTTACGAAATGAAGGCTTTGGCTCGGGCTTATGCTTTGGTCGCTTTGGTTTTGCCTCCCCATTATAATGTCACAGGCATCTAGAAACCAGCGGTTGGCCCCAGTTTCTTGGGGAATACTTTTGTACTTTTTTTTGTACTGTTGTCAAGCCAACAAACCTTGAATTTTGGCGACAAACCACACCCTGTATTTTCAGGTTTTGTCAAATGGAGAAGAAGCCTGAGCCTGTGCCCAATCCATGGTATCATGAAGGGCCTATATAAGAAGGGCCTATATAAGATTTTGATAGAGGGCCTGAAGTTTCGATACTAGCAAGACCTCTCTCAAAGGAAAGAGTATCTGTATGGCCTAAGATGCTGAATATCTGGATTTCTCTCCTCCGATCCTTTTCGCAGCTGTTTCAGTTCAAGGACAAGATCAATGACATATCCACGCAGGCCAGCAACGAGGCTACCTTGGAGATAATGCTGAACAAGGTAAGTAGTCCGTGCCAAGACCTCTCCCCCTTCCCTCCCGGGAAGCACTATTTGGGCTTCAGCCGGGTAGCTCATGAATAATTCAACAAAGTGACGTAGAAGTGAAGTGAATATCTTAATAGGTACATGTACACTGTACATTGTGCAGTATCATATACGTCATAATGTTGAATCATTCATGACCTGCCCTGCTGGAGCCCAGATAGTGCTTCCCTTCCCTCCCTCCCCATTTCCCCTCCCCCATTCCCCCTCCACCTTTCCCTCCCTCCACCTTGTCAACCCAATCAGGGGATATCACTATCAAGGCCCACTGCAACAATAGACCAATTGCGCGACCACTGTTCACATGCCAACATTATACATAAAATTAATAAGTCGCCTAACACGGCTGTTTCTAAGCACACCATTGTCTTAAAATTTAGTTGGCCTGACGTTTCGATCCTAGCAGGACCTTTCTCAAAGGACCTTTCTCTGCCTTTGAGAAAGGTCCTGCTAGGATCGAAACGTCAGGCCCACTAAATTTTAAGATTTACATTTTGGTAATTTTAGTCAGTAAGCAGTTTGCAATATTTTTGTATATCACACCATTGTCTGTCTAAAAATTACAAGAACTGAACCAGAACTGTATCACAACCAGAACTGTATCACAATGCTACCAAATTGCCAAACAAGGAATAAGATGGTGTCCACCTCCCTTGACCTACACACAACTGATCTTGTGTAGATTTGAATTATGATTTAAAAAGCAAAGTTAGAATCCAGTATTAAGATACAATGTGCCGTCTCAGTAAAAGATTTGTACGTGTGGCGTGTGTCTTTTCTTCCTGGCAGGTCATTGACCTCTGGCAGGGTACCGATTTCCGGCTGATCCCCCATAGCAATCGCGACTTCATGATCATCGCCGGCGCCGACGACATCACCCAGCAACTGGAGGAGAGCCAGGTCACCATAGCGACTATCCGAGGTTCCCGATTCGTCGCCCCCATCAAGGTCAGTGTAGCGTCCCTACCTCTCCCCTTGTTTGCCCGACGAGTTGTCGCCATGGTCTTTGCGAGCTTCTTCCATGGTTTTAACCACTTCGCACCGGGGGGTTTTCAGCTCTGATGACCGCCATACGGGGGTTTTTGAACAATGCATCATCAAAAAAGGGTCTTTGTACTGATTCGTATTGCTTTGTTCTAAGCTGAAAAGAGTCTTTGTTTAGAATGTGGACAATAGCGGTGCCCGGATTCGGAGGGCCCCGTCGCATAGTCAAGCCAACGGAGCTCCGGATTCGGAGGTCCCGGCGTTAAGTGGTTAAAACGAGATTGCCAACCATATTTCAGCTCGAAATATTTCAGCACTTAATATCTCAAGTGGAAGAATATAAAGCATATGCAAATTGAGCATTATGGATTTTTGGTCAAAAACATAGAAAAGGGCTAATTTGGTTGCTATGGACAGGCTTTTCCCTAGCAATGGTAGCATACATGTATGAAGCTTGGAATCACCTTAGTTTAGAGGATATTTTAAATTAGGCTTTGTCAATAATACTTGCAATGATTTCACATTGGAATAACTGGTTTGTGACTGAATATATAAGTACATGTATTTGCTAGGACATATTTGTACATATGTACTTAGCAAGGATGACATAATCAACGTAGTGAATTTGCTTTTGCTTATGCATATTCACAACCAAACTTTGGGTCCTTTTTCCTTGAATTTCTCTTTAATGCCCAAAATTGGTACATGGGAACATCGATATTATTGTTAAGTAACATGTCTAAAACACCTAAAAAGCAATAAGAAGTACTTTCCAGAGGTGTATCACGGAATGAAAGAATTTGAGCACTTGGCCCATGGCCTATAAGGCCAGCCCCATGGTGCTATGCAGTATGCTAACTAAACACAGTGCATGCCGACTTGGCTGACACACAAGGGAACAGGACATAAAAGAAAACCACTCGGGGGAAAAACCAAGACAAATAAAGGACTACTACTGGGCCTTTAAGATGTGCCTGATTGTGCTGACTTGCTTCCCCCTTTTCCGCTCCGACCAGGCCTTGGTGGAGGAGTGGGACCGTAAGCTCAACATCTTCTCACGCACCCTGGATGAATGGATGAACTGCCAGCGCAACTGGCTCTACCTGGAACAGATCTTCCTGGCTCCTGACATACAGAGGTGAAAAATAGCCACATGCTTTTTGTTTACAGTCTTACTGGGAAATAGACCAATTGCTCGATGTCATCAGGTGGCTTATAGTGAGTATTCCGGTATGGTCTTGGGTTCAAACTCCGGAACATTCTTCACAGATTTCCGAGAAAGTAAAGCCTTGATCGAGCAAGGGCTAAGGAAAGAAGGAGATAGAGAGGGACTCAGGAAGGATGAAGATAGGATTAAACATTCCTTTAAGAAAAGCAAGATCGCAGGCAGGGGAAAAACATGAACCAGGGAGGGAATTCCGGAGAGAGGCTGAACGGGGGAAGAAGCTGTTCTGATACCTCTTTGTTCTACACCTTGGGTCAGGAAGAGTGTACGGGTGAGAGGAGGTAAACAGCCTGGTTGCTCACTTAAAATGTCCTGACTGGGGGGACCAAGTCGGCAAGAGCAGAGGAACACCTTCCATGGAAATATCATTGAAGCCAAGCTCTTGAATTGTCCTTTTTTTGAAGCCAAGCTCTTGAATACTTCTTTTTTGAAGCCAAGCTCTTGAATACTTCTTTTTTGAAGCCAAGCTCTTGAATACTTCTTTTTTTGAAGCCAAGCTCTTGAATACTTCTTTTTTTGAAGCCAAGCTCTTGAATACTTCTTTTTTTGAAGCCAAGCTCTTGAATACTTCTTTTTTTGAAGCCAAGCTCTTGAATACTTCTTTTTTTGAAGCCAAGCTCTTGAATACTTCTTTTTTTTAAGCCAAGCTTTTGAATACTTCTTTTTTTTAAGCCAAGCTCTTGAATACTTCTTTTTTTTGAAGCCAAGCTCTTGAATACTTCTTTTTTTGAAGCCAAGCTCTTGAATACTTCTTTTTTTGAAGCCAAGCTCTTGAATACTTCTTTTTTTGAAGCCAAGCTCTTGAATACTTCTTTTTTTTGAAGCCAAGCTCTTGAATACTTCTTTTTTTGAAGCCAAGCTCTTGAATACTTCTTTTTTTTAAGCCAAGCTTTTGAATACTTCTTTTTTTTAAGCCAAGCTCTTGAATACTTCTTTTTTTTGAAGCCAAGCTCTTGAATACTTCTTTTTTTGAAGCCAAGCTCTTGAATACTTCTTTTTTGAAGCCAAGCTTTTGAATACTTCTTTTTTTGAAACCAAGCTCTTGAATACATCTTTTTTTGAAGCCAAGCTTTTGAATACTTCTTTTTTTGAAGCCAAGCTCTTGAATACATCTTTTTTTGAAACCAAGCTCTTGAATACTTCTTTTTTTGAAGCCAAGCTCTTGAATACTTCTTTTTTGAAGCCAAGCTCTTGAATACTTCTTTTTTGAAGCCAAGCTCTTAAATACTTCTTTTTTTTAAGCCAAGCTCTTGAATATTTTTTTTTTTAAGCCAAGCTCTTGAATAGTTCTTTTTTTTAAGCCAAGCTCTTGAATAATTCCTTTTATTTGAAGCCAAGCTCTTGAATACTTCTTTTTTTGAAGCCAAGCTCTTGAAGAGTTTTATTTTTTAAGCCAAGCTCTTGAATAGTTTTTTTTTTTAAGCCAAGCTCTTGAATATTTTTTTTTTAAGCCAAGCTCTTGAATAGTTCCATTTTTTTAAGCCAAGCTCTTGAATACTTCTTTTTCTGAAGCCAAGCTCTTGAATAGTTTTATTTTTTAAGCCAAGCTCTTGAATAGTTTTTTTTTTTAAGCCAAGCTCTTGAATACTTCTTTTTTTAAGCCAAGCTCTTGAATACTTCTTTTTTTGAAGCCAAGCTCTTGAATACTTCTTTTTTGAAGCCAAGCTCTTGAATACTTCTTTTTTGAAGCCAAGCTCTTGAATACTTCTTTTTTGAAGCCAAGCTCTTGAATAGGTTTTTTTTAAGCCAAGCTTTTGAATAGTTCCTTTTTTTTTAAGCCAAGCTCTTGAATAATTCCTCTTTTTGAAGCCAAGCTCTTGAATAATTCCTCTTTTTGAAGCCAAGCTCTTGAATACTTCCTTTTCTTTTTAAGCCAAGCTCTTGAATAGTTCTTTTTTTTAAGCCAAGCTCTTGAATAGTTCCTTTTTTTTTTTAAGCCAAGCTCTTGAATAATTCCTTTTTTTTTAAGCCAACTCTTGAATTTTGTTAAGTCAAGCTCTTGAATTTTTTTTTAAGCCAAGCTCTTGAATCCCTTTTTTTTTTTTCTTCAGACAACTGCCAAGCGAGGCCAAGCTTTTTGCCGCCGTGGACAAGTCCTGGAAGGACATCATGCGGCGGACGGAGGACCGACCCAACGCCCTGAGGGCCGCCGTGGCCCCGGGGGTCCTGGAGATCCTGCAGACCAACAACTCCAACCTGGAGAAGATCCACAAGTGCCTGGAGGTAATGCCTGACATAAATAACCTACAGACGGACAACAGCGAGCGCTAGACTGTAATTTCAGGCCGCGTGAAAAACCATGGGCAAACTTGCTCGTCACGTCACACGGACGGACGTAGGTACACAAACTCAGTGCAAGATAAGGCGTACTGGCCTGCCATCCACGAGAAAAATTACCGCCAAAGTTTGATTCGTTATTATTTCTTAGAAACACGCAAATACATATCTGTGATGATTTGTGTAGTCATCTCTGGAAAGGGCTTTTGATCTCAATCAGCATGGTTTCATCCCAAAAATCCAGTTTGAATTCATCATTCCGGTATTTCTCCATATGTTTGTGCACATTGTTCATCTACTTCCGCCCATGGTTTCATATCTAGTCAGGCGCCGTCACCATTACAGTATCCTGACGTTGTTTTTCATAGGCGTTGTGTACATGTATTGCTGTTGGTCTATAGGCAGTTAATGGTTGAATTGCTTCTGACTGGCGCCCCCACCCCGGAATAGTTGACTTTTAGTTCCCAGTCGGTTTTTCCTTGGTTTGTTTGACTTGAATTGAAAAGACTGCATCCACTTTGTGTGATCCCCGAGCTGTTGTAGCCAGGTTTACAACATTTACCGGGTAGTGGTTTCCATCTGAATGAAAGCGGGGGTGTGATTCATGGAGATATACAGTACATTGTAGTTAAAGGTTTAATTGCTTCTGACTGGCGCCCCCACCCTGGACTAGTTGACTATTAGTTCCCAGTCGGTTTTTCCTTGGTTTGTTGGACTTGAATTGAAAAAGCTGCTTCCACTTTGTGTGATCCCCGAGCTGTCATACGGTAGTTAGGTTGACAACAATTAGTTGTTTGCATCTGAATGTAAACTTGGTGTAATCCCTGGAGATATACGGCAGTTAATTATTGAATTGATTCTGACTGGCGCCCCCATGCGGCAAAGACTAGTTGACTATTTGCGAGGCTACCAATTAAGGGCTGGATAGCTCAGATGGAAGAGCACTGGTACATTGTTAATCCAGAGGTCTCGTTTCAAGTCCCGGTCCAGTCAAAGTTTTCTTTGCTAATTTTTGGGGTTGATTTGTTTTTGTCCCTGCTCTGTGTAGGACTACTTGGAGACCAAACGCCTGGTCTTCCCCCGCTTCTACTTCCTGAGCAACGACGAACTCTTGGACATCTTGGCTCAGAGCAAGAACCCAGATGCCGTCCAGGTCAGTCTTAAAGAGGGCAATGTGGTTTGGCTGTGACCCCCTTCACCAACCTCCCCACACATACCATTTGCCATTTTTTTCAATTTATCAAGACTTTTCATGCTGAACCGCTTCACGCCGGGCGTTTTTCCAGTGCCCATGACCGCCATATGTTTTATTTTGGGGCGTCATTTTTCAAATCTTGTTTAACAATCGGAACAATATATTTCTGTGAAATAAATCGATAAGGGTATACTATGGGTGCAAGAGAGTAAAACCTGACACAATTTGGACGTCGTTGTGGCTTTTGTCAAGTGATTATCCGTTCGAAAAAAGGGCCCATTGTGCGTCATCAATGGACCGTAACGGACTTGTGTGTGTGCGTGTACGGTACTGTCAATCCCTGACCGCACACTAGCCTCCACCTGCAGGCAGTCAAATCTTCGAGTCGGTCGGCCACAACCGAGCGTACAGATTGCGGTGAAGAATGTGGGTGGAATTCCACTGCCTGACCGACGACCGTTGGGCTGTGTGGCATGCAAACACAATGTCCCCCGCGTGCTTTCAGCTGCAGCGCGGTATCCCTCGATCATCCACAGTAAAGGTCCCACAATAGCGCAATTGTTGCCGGTAATCTTACAATTCATGTGGCAACTTGTGGGTCTTTGTCATGATTCGTATTGATTTGTTCCAAGCTGAAAAAGAGTCTTTGTTTTACATGTGGACAATAGTGGTGCTCGGATTCGGAGGGCCCTGTCGCATAGTAAAACCTACGGAACTCCGATTTCGGAGGTCCTGTCGTGAAGTGGTTAAGGGGCTCTAAGGAATTGGTCTCTGGTTGTCCCATGTGTGTTTGTGTTCACTCTCTCCGCCTGTCATCCCTCTACCAGCCTCATCTGGTGAAGTGCTTTGGTAACATCAAGAGCCTGGAGATTGTCAGGGAGCCCAAGCTGCCTCCGACGGTCCGCACCATGCTGTCCGCTGAGGGAGAGGCCATCCTCATGCCAAAGTAAGTCCAGCAAAAAAAGAAAAACCACCCTCTGTCAGATTCTAAATAATGTACAAGAATTCCATACCTCTTCCAAACCACGGATATTATGATTTGTATATTCTTTATGATAGTCATCAAGATTTTCAATGTAGCATTGTGCAATTCATTCCAATCCAATCCAATCCAATCCAATCTAATTCAATTCATTCCAATCTAACAAAATTCAATCCATCCAGTCCAATCTAATCCAATCCAATCCATTCCAATCTAACCCAATTCAATCCAATCCAATCTAACCCAATTCAATCCATCAAATCCAATCTAATCAAATCCAATCCAGTCCAATCAAATCAAATCAAATCAAATTAATTCCATTCCATTCCAATCCAACCCAACTCATTCCAATCGAGTCCAATCCAATCCAATCCAGCAGTCCAGTCTAGTCCAATCCAAACCAATTCAATCCAATCCAAACCAATTCAATCCAATCCAATCCAATCCAATCCAATCCAATCCAATCCAACCCAACCCAATCCAATCCAATCCAATCCAATCCAATCCAATCCAATCCAACCCAACCTAATCCAATCTAATCCAATCCAATCCCACCCCATGCCATCCCATCCCATCCCATCCCATCCCATCCCATCCAATCCAATCCAATCCAATCCAATCCAATCCAATTAATTCCATTCCAATCCAATCCAATCCAATTCAATCCAATCCAATCCAATCCAGTAAGTCAGTGCCACTAACTAACATGTGCCCTTTAGTTTCAGGCTGTTTCATGTTTCCCCTTTCCTCTTGAATAGTGACAGCCTAGAAATGCCCTTGCCCTTGTAATGCAGGAATGGGTCAGAGAGTCCTTGCACTAAATCCCAAGTCTGTCTGTCTCTTCCTCTCTCGTCCCAGGAATGTGCGGGCCAGAGGTCCCGTTGAGCAGTGGCTGGGCAGCGTAGAGTCGGCCATGTTTGACACCGTAAAGAGGTCAGTTAGATTGTCTCTCTCCCCCCTCCCCCTCCTCCCTCCTCTAATCCCCTCTCTCAAACTCCCAGACAGCTAACAGCAGACTGAACGCACGGACAAACCATTTGCAATGCAGACCTCTTTCATTAGGACCGTTCCCACTACACCAAATAAATGCGATTATTCGGATCGCAATTTGAATCGCGATTCAAACTCCACTTTTTTTGCGTGTGGGGACACAATAAACGCGATTATTAGTGGGATTTGAATCGCGATTTGGACTCCACTAAGAGTGAGATTTCTTCAAATAATCGCGTTTATTTGGGACACGATGTGTGTGGGAACGCTCCGCTCAAATCGCACCGTTTTTTTTTTAAGCCCACGATGCATTGCGCGCGAATGCCATTTCCTGCCAGCAGCTTACTGCCAGGGAGTGCAGCACAGGGTTTGTTTACTTTCGTCAGTGAGTCCCGCCATTCCCGCTTGCACAGCGCGACCACAATGCTAACCGCAATCGGCTCGTGTTTATTTGCGACGCGATTATTTGGCCTGTGTGGACACGAAAAAAAAAAAAGTTTTTGAATCGCGATTCAAATCGCGATTATTTTCATAGTGGGAACGGCCCTTCTGAGGTTTGCCCTGCTCGACTCGATAAACTCTGAGTGCAGTGCTCGATTTTTATATACTTATTCCCCTGAACAGCGCCGATACGCAATTGCAGGATAGCTGTAAGTAAACGCCTTCAGTAAGTACTGTGGTTGTCAGAAACGTCAAATACATGTCAATATGCATTAGGGATAAGTTTGACGTAGGTTCAAAGCACGTTACTCATTTGCTAAAAATGATTTCAGGGTACACTAGATGTTATATAGATGAATTCAGTCTCATGAGTAATTTGTATGAACGTGTGCCACGGATTGTGTCACTTACCTACAACTTATGGACTGCGCATGTAGAATGTGTCAGCAATATGCTGGCATACGTCGAAGAAAAGCAAACTTGTGCATTCAGGAACTTATTCAATGACTGCGCTGTGCTATGACGTACACCAACATGCTTCAGTATGTTCTATAGTCAATGTACGCCAGAGTATTTGCCAAAATTGTTCACGCACACAGGCCTTGGCTGGTTAAATTGTCAAGGTGTGACGGGGCCGTAAGGCCCGACCTGAATCTGTGATTAATGGTATTGTTGTCTATGTTGTGGTCTTTCTCTCTCTTTCTTTCCCTCTCCTGAAAACCCTCCCTCCCTCGTTCTGATCTGACAGATGTATGAAATTTGCCATGATGGATCGCCGGCTGCTGAACGCTTGGCCCGACCCCGGCACCTACTCTCTCGAGTCCGTGTTGTTGTTGGTTTTTTGTTCCCTTCTTTCTCCTTCTCACGCAACCCAATCGGGGCCCAATTTCGTAGAGCCGCGTAAGCGTGAAAATCTGCTAAGCAGGAAAAGTCTTCCTCGTGTAAGCAGGATTACAAACTGCATGGCGATGTGATGTCAATTGCTTTTAACTTGTATTCCACTAACTCTTTTAATTGCCACGAAACAAAAGTGAAGTTTGGGTCGGCAAGGTGAACCTATGAATCCTGATTTTTTTGTGCTTAGGCAAATTTCGGCGTTTAAGCGGCTCTACGAAATTGGCCCCTGTTCCGTGACTCATTCTCATCATCCTTGTTTATGTTGTTGTTGCTGTTTGTTTGTTTGTTTGTTTGTTTGTTTTGTTTGTTTTGTTTTGAGGGTTTGAGGTATTCTTCCCCGCTAACATCGTTCATGAACCTTTTGGTCCCGCTGCATCTGATAAACAAAATGATTCATTGGCTGCATTTCTTTGACAATTTTTTACATTGTTTCAATCAATGCCGTATGAAAGTAAAACTACTTCCTCTCAAAAAAAAAAACCACCCACCAAGCCTTGCCATTGCTCCCTGATTAAATCATGAATGAAAGGGGTTAGAGGTCAGATGGTTATTGTCCTCGGTGGAATCTTAAAAAAAAAATACTGAAAAAAAAAATTACTGAAAGTAGTGGGTTTCTTTTTCCAATTCCAAATCCAGCGAAGCAACAGTAGATGTTCTAACTGCATCCAGCGGTGCATTAAAAAAAAAAATAATAATAATAATTTTATCTTTATGATGCAGAGGCGACTTTTCCTGGCCTGAGAAATTTCCCAAATAACACCGAGATGATTTATTCCTAAATTGAGAGGGCTTGATGTTTTGGATTCTAGTGGGACCTCCCTCAAAGGTTGGAATTCCCATCTCTGAGGACGCTCCCCCTGGAAACCAAGCATCAGGTCTCTTTGAGATGAGTACGACTCTAAAAGAAGCCAAACACAAGATCTCCTCAGAGTGGTACTCCAGGGACATGACTCACACGGTGTCACTGCAAACTCTCCTACACTTCTGGGCGCAATTTTTATAGAGCCGCTTAAAGCCCCTACACAACATTGGTAAGATCGAAAAGCAGAAATGTTAACAGATTTACATGAACATTATACAGTTTGAAGATGGTTATAGTAGAAACCTCTCACTGAAATATTTCTGCCTAAAATGTTGTAATTTGGGAGAAGTGAGTAAAAGAAATAGTTTACGTTTCACCGAGATCTAAACTATTTTTTATTTTTTTATTGAGTTGAAATTTTCACAGTTGTGCTATTTCATGCATATGTTGGATCAGACAACGTATGGATACTATTCTTTGACCTCGACCAATGTTGTGTAGGGGCTTTAAGTGTGAAAATCGGCTAAGCATTAAAAGTCTTCCCCAGGTAAACAGGATTACAAATCACACTGCAATGTGATGTCAATTGACTTCTGACTCGTATTCCACTCATTTTTGCTTAGCATAAAAAAAGAAGAATGAGGTATGGGTTGTCAAGGTGATCCTATGAATCATGACATGTTTTGGTTCCCCGGTTGCCAGCCAAAGTTACACATGCATTTCATGCCAAGCACTCTGTATAAAAGTAACAGAAATGTAAAGTACGGTTGGCAATCACGTTTTTAACCATTTTCATGCTTCTCAAAAGTTAGAGGGCCTGACGTTTCGATCCTAGCAGGACCTTTTTCAAAGGCAGAGTGACAAGGACAAACACAAACACACTTTCATGCTTACCAGATTTTCGTGCTTAAGCAGCTCTATGAATTTGGCCCCGGATATTATCTAGTCTTTACAGTCAATATGGGATATTTCTTGGTTTATCTGTTTCTAGTTGAGCTCTTTAATGATGCACACTCTCGGTGCATGAACTGACTTTCCAAATCTATCTTCAATCAAAGAAACCACAAACTTAGGTCCTGGTAAACTAACGTTGACTACAATTGCACCTTTCATTCTTAAGCACGTTTAAAGACAAAGAACTGACCGACATCCAATACTTCCCCGAATACTAAACGATTTTTGAAAACATTTGAAAGATGGCAAAGAAAACTTTGACTGGACCGGGACTTGAACCCGAGACCTCTGATTTTGCCTAACAGTCCTCTTACCATCAGAGCTATCCAGCCATTAGATGATGGCCCTCCCTGATAGTCAACTACATTAGTCTTTACTGGGGTGGGGGTGCCAGTCAGAAGCATTCAACCTTTAACTGCCGTATATATCCAGGATCACACCCACCCCTGTTTCAGATAGCAAAGAATATTTGACCACTCCCAGAATTGACCTCTGGTTGAACATTCCACAGCAGTCTAGCACCTTGTAGACAAATAGTCAGCTACTGTATGTTTGCCAGGGAGGTTATGGTGGGGGTGCCAGTCTGAAGCGATTAACCATTCACTCTGCTGTAAATCTCCAGGGATCGCACTTCCCTTTCCTCCATAGATTTGCTTGTAAAAAAAATTGCTAAATTGATAGCACACAAATTTTGTAATCCACATAGTCAATGATTGAAATGTCAAAATCTCAACAGGCCCCTGACATTTTCAATCATCGCAGGACCATTCTCAAAAACCCAGAAAGGCTCATGGAGAGGTCCTGCTAGGATTCAAACTTCAGGTCCACTAGATTTTTTTCTCCCGAATTTCGAATATGTCGGAAGGATGCAGCAATGGCTCTATCTCTTGCCTCATACCCTGAACAAACTCACCCCACACGCCTTTCAGAAAGTGTTAGTCTATTTTCATTTCAACATTCTTGCAATTTTTTTTTAGCCCATTAAAATGTCTCAATTTTGTTGTTGTCCTTCACCATAAACAAGCAAATAAACCAATAAAAGCATTTTAACATTTTAATCCACAAATTTGGAAAGAATATGCTTTATCTCATTCCATTTTTGACTTCCATGGACGTCAGTAATCCACAAACCGTCGTCACACATTCATTTTTAACGATTTTCATTTTCGCAACCACAGCCATTGATAATCCAACTTATCACTAAGGTTAAAGGTATACAGAAATCAAAATTAACTTGGGGTTAAATAAATCGGTTTTGTTATAAACGTGTCTATCATTTTTGAGACCAAAAATGAATTTAGCCAAAAAACGCTATATTTTGGTCCAAAAATTGTGCCCCCCCCACCTTGGGGACGAACGCACTACGTCACATACAAAATTTGTGGTCAGCCTTGAGGTCGTGCGCTTTGCACTGGCCATGCATTGTCTCTATTATCTATCAGCCGTAAATACCGCACTGTCACATGCGTAGTAGCGCACTTTATCGTCTCAGCATTTCGATCGCCTCGCTCGGCTGCTTTTGGTCTGTATGTGACGTCACATGCTCACAGGGGGAATTTTGGGGGGCGGGGCGAACATGGACTTTTTTCAATGTTTTGGGGTGAAATTAGGCTCTAACAAAATTTTTAAAAATCAATCCTGTATTGATTATATTGTGAACATTACCTAAGGAGAGTTTTTAGCTCTTTTTAAAATCCTATTTATGTAGACCTTTAAGGGGTTGCGGTAGTCAGTGTACAGGCAAATCACATGTTTTTACTCTTTAGTTTTTTGTTCGATGTTGGGTTAATTAATGTCCTTGCCTGATCCAAGGTACACACACATGTATGTGTAAGGTTATTACACCACATGCTCTCTGCCCAGTACAAGATCATTTGCATCCTTTAAGTACCGTATTTTTTTCTCTTTTTTTTCTGTACTATGTAGGGTTTTTTTATAAAAAAAAAAAAAAATTGCCAAGAAAATTTGACGTGGATCGTCTCTTCCCTGCTAAAAAAATTGCAAGCGCTGCCAATATCTTGCATAGCATTTAAAAAAAAATTATCTATTCAATGAATTTGGGCCCTTTGAGTTAACAAAGTGTGCCTTCAAGTTTTGTTCAATTTCTGTTGTTTGGTTTGTTTTGTTTTGTTGTTTTTCTCTCTTTTTTTGTCCAAATACCGGCTGACCACTTTTTGTTAGCTTGCTGATGCATTTTGATCCGCACTGACGAAAAAAAAATTCACCTGAAAAATTGAAATCTTGTTTATTACAACTGAACTCAAAAGGGAAAGAGCGAAGCTGCCTGCCTAGTTTCACCTTGATCGATTAAACTCTCCCCCCTTCTCTTTCCGGCAATGATAACGTAATCGTTTGCCTCGCGGTTTCAAGAACCAATTCCCTGTGCTACGGATCCTTTGCTTCACTTAGCTGTTAACCATTGACGCCAAAACGTGCACTTCTCTATGGGGTCCTGGATCCCCGGTCCCCACCACTTAAAAGTGCGCACGTGCATGGTATTTAATACACAAATGAATAACAGCATCCGAAGGGATACCACTGAAAGACTAACTAGTGGCGTTAATCTGCTAAGCACAGAAAAACTCTTCCTTGTGTAAACAGGATTGCAAACCACATTGCAATAGGTCTGCTTTCACTGCTCAAATAATCGTAATTTGAGAAAGGTCCTGCAAGGTTTGAAACGACAGGACCTAAAGGCCTTTAAATAATCTTAAAAAAAAAAAAATCATCAATGACTATCTACTTGATTTGTTAATAATAATCCTGATAAAAATAATGATCCTTTGTTGAGAAAGACATTGTTTAGCGTTGCTTATTAATGAAATATTTTCTTTTTATCTTGTTTTCCTTTAATGCAGTACTAATTTAGTCTGTTTTTGTTTCAGAGAAATGCATGCGTCACAAAAAAAATTATACATTTATATTCCCTTGGTTTTGACACTCTTTGAATTTATTTATGTTTTGTGGGGGATGTTGATCATCTAACAATTTTTAATTGAAAAAATGCCTTTTCAGAATTCCTTTAACAGGCCCATAAACAGGAATCTAGTATTTTTGCTTTAAATCTAAAATTTAGTGGGCCTGACGTTTCGATCCTAGCAGGACCTTTGCTTTAACGGATCCCCCCTTACCCCATAAGAGCGTAAATTTATTGTAACCCTCAAAACCCTTTAATTGTTAGACTTAAAGGGAGAGTACACCATTTGCAAAGGGCTCAAATTCCGGACATTCCAAATTTTAAGATTACTTACTCAGCCGGAAGTTTGTAATATCAGCTATCAATTTTAGCCCTAAAAAATCTGGAGTTTTCTAAAAAAAAGAAGAGGAATTTTGGTAAATTTCTAACAATCGCCCCACGAAACATTTGTTGGAACAAAGTGTTCCTTTTACAAATACTGCCCTCTATGTCTGAAAAAAATTTAATTTAATTTCCACTTTTTTGTTCATAATGTGGTTGACAGATTTAGCCAAAACGTATGCAGATGTGTTATTTTCATGTATACGTTGAGCTTGACAAAGTATGGAAGCGATTCTTTGACCTTCGCAAATGGTGTGCCCTACCTTTAACACCAAGAAATGATTACTAATACTCATACAAATAGACTGATTGCGCGACCAATGTTTACACCCCATCACACATGACTTATAGTTTGGTATTTTTTCATCCCATTTGGTCCAGAGCAGGAGTGGGAAATGGGCAAAGAAGACTATCACATTGTCAGTTCACATTCTTCTTTGTACATTTCCATCGCTGCTCCGTGCCAAATGAGATGCAAAAATACCCACTATACATGTATGGTAAGTCATGTGATGGCATGTAAACAGTGGTCACGCAATCGGTCTATTTAGACGGTCTTAAAAGGAAACAAACTTAAAACTTAAAACCTCTTGAAACCTTTCTGTATTCAAAGAAGGTGTGCGGGGCCTTATGGTAGACCACTTTATTGAAACTTTCCTTTTCAAATAAAATTTTAGAGTTGGTTGTGTCCTGATGGGATGTGAACCTCCCATTGCACTTGCTGAGTTGAGAAGCATGAGTGAAACTGAGAAATCCATTCTCCATTCCAGTCCTGTCATGAAAAATGTTTCAGCACACCGTCATCTCATGTTCATCATTTGCATCTTGATTTTTTTTTTTTTTTTTCATTCTCCAATTACATTTGACCACTTCCCGCCGGGCATCTTTTTCAGTGTTCGTGACCACCACACATGGTTATTTTTCTAAAAATGTGCCATTTTCAAAACTCGCTAAACAATTTTGAAAAAAAAAACCAAAACAGTGAAATAAATCTTTAAGAGTATGTGTGCAAGCGAGTTAAACTTGGCACAATCGGATGTCTGTGTGGCTTTTGCTATACTGCATATTGTTTTGTGGTTAGCTGAAAAGAGTCTTTGTTTAAAAACTTGGACAATAGTGGTGCCCGGATTCGGAGGGCCGGTACACTTGGACAATAGTGGTGCCCGGATTCGGAGGGCCGGTGTACTTGGACAATAGTGGTGCCCGGATTCGGAGGGCCGGTGCACTTGGACAATAGTGGTGCCTGGATTCGGAGGGCCGGTGCACTTGGACAATAGTGGTGCCCGGATTCGGAGGGCCGGTGCACTTGGACAATAGTGGTGCCCGGATTCGGAGGGCCGGTGCACTTGGACAATAGTGGTGCCTGGATTCGGAGGGCCGGTGCACTTGGACAATAGTGGTGCCCGGATTCGAAGGGCCGGTGCACTTGGACAATAGTGGTGCCCGGATTCGGAGGGCCGTTGCACTTGGACAATAGTGGTGCCCGGATTCGGAGGGCCGTTGCACTTGGACAATAGTGGTGCCCGGATTCGGAGGGCCGGTGCACTTGGACAATAGTGGTGCCCGGATTCGGAGGGCCCGGTGCACTTGGACAATAGTGGTGCCCGGATTCGGAGGGCCGGTGCACTTGGACAATAGTGGTGCCCGGATTCGGAGGGCCGGTGCACTTGGACAATAGTGGTGCCCGGATTCGGAGGGCCGGTGCACTTGGACAATAGTGGTGCCCGGATTCGGAGGGCCGGTGCACTTGGACAATAGTGGTGCCCGGATTCGGAGGGCCGGTGCACTTGGACAATAGTGGTGCCCGGATTCGGAGGGCCGTTGCACTTGGACAATAGTGGTGCCCGGATTCGGAGGGCCGGTGCACTTGGACAATAGTGGTGCCCGGATTCGGAGGGCCCGGTGCACTTGGACAATAGTGGTGCCCGGATTCGGAGGGCCGGTGCACTTGGACAATAGTGGTGCCCGGATTCGGAGGGCCGGTGCACTTGGACAATAGTGGTGCCCGGATTCGGAGGGCCGGTGCACTTGGACAATAGTGGTGCCCGGATTCGGAGGGCCCGGTGCACTTGGACAATAGTGGTGCCCGGATTCGGAGGGCCGGTGCACTTGGACAATAGTGGTGCCCGGATTCGGAGGGCCAGTGCACTTGGACAATAGTGGTGCCCGGATTTGGAGGGCCGGTGCACTTGGACAATAGTGGTGCCCGGATTCGGAGGGCCGGTGCACTTGGACAATAGTGGTGCCCGGATTCGGAGGGCCGGTGCATAGCAACACCACCGGCCCTCCAAATTCTTAACTCCCGATGCCAATGGTTAATCGCTGACATTGAAAATGCCTTCAAACCTCCTTGCTCTCAACCCAGACTAACCAAACAAGATAAAAACCCAGGAAATTATAACCCAACACTGCCTGATAACTCTGAATGTTTAACAAGTTCTCGCTGATCCTCTTAGCTTTAAGTCTTCCGCACTGGGTAAGGGTTTTCCCTTCCTCGCTTGTACAGAGCGCTTGATGCTCAGTGCTTTGCCTGATTGCCCTGGGCAAAACCCTACGCTGATGCTAAATCATGATTCATCGAAATTTGAATGGAAATTTGCTGGAACACACAGCCTCAATACTGCCCCTTGAAGTGGTTAGAGTTAAAACATGGCTTCACGATGCATGCCCATTGTTATTGAGTGCTGCTTGTTACCAGTCAGTAATAATCAGTCTCCGGTTTGGCTGAAAAAGAAAAAAAACCACCAAAAACGTAAGAATCCAGAAGACGGAATCGGAAAAATGCATTTTCAAAACCTCTTCTCATTCTGCCTTTGAGAAAGGTCCAGCTCAAATCGAAATTTCTGGCACTTTGATTTTTCTTTTTTAGAAATTGGAAGGCATTTTGAAAGAAAGATACTCATTTTTTTTTTTTATTGCCGGAGCAGATCACATCGTAAGAGGCATATGAAAGATGATCAATTTTGTCTGGATTTAAAGACACGTTTCTTATGCTTGGTTTTTGAAAAATATTTTGTTTGGGTAGAAACTTCAAAGAGTGCGTGCACCGGTGGGGACGCAACCTGCAGGACTGGGTTCTGGGACATCCAGGCCAGGTGGTGCTGACTGTGGTAAGTGCGTCTCATTGGGAGTTGGGTTACGATCTTAACCTTTGATCTTTGGACCTCTGTAGCCTCATCCTTCCCTTTCCCGTTCTCCCTCCAACCTGTGCGGAAGGTTTTGTGGCGACACCATGTAACGCATCTCTTTTGAGAAGGAGTGTGTGGGTTGGTAACTCAACGTTTCGGGCAGCGCGTGCTCACCCTCCCGAGCCTTGCCTCTGTCTGTTTTTATTCAAACTGGACTTGAGGGCCAAACTGTGATGGCCTTCAACTGGCCTCAGGGCCACTGGCTGCAGCCAAGTTTGAACTCTCCACCCTCTCACTCTTTCATGCTCTCTCCTCTCCCCCTCTCGCTTTCTCTCTCCCCTCTCTCTTTCTCTCTCTCTCTCCCCTCTTTATATATATCTCACTCCCCTCTCTCTCTTCCTTTTTTTCTGTCTCTCTCTCTCCATTCCGCTCTCTCTCACTCACTCGCACTCTGTCTCCCCCTCTTTCACTCCCTCTCCCTCTCTCTCTCTCTTGCTCTCTGCTTTCCCTCTCTCGCTCTCGCTCTCGCTCTCGCTCTCCCCTCTCTCTTTCTCTCTCCCCACTCTCTGTCTCTCTGTATCTGTCTGTCTGGCTTTCTCTTTCTATATACATATATTTCTCTCCCCCTCTTCCACTCTCTCACTCCCCACTCCCTCCCTCTTTTACTCTCTCTCTTTTCTCTCTCCACCTCTCTCTCTCCCCCTCTCTCTCTCTCTATCTGTCCCTCCCTCTCCCCCACCCTCTCTCTCTCCCTCTCTTCTCTCTCTCTGTCCCTCCGTCTCTCCCCCTCTCTCTTTTCTCTCTCCACCTCTCTCTCTCACTCTGTCCCTCTCTCTCTCCCCCCCTCTCTCTCCCTCTCTTCTCTCTCTCTGTCCCTCCCTCTCTCCCCCTCTCTCTTTTCTCTCTCCACCTCCCTCTCTCTTTCTCCCTTTCTCTCTCTCACTCTCTCTCTCTCTCTCTCTCTCTCTCTCTCTCTCTCTCTCTCTCTCTCTCTCTCTCTCTATCTCCCCCCCTCTCTCTCTTCTCTCTCTCTCACTCTCTCTCTCTCTTCTCTCTCTCTCTCTCACTCTAACTCTCTCTCTCACTCTAACTCTCTCTCTCTCTCTCCCACTCCAACCTCCTTCCAGGTTCAGATCATGTTCAACCGAGACGTGGTGGCCAGCCTGGAGTCGCCGAGGCCCGGCTCCTCGCTGGTGGAGACCCGGGACAAGCTGGTTCTGCGTCTGAACACGCTGGCCGGCCTGGTGACCAAGCCACTCAGCTCCTTCCAGCGCCACAGCGTGGAGGCCCTCATCACCATCATGGTCCACGGCCGGGACATCCTCAACAACCTGATTGAGGCTAAGGTCCGACGCAGCGACGACTTTGACTGGACCAGGTAGGTCTCCCTCCCCCCCTCCCTCTCCCGCCCCGGCCATTCTGACAAATTCTGACTTACCCCTCTCTTCTAACCCAACTCATTTCATTACTCCCAGTGGAGAATAGGGCGTCTTTTCCTCTTCCACTCTCTCCCTCCTTTTTGGGCTTCCATCGCAGGCTGTAAACCATGTTCACTTTGACTGGACCAGGTAGGTCTCCCCCCCTCCCTCACCCGCCCCGCGGCCATTCTGACAAATTCTGACTTACCCCTCTCTTCTAACTCAACTCATTTCATTACTCCCAGTGGAGAATGGGGCGTCTTTTCCTCTTCCACACTCTCCCTCCTTTTTGGGCTTCCAACGCAGGCTCTAAACCATGTTCACTTTGACTGGACCAGGTAGGTCTCTCCCCCCCCCTCCCTCGCCCGCCCCGGATATTCTGACAAATTCTGACTTACTCCTCTCTTCTAACTCAACTCATTTCATTACTCCCAGTGGAGAATGGGGCGTCTTTTCCTCTTCCACACTCTCCCTCCTTTTTGGGCTTCCACCGCAGGCTCTAAACCATGTTCACTTTGACTGGACCAGGTAGGTCTCCCCCCCTCCCTGTCTTGCCCGCCCCGGCCATTCTGACAAATTCTGACTTACCCCTCTCTTCTAACTCAACTCATTTCATTACTCCAAGTGGAGAATAGGGCGTCTTTTCCTCCTCCACTCTCTCCCTCCGTATTGGGCTTCCATCACAGGTTGTAAACCATGTTCACTTTGACTGGACCAGGTAGGTCTCCCCCCCTCCCTCCCTCTCGCCCGCCCCGGCCATTCTGACAAATTCTGACTTACCCCTCTCTTCTAACTCAACTCATTTCATTACTCCCAGTGGAGAATGGGGCGTCTTTTCCTCTTCCACACTCTCCCTCCTTTTTTGGTCTTCCATCGCAGGCTCTAAACCATGTTCACTTTGACTGGACCAGGTAGGTCTTCCCCCCGCCCTCCCTCGCCCGCCCTGGCCATTCTGACAAATTCTGACTTACCCCTCTCTTACTAACTCAACTCATTTCATTACTCCCAGTGGAGAATTTCCTCTTCCACTATCTCCCTCCTTTTTGGGCTTCCATCACAGGTTGTAAACCATGTTCACTTTGACTGGACCAGGTAGGTCTCTCCCCCCCCTCCCTCTCGCCCGCCCCGGATATTCTGAGAAATTCTGACTTACCCCTCTCTTCTAACTCAACTCATTTCATTACTCCAAGTGGAGAATAGGGCGTCTTTTCCTCTTCCACTCTCTCCCTCCATTTTTGGCTTCCATCGCAGGCTCTAAACCATGTTCACTTTGACTGGACCAGGTAGGTCTCCCCCCCCCCCTCCCTCTCGCCCGCCCCGGCCATTCTGACAAATTCTGACTTACCCCTCTCTTCTAACTCAACTCATTTCATTACTCCCAGTGGAGAATAGGGCGTCTTTTCCTCTTCTACACTCTCCCTCCTTTTTGGGCTTTCACCGCAGGCTCTAAACCATGTTCACTTTGACTGGACCAGGTAGATCCCCCCCCCCTCCCTTGCCCGCCCCGGCCATTCTGACAAATTCTGACTTACCCCTCTCTTCTAACTCAACTCATTTCATTACTCCCAGTGGAGAATAGGGCGTCTTTTCCTCTTCTACACTCTCCCTCCTTTTTGGTCTTCCATCGCAGGCTCTAAACCATGTTCACTTTGACTGGACCAGGTAGGTCTCCCCCCCCCCCTCCTTCGCCCGCCCCGGCCATTCTGACAAATTCTGACTTACCCCTCTCTTCTAACTTAACTCATTTTATTACTCCCAGTGGAGAATAGGGCGTCTTTTCCTTTTCCACACTCTCCCTCTTTTTTGGGCTTCCATCGCAGGTTGTAAACCATGTTCACTTTGACTGGACCAGGTAGATCCCCCCCCCCTGTCTTGCCCACCCCGGCCATTCTGACAAATTCTGACTTACCCCTCTCTTCTAACTCAACTCATTTCATTACTCCCAGTGGAGAATGGGGCGTCTTTTCCTCTTCCACACTCTCCCTCCTTTTTGGTCTTCCATCGCAGGCTCTAAACCATGTTCACTTTGACTGGACCAGGTAGGTCTCCCCCCCCCTGTCTTGCCCGCCCCGGCCATTCTGACAAATTCTGACTTACCCCTCTCTTCTAACTCAACTCATTTCATTACTCCAAGTGGAGAATAGGGCGTCTTTTCCTCTTCCACACTCTCCCTCCTTTTTGGGCTTCCACCGCAGGCTCTAAACCATGTTCACTTTGACTGGACCAGGTAGATCCCCCCCCCTCCCTTGCCCGCCCCGGCCATTCTGACAAATTCTGACTTACCCCTCTTTTCTAACTCAACTCATTTCATTACTCCCAGTGGAGAATGGGGCGTCTTTTCCTTTTCCACACTCTCCCTCTTTTTTGGGCTTTCACCGCAGGCTCTAAACCATGTTCACTTTGACTGGACCAGGTAGGTCCCCCCCCCCTCCCTCGCCCGCCCCGGCCATTCTGACAAATTCTGACTTACCCCTCTCTTCTAACTCAACTCATTTCATTACTCCAAGTGGAGAATAGGGCGTCTTTTCCTCCTCCACTCTCTCCCTCCTTTTTTGGCTTCCATCGCAGGCTGTAAACCATGTTCACTTTGACTGGACCAGGTAGGTCCCCCCCCTGTCTTGCCCGCCCCGGCCATTCTGACAAATTCTGACTTACCCCTCTCTTCTAACTCAACTCATTTCATTACTCCCAGTGGAGAATGGGGCGTCTTTTCCTCCTCCACTCTCTCCCTCCGCCTTGGGCTTCCACCGCATGCTCTAAACCATGTTCACTTTGACTGGACCAGGTAGGTCCCCCCCTCCCTCTCGCCCGCCCCGGATATTCTGACAAATTCTGACTTACCCCTCTCTTCTAACTCAACTCATTTCATTACTCCCAGTGGAGAATGGGGCGTCTTTTCCTCTTCCACTCTCTCCCTCCGTCTTGGGCTTCCACCGCAGGCTCTAAACCATGTTCTGCAGCGGTTGAGTTAGTTTCTTTCTTTTTGGGACCGGTCTTCTCCATTAAGGGCTCATTTTTGAGTTTGCTCTTTGGTTTTATTGGATCTCAAAAGTTGGAGGGCCTGACGTTTCGATCCCAGCAGGACCTTCTCTCACAGGCAAAGAATTGATTTGATTTGATTTGATTTACAGCGGTTCAATGGCAAAATAAAATTGAAAAACTAGAAAACGTCTTCCCAATACAGTTTTAAATTTTCAGGTGGCTCGATTTGATCATTGTGACATGGACTGATTCTCAACCTTGATGATTCAGAACATTGACTCAGACTTGAAAGATGTGACTCAGATCAGAAATTTCGTGACTCAAATATAAGTCGGTTTCCTTTTGTTCCTCCATTATTACTTTTTTTTGTATCATGCACATTCACTCAAGACAAGGGTATAAAGCCACTCAAGGTTAAGGGCTAAGGAAAGAAGGAGATAGAGAGGGACTCAGGAAGGCTGGAGATTCCTCTTAAAAAGGGTAATATGCAAAAATGTTGCAAACTGATTACTGACTAAATTTGCCAAAATGCAAATCTCAACATTTAGTGGGCCTGACATCTCGATCCTAGCAGGACCTTTCTCAAAGGCAAGATAATCCGTCCCTGTCTTCCGCCGTTCCTCCATTTCTGTTCTTTCACCTTTTTTCTCTGGAATTTCCGAACCCCCAACCAGACAGCTGCGGTATGAGTGGGACGAGCAGCACAACACCTGCATGGTGCAGCAGGCCAACGCCTCCTTCCAGTACGGCTACGAGTACCTGGGCTGCTCCAGCCGCCTGGTCATCACGCCGCTGACGGACCGCTGCTACCTGACGCTGACCGGCGCCCTGTACCTCCACCTGGGCGGATCCCCGGCCGGACCGGCGGGCACCGGCAAGACGGAGACGGTCAAGGACCTGGCCAAGGCCATCGGCAAGCAGTGCCTGGTCTTCAACTGCTCAGAGGGACTGGACTACAAGGTAATCATGATGATGATAATAGTCAAGACTTAAGCCGCGTTTCCACTGGACTTAAATTTAACCGAGACAATGGTTAAATTTCCAATGGTCAAATTTGACCGTCATTTCCACTTGGACTTTTGAGTCGGTCTTCAACTGCTCACAGGGACTAGACTACAAGGTAATCATGATGATAATAGTCAAGACGCGTTTTCCACTGGACTAAAATTTTACCGAGACGATGGTTAAATTTCCAATGGTCAAATTTGACCGTCGTTCCCACTTGGACTTTTGAGTCGGTCTTTAACTGCTCAGAGGGACTAGACTACAAGGTAATGATGATGATGATAATAATAGTCAAGACTTAAGCCGCGTTTCCACTGGACTAAAATTTTACCGAGACGATGGTTAAATTTCCAATGGTCAAATATGACCGTCGTTCCCACTTGGACTTTTGAGACTACAAGGTAATCATGATGATAATAATAATAGTCAAGACTTACCTGTATAATCAGGGATGTAAGACAAATCTTACAGGTTAAAAGCAGTCTTAAAAAGATGAGTTTTAAAATTGAGTGGGCCTGACGTTTCGATCCTAGCAGGACCTTTCTCAAAGGACAAAACAGATACATGTACACGAAGGAAGGGGGAAGAGAGTAAATGTATCTGCTTTGTCCTTGTCACTCTGCCTTTGAGAAAGGTCCTGCTAGGATCGAAATGTCAGGCCCACTCAATTTTGAGATTTGCACTTTGGTAATTTTAGTCAGTAAGCAGTTTGCAACATTTTTGTATATCACTTCAAGATGTGTTTTGCATTGCTGACCTGGCAGCTTATTCCACAAAGTAGGGGCAGCATATTGAAAAGCCTGATCACCTAGGAGATTCTGCAGCGTATGGTAGAGCACTAGTGCACTAAGCCAGATAAAGTGGGAATTACCTGCATATAATTCACACCGCGCTCTTGTGTTGTAGACAGTTTTCAGTTTGACCACTGTGCCAAAAGTCATCGCTTTCGAGTACAGCCCTGAGAAGGGTCAGTAACCTTGTGGAGAGTGTGCCATGCTCTGCACCATCGTCCAGAGTTTTCTGGATTCCAACTAATGGTCCTGTTCATGTGTCGTTGTCGTTGTTGTTTTGCCGCTGCTGCTGCACCCACCCACCACATCCGCCCCGGCGACCGCAGATGATGGGCAAGTTCTTCTCAGGCCTGGCGCAGTCGGGCAGCTGGTGCTGCTTTGATGAGTTCAATCGTATCGATGTGGAAGTGCTGTCTGTCATTGCTCAGCAGCTGCACAGCATCAAGACGGCCAAGGACCAGAATGCACTCAGGTAAACCAAGGCGGACCAGCATCGGCCCGGTCTCTGGATAGTCTCTGGCTTTTTCTCTCTCTCTGAATCAATCTGTTTATCTCTGTGTTTCTGTTTCTCTGTGTGACCCTTCTTTCATCCTCCTCATTCTTCTCATTCTCCTCCTTCTCATTCTCCTCCTCCTCATTCTCCCATGCCTTATTCTCCTCTTTCTCCTCATTTTCCTCCTTCTCATTCTCCTCCTCCTCCTCCTCCTCCTCATCCTCCACATTCTACTTCTCATTCCCCTCCTCATTCTCCTCCTCATTCTCCTCCTCATTCGCCTCCTCATTCTCCCCTCCTCATTCTCCTCATTCTCCTCCTCATTCTCTCCTTCTTATTCTCCTCCTCATTCTCTCCTCCTTATTCTCCTCCTCATTCTCCTTCTCCTCTTCATTCTCCCTCTTCTCATTCTCCTCCTCATTCTCCTCCTCATTCTCCTCATTCTCATTCTCCTCATTCTCATTCTCATTCTCATTCTCCTCATTCTCATTCTCCTCATTCTCATTATAATTCTTCTAATTCTCCTCATTCTCCTCCTCTACCTCCTCATTCTCCTCCTCTACCTCATCGTTCTCCTCTTCCTCCCCCTCATTCTCCTCCTCATTCTCCTCTTCACTCTCCTCATTCTCCTCATTCTCCTCCTTCTCATTCTCCTCCTCATTCTCCTCCTCATTCTCCTCATTCTCCTCATTCTCCTTATTCTCCTCATTCTCCTCATTCTCCCCCTCTTCCTCCTCATTCTCCTCCTTCTCATTCTCCTCCTCATTCTCCTCATCCTCCTCATTCTCCTCATCCTCCTCATCCTCCTCATTCTCCTCATTCTCCTCATTCTCCTCATTCTCCTCCTCATCCTCGTCATTATCCTCCTCCTCCTCCTCCTCTTCTCCGCCTCTTCCTTTACGCAAACGATTATAGCTATCTCTCTCTTCTGTTAATACAGGTTTGTGTTTGAAAGTCGAGACATTCGACTCAACAGCACGTGCGGCGTTTTCATCACCATGAACCCTGGGTAAGTTCACCACTTTAAAGTATTTCACGTCAATCTGGTCAGTTGACAGTTAGATAAGACTTAAGGCTTTGCACGGTGGGTTAATCAATAATAGGAAGGTTTGCAGTGACACCATGTACAAGGTCTCTTAAAGAAGAGGTGTGGTTCTGAAAAGAACCTGAGTTACCACTCAGGTTCTTTTCAGAAAAGAACCTGAGTTACCACACCTCTTCTTTAAGAGACCTTATACATGGTGTCACCGCAAACCTTCCTATATCAGTGGACAGTTCTTGATTGAAAACAAAGAAGGGAATGCCTTCATGTGATTTTCAACTGGCTTAAAAAAAAAAGGTTCTTCGGAGATCGTATATTCACAGGGCTCGACGTTAGCACTAGCCCGGCGGTCATTGTCTAGTTAAAACAGCTGCGGGCTAGTAAAATGACCTACTTTGCTAGCCCGACGGACTAGTAAAAAGTAGACGGCGTTGTGGCGGCAAAAAAACGATGCGGGCAGGGATGAGAAAGTAGAAACTAATAATTTGTTTTACTTAACCTAATAACCTTGTGTTTATCTTGAAATTTAGTGGGCCTGACGTTTCGATCCTAGCAGGACCTTTCTCAAAGGCCCTGCCTTTGAGAAAGGTCCTGCTAGGATCGAAACGTCAGGCCCACTCAATTTTAAGATTTGCATTTTGGTAATTTTAGTCAGTAAGCAGTTTGCAACATTTTTGTATATCACTCTAAACTTTGTGTTCAATTCAATATCGATTATACAGGGCTAGTAAAACTTGCTGCGGGCTAGCAAAAAACATTTACTCACCCGGTGGGCTAGTTAAAAAAAAAACGCGTGGCTTGTATTCTTTGGGGGTGTGTAATAATCCAATGTGGTGTGCGCTCCTGTCTTGTACCCAAAGCTACGCCGGTCGCGTTGAGCTCCCGGACAACCTGAAGTCGCTGTTCCGTCCCGTCTCCATGATGGTGCCAGACTACGCCCTGATTGCTGAGATCATGCTGTTCTCGGAGGGCTTCACCTCGGCCAAGTCCCTGTCCAACAAGATCGTCAACCTTTACCAGCTGGCTAGCAAGCAGCTCTCCCAGCAGGTGAGGAAGGAGGGAGGGGGTTGGGTGGGAGGTCGAGGACCGCCAGAGCCTCCTGAGGGGTTGGAGAGGGGGAGCCTAAAGGCCTAGAGCTATCTACTGAGCAAAAAATCTCTTGAGGTTGTGAGCTCAGCACGTATAGCTCACAGTGTGCGGTCAACTTTTCTGCCCCTCAAGGCTGTGACACCAATACCTGTACTGTTTGTTTTTGGAAATTTTTGGGGGGCATTTTGGAAATTTTGTTGGGCTCAGCATGTAGCTCACCTTATGCTTTCAACTTTTGGTGAGATTTCTGCCTCTCGAAGCCGTGAGACCAATATCTGTCCTGTTTGATTTTGGAAACCACGTGAACAGGGCGTGTGCTTTCATTGGCCAGTTGTCATTTTTGTTGGGCTCAGCATGTAGCTCACCTTATGCTTTCAACTATTGGTGAGATTTCTGCCTCTCGAAGCCGTGAGACCAATATCTGTCCTGTTTGATTTTGGAAACCACGTGAACAGGGCGTGTGCTTTCATTGGACAGTTCTCAGTTCTTTTTGGCTGGGCACGTAGTTTGAGTAGCCACACATGGTGAGTTGTTTTTTTTTCCAACGAGGCGAAAAACATTGACACGAGGATCTGGCTATAATCTGTTTCTCCTCTCTGTGTCTTGCAGGACCACTATGATTTTGGGATGCGCGCCATCAAATCAGTCCTGGTCATGGCAGGGCAGAAGAAGCGTCTGATGCAGTCTGAGTGAGTCCGGTCGTTCTACGTTGTTGATTTCCAGTCTAGCTAGCCTAGTCAATGTCTGTACCGTTCTATGCTGTCAGGTTGCCTGATTCCATGTGCCGGTTTCCACTCAGGGTGAAGGTTCCTTTACAAAGAAACACAAACTGGCCAAGTGTGACCTGGGTGTCTGTCTATATGTTTCTGTGTGTTTATCTGTCTATTCATGTATCCACTTGTCTATCTGTCTATCTCACTGTCTGTCTGTTTCTTCCTATGCCTGTGCCTGTGTGTATCTTTGTCTCTGTCTGTTCCTCTCTCTCTCTCTCTCTGAGTCAATCTGTTCCTGTATTTCTGAGTGTCTTTTTCTCTGCCTCTTTCTATCACTGTCTGTCCATCTTTTTGTCTGTCTCTGTCTCTGTTTCCCTCTATTCTTCTCTGTCTCTGTGTCTCTCTGTTTATCTCTGTCTCTATCTGGTCTCTATGTCCTGTCTCTGTCTCTGCCTCTGTCTCTCTCTGTTCCTCTCTGTCTCTGTCTCTCTGTTTCTGTCTCTCTGTCTCTCTGTTCATCTCTATAATTTTATGTCTCCCTCTTTTTTTCTATGTCTCTCTCTGTCCTGTCCCTGTCTCTGTCTCTCTGTCTCTCTGTTTATCTCTGTCTCTATCTGGTCTCTCTGTCCTGTACCTGTCTCTGTCTCTCTGTCTCTCTGTTTATCTCTGTCTCTATCTGGTCTCTCTGTCACTGTCCTATTTCTGCATCTGTCTCTCTCTCTGTTCTTCCCTGTCTCTGTCTCTTTGTTTCTCTTTTTCTCTGTCTATCTCTATTTTTACTCTCTCTTTCTCTCTGTCTTTGTTATCCCCTGCCCCTCTATCCTACCCCCATACTGATTGGCTGCCCCTCCCTTCCACCCCCTTAGACACCAGGATGAGGTGCTGACGGAGGAGCAGGAGGCGTTCATCCTCATCCACTCCCTCCGGGACGCCAACCTCCCCAAGTTTCTGGCTGAGGACGTGCCTCTCTTCGAGAGCATTCTGGCCGACCTCTTCCCCGGCATCAACCCTCCGGCCCTTAACTCCGGAGCCCTCGAGGTAAACAAAAATGAGGGGGGAGGGGTCAAAAACAAAAAAAAGCCTGTTGCCTTAAGACTTGAAGGTTTGTACCGTGGAACTGCTAAGTGGAAAGTTTGCGGTGACACCGTGTAACGCCGCCCAACTGTGAGGAAATCCAGATATTGAAAATCAACCTTGATCAACGATACAATCGTTTAAGACTTCACGGTGACACCGTGTGAATCACCTTCTTGTGAGAAGGAGTGCGGCTCTAAAAAGTGCCGGTGACAATGAAACCCAACATGTCTATCCTTTTTTGGACTAAAAATTCTTAATTCAGCAAAGAATGCAGTATTGTAGATGGTAATGATAGAATCCTCATGTTGAAATTTTACGGTCTGGGATGCTGTACTCAAACATCAAACATCGACAAATAGTTATTACTCGCAAGTAATAAACTATTTCTTACACTACAGAATGGTGCAAAAACCGTGACGGTTTTTTACCTTTTTCCACTTTCTGAGATCACCATTTGAGCTAAAACCTTCGTAGTATTGCTTTTTCGTGATGTTTAATGGTTTAACACACAAACTGTGGCAATCTTTTGACCTTTACCAATGTTGTATAGGGCCTTTAAGCGCTAAAATAAAAACAAAACAAAATCCTCTATTGTTTATGTTGTGAACATTACCTGAGAAGAGGTTTTGACTCTTTTTCAAACCTTAAATTGAATTGAACTCCCCCCCTTCCCTATTGTAGAAAGCAATCTCCATGGCAATCCGGGATCTGGGCCTGCAGCATTGGCCCAACCAGATAGAGCAGGTGAAGCAGCTGCATAGCCAGATCCTGGTGCGGCACGGCGTCATGCTAGTGGGTCCCACCGGGGGCGGCAAGACGGCCGTCCGCTCCATCCTCCAGAGGGCGCTGGTCCTCCTGCCCACCATCCACCTGGCAGAGCAGGAGACGCAGGGCACCGGCTACCAGGTCATTGTAAGTGGCGCCAGCAAACTCCAGCCGAAAACCCGCCCCATTTCTAGACCAATGATCCTCTTTTTATTTAGTTTTGGAGTTTTCTTTGGTGGATTTGATTTTCCGGCAAACTCCAGCCGAAAACCCGCCCCATTTCTAGACCAATGATCCTCTTTTTATTTGATTTGGGGGTTTTCTTTGGTGGATTTGATTTTCCTCGCATTGCAAAAGTGATTTCCACAGTTTCTCTTCCCTCCGTCAAAAATCATCTTTAGATATCTTCAAGAGAGTACTGAAATCTCATTTTCTTTCAAAAGTTAGAGGGCCTGACGTTTCGATTCTAGCAGGACCTTCCTCAAAGTGACGAGGACGTACACAGACAGTCAGGGGAAGGAAAGCCCTGACACACATGACAGAGGAAGGACAGAAGGGAAGGGAGTGAGATGCAGATGTACACTGAGGGAGGGGAGATCAAAGGGAAAACAAACAAAGTGGGAGATCAAAGGGGAAAGCCACAGGGAAGATGAAGAATAGAGGGATTAATGAAGTGAGGATTAGTCATTCCCTTCCTGAATATTAAGGCCATGAGGTTGTATAGTGCGGAGACGCTTAATCCACAGTTTCGCCCTGCTGAGGCGGACAGCATCTTTCCGATGGCCAAGAGACTCTATGCTCTGTACAGACATGTCAAGAATGGAATGTGTCCCTATAAAACCCTTGACCTTTCCCTGATAACTCTCTCCTGCCTCCTTCCGCAGAAAACCTACGGCAAGAAGGGCCGGGTGGAGACCTTTGTCATCAACCCCAAGTGCGTCAAGATGGGGGAGCTCTACGGCCAGACCAACCCAAACACCCTGGAGTGGACGGACGGACTGCTAGCCTCGGCCGTCCGGCGCTTCGCCAAGGAGGCCGTCGAGGCTGGCCAGGGAGGGGAGGAGCAGGAGAGGTCCACCCTCGTGGGCAGCGTCACCCCAAGAGGCGACCGTCCGCCCTCAAGGGTAGGCTGGATTGAAGAACAAAAAAAACCCACAAAACCGATGGGAATGGTCTGATGAAGGGCTTTTGAGGGCGAGGCTGTAATGTGCACCGCTTTCCCATTGGACTCCGTGGACCTTATCGGGAGTGGGCTTGGTCTTGTGATCGGATTTAGGCTGGGGCTTGGACTCGGGCTGGGGCTGGGGCTCAGGCTTGGCTTATGGCTTGGTGTCGGGCTTGTGATCAGAATAAGGCTAAAGCTAGGACTCGGGGTTGAATTTAGGCCTCAGGCATGGGCTCTGGCTCGGCTTATGGCTTGGTGTTGGGCTCGTGATCAGAATAAGGCTAAAGATAGGACACTGCCCATGAGCTCAGGATTGAACTCGGGCTAATGGGCTCAGGCTCGGTTTACGGCTTGGTCACGGGTTTGTGATCAGAATAAGGCTAAGGCTAAAGCTCAGGCTGTGGCTCAGGCTCAGGCTGGGATAGGTCTGGACTTTGGGCTGAAAATCTTGAGCTGCGGGTCAGGTTCAGCTTGGGAATCAGCCTCACGAAGTCGTTCCCTCTCTTTTACCATTCAGCAGCAGTAAATCCTAATTGGGAGGGCCCGATGTCTCGATCCTAGCAGGACCTTTCTCAGAGGCAGACTGACTGTCCTTGAGCTCCTTAAGCATGAAAATCGGCTATTTAAAACAAGAAATCTCTCTCCTGGTTAAAACGAGATTGCCAACCATATTTCACTTTACGTTTGTTGCGCTTGACTTGTACTCTACTTATTGGTTGCTTCGCATGAAATACAAGGAGAACTGTGGTTGGCAACCTGATGTCTATTGAGGACAAATTTTTCATGCTTAAGCAAATTTTGTCACTTAAGCACCTCTATGAAATTGGATCCTGATCAAAGAAATCAGAGGGGACTCCCTGTCTGCCTCAATTGACTAGCATCACACTTATCTGTGTGTCTCAAAAAATTTAGTGGGTCCGACCTTTCTCAAAGGCAGAGTGATGACAAGGACAAAACAGATACATGTACACGACGGAAGGGGGAAGAGAGTCAATAGGACACGGATGAGAAACAAAGGACAAAGAGGAAAGCTGGTAGGGAGAGATCAAAGGGAAGGGCAAGGAGTAGGGTAGAGATTATTGAGAAGAGGGGGAAAGATCAAAGAGAGAAGTGTGAAGGACTGAACACAAAAGAAGGATTATCAGAAAGCTGCATAGTGTTAGTCATTACCCTCCTGAATGTTGAGACCATGTGGTTGAATAGTCCGAAGACGCTTCATCCACATTTTCTCATGGCTAAGCCGGACAGCATTACAGGCCCACTAAAATTCGAGATTTGGCATTTTGGTAATTTTAGTCAGTAAGCAGTTTTCAACATTTTTGTGTATCACTTACACTACATGTATGTACATCTAAACCGTGAAAAGGGGTGTGAAAATGTTATTTAGCCGTGAAACTAAAAAGTCACTGTGAATTCACGGTGCATTTTACTCTGAATTCACCGTGAAAATAATCACTTCTCTGACCTGATAAGGACATCTTCAGGGAAACTAAAACGTCACTGTGATTTCACGGTGCATTTTACTGTGAATTCACTGTGAAAATAATCGCTTCTCTGACCTGATAAGGATATCTTCAGGACACTAAAGAGACCGTGAAAAAACGTGAATATCTAGGGTGGTACTGTATTATGTCCTTGTACATGTCACTCCCAGATACTTCTAAATTGCCTCTAGCCATTTACCACCAGGAATGTGGCCTAAGAGACCACTGGTGAAAACGCCTTGAAAATAACTTGGCTAACTGTGTGCCATGAAATAGGGGTGAAAACAAGGTGAATTTTCTTTTCACGGCTAAACAACATTTTCACCCCATTTTCAGGGCTTGGATGTTCATGGTGTTAGTCATTACCCTCCTGGATGTTGAGACCATGTGGTTGAATAGTCCGAAGACGCTTCATCCTCATTTTCTCACGGCTAAGCCGGACAGCATAACAGGCCCACTAAATTTTGAAATTTGAGATTTTTTGGTAATTTTAGTCAGTAAGCAGTTTGCAACTGTTTTGTATATTACTTTAATATCTGTGTGTTTCGTTGTTGTTGTTCCATTCAGGTTGGCACTCCAAGGACTTCGCAGTCGCCTTCAGCCGAGTCGGCCAACGTCCAGGACAGCGGCTTGGCCGACGACCACCACCTCCTGGAGGAAGGGAGCGAGCGAGCCTCCAGGGCCGGCGGCCGCAGCGGCATCAGCGGGCCCGCCGGCAGCGTGGGGGAGGAGACCCCGCAGGACTGGCAGTGGCTGGTCCTGGACGGTCCCGTGGACACGCTGTGGGTGGAGAACCTGAACACGGTGCTGGACGACAGCAAGCTGCTCTGCCTGGCCAATGGCGAGAGGGTGGGCCTGACCCCGGGCATGCGGCTGCTCTTTGAGGTGGACCACCTGGCCCAGGCTAGTCCTGCCACCATCAGTCGCTGCGCCATGGTCTACCTGGTAAGAACCGAGATGCACCCCGCTCGACCCTTCCATCGCAGAACAGTTTTTAAACAAAAATGGCATTTGAAAACACATCTAGTGATGTAAATTGAGGACACATTTCAGTTCTGAATCAAAGGTGTATCAATGGTTTGAAGATAGCATGTGCTATCTTACAGTTTGAAGATAGCATGTACCATCTTACAATTTGAAGATGGCTGGGAGATAGATGTCATGTACTACATAACAGTTTGAAGATAACATGCAATATGCACTCCAACTTTTCACTCTAAAATCAAATTGCATCGTTTAAGTTGAGCTGGTTTTGCCATATAAAGGCCGCGCTGTCTGGCTGCAGGGGAAAAAAATTGACAGCAGTTTGGGGTTCACACAGCGTGGATGCAGCTTTCTTTCTTTAAAAAAAAACTAAATTCCACTCCCCACTCCCAGTTAGAATCCAGCAGTTTCCTGAAGACAAACAGAGTACACTGTTCGAAACATCAGGTTTTTTGGGGGGGTCGTGTCCACACATGCCAAAAAATCGTGAGCCGATTGTCGTTAGCAGTTGTGGTAAAATGGTGGGTGTGTCCTTGAGGGTGGCCCACGCAGGGAGACATATAAACAAGCACAGCACTTCCTGTCAATCAGAGCGTGAGTGGTGTATTGTCGGATTAAAAAAAAAGCGCGATTCAATGGAGCATTCCCACACACACCGCATCGCAAATAAATGCGATATTTGAAAAGGTCTTACACTTAGTGGAGTCGAATTGCGATTTAGATAAACAATTGTGTTTATTGTGTCCACACATGCAAAAAAATGTGGAGTTTGAATCGCGATTCAAAATGCGATCCAAATAATCATGTTTATTTGGTGTAGTGGGAACGGCCCTTCTGACCTTTTGAATGTTTAACCTCACATGCATTTCATTCTGCTGTTTAGGACCCTGTTGATCTTGGCTGGACTCCTTATGTGAAAACCTGGCTGTCCAAGTTACCCAGAGATGTAAGGGACATTTTTGTTTTCCTTTTTTTTTTTTACATATTTATTATTATCGTTTCGTAAAAATTGTGTACCCAATCCCCCCCATTTTGATTCAAATGCAAACAACTGCCTCTTTTTCAGAGCTACAATCCTTCTGAAAAGAGATGACTTCCGTACCTTCTGGAAGTGCAGGGATGTAAGATTTCTGGAAATTTATGTATTTCTGGAAATGGCGTGATTTTTTTTATTATTTTTTATTTTTATTTTTTTTATTTATTTATTATTAGTAATTTTTAAATTTTGTGTCAATTTTTTTTATCTCAAACTGCTCATTTTTTTTCTGTAAAAATCCTAAAAAAAGAAGGGCGCCCATACCTCACCCCAGCGCTGGTATGCAAAACCAGAACTCTCGGGTTCAAATCCCGGTCCAGTAAAAAAGAAATTGCCATTTTGTGAAACTTTATTGTTCGAAAGTTCCCAGTCAGTTTTAGATTGATTTTTTTTACTTATTTTTTTGGGGGGCGGGGGTAGATTCCAGAGAGCGGCAAGCAGCATTTGCTGGCCTTGTTTGAGAAGAGTGTGGACAAGGGCTTGGAGTTTCTGCACCACTTCTCGGCCTACCAGATCCTGACCGCCACCGACATGAGCATGGTGGCCACCCTCTGCCATCTCCTGCAGGCCTTCCTGGACTTCCTGGGCAAGAACGGGGGCTACGGGAACCCCGGTGAGTCGGGTAGCTGAGTCGGGGTGTAGAGAGAGAGAGGGAGGGCGTTTGGGGAGATGGGTTGGCCCGGCACAGGCCAAGTCCTGCATGGAGCCAAGTCCTGCGGCTGATCTCATGAAATGCTGAGGTGCGTCTAAGGAAGGGTAGGTAGCTTGTCCAATGTCAAGATGCGTCCTTGATGGGTTGGCAGATGGGTTGGCAGGGCTAGTCAGGCCTGTTGACGCCGGGTGGGTGGCCTTGGTAGATGGGTTGGCGGGGCAAAGCAGTCAAGTGTGAGCCTGCCTGACTCTCACTCTTCTCATTCGTCACAGATGAAGAGCGTCCGTCCAGCGTGGACAGCGCCGGCCGTCCGGTCTCGCGGCCCAACGGCCGGAAGATGTCCAGACGGGAGGACAAGAAGAAGGAGAAAGAGAAAGAGAAGGAACGAAAGGAGAAGCTGAGGCAGCAGTCCAAGCAGAGGTGAGTCACCTGAGAGGGCTTAATCCGTCAATCGATAAAATAATAACGGTTTAATCACTTCACGGTCTTCCCAAACAGGATCAGCAGGTGCTGCCAACCACTTCCGGAATCTATCAGCATTATGTCAGGACCTCTAAATTCAAAGAGCCGATGATGTTGCTATGCATCGTGCCCTGCAGAGATTTTATTCAACAACATTTATTTTTTAGATTTTTTTTATTTTTATTTTTTTGGGGGGGGAGATTTTATGCCAAACAGGTGTCTCAAACTGCTCATATTTATCTGTTAAAACCCTAAAAAACTGAAGGGCGCCTGCACCCCTGTTGTGAATCTCTTGGTCGCGTAAGCGCTCACTCGCAGTCGCATCTTTCGGTCGCGTAAGTGCTCACTCGCAGTCGCACAATTGATTGACCTTCAGTGATTTTCAGAACTTTGTCGGTCGCTTACATCCCTGATACAAAGGCTCTCTTTCAAGCCTACTACACACACACTCCCTCAAAGAGAAATTGCATGGTGCTACCGCAAACCTAGCACTGCTACACTCTCACCATGAAAACATTCAAATCTCAACTGAATCTGTTGTCAAATTTAATGCTGAATCTACTGTCGTCCTTTCCCCCTCCCTCCCTCCCTCCCTCCCTCCCTTCCTTCCCTTCCTTCCTCCCTCTCCCTCTCTCCCTCCGCCTCCCTCTCCCTCCCTTCCTGCCTCTCCCTCCCTGCCTCTCCCTCCTCTTCCCTCTCCCCTCCCTCCCCCTCCCTCCCCCTCCCTCCTCCCTCCCTTCCTGCCTCTCCCTCCCTCCTTCTCCCTTCCTCCCTCCCTCCCTCTCCCCCTCCCTCCCCCTCCCTCCTCCCTTCCCCCCCTCCTGCCTCCCTCCCCTGCCTCCCTCCCCTCCTCCCTCCCTCCCTGCCTCCCTCCCCCTCCCTCCCCCTCTTCCCTCCCTCCCTGCCTCCCTCCCCCTCCCTCCCTCCCTCTCTTCCCTGGACTCTTGTTTCCTTCCTTCCTTTCTTCCTGCCGAGCAGCTCCAAGGAGTGGTATCTCCTCAAGCACCCGGACCAGCTCCTGACCCTGCTGGGCAAGGTCTTTGTCTTCTGCTACACCTGGTCAGTCGGGGGCAATCTCCGCCGGGAAGACGACAGCGAGGACGACGGCGGCATCTCGGTCGGCGGGCCGCGGACCTCGGGGGCCCCCGGGGCGGCCGGCGGCAAGGGCAAGAAGGCGGACGTGCCCGACCTGAACATCGCCTACGAGTTTGACACCTTTGTCCACGACATGTTTGACACCGAGCCGCCGCTCGGTAAGTTCTCACTGCCCGATAAGAGCCGGAGACAAACAGCTGATGTTCAAACCTTTGGCACTCAAGGCAGAGTTTTTTTGCATTGACACCATGTACATCATTTCTTAAAGCCCCTACACAACATTGGTGGAGGTCAAAGAATAGCATCCATACGTTGTCTGATCCAACATACGCATGGAATAGCACACCTGTGAGAATTTCAGCTCAATCCGCCAACCGAGTCTCGAGAAAATCATGAAAACCGCTTCATTTGTTTCGCGAAAATGCAGCATTCAATGCCGTACTGTTCCAAAAAATAGTTTAGTGAAACGTAAACTATTTTACTCCTTTCTCCCAAAATACAACATTTTGGGCAGAAATACTTCAGTGCGAGGTTTCTACTATAACCATCTTCAAAATGTATAAGGTTCATGTAAATCTGTGAACATTTCTGTTTTTCGATCTTACCAATGTTGTGTAGGGGCTTTAAAAGATGATGTACAGTACATGGTGTCACTGCAAAAACCTCTTATTCTGCCATGCAATCCCTCAAATCTTATCTCATTTTGAACTTCCATTCACCAGTGCCCATAACCACCACATTTTAACAATTAAAGTATTTTCAAAATTCAAACAAAACATGGAAAAACTGGCTTCATGTCTTTATAAAACGTTTTTGGAAACATTTGAAAAATGGCAAATAAAACTGTGACTGGACTAAAAAAATGTTTAACTACCATTAAAAAAAGTCAAGATTTGCTGATTTTCTGCTTTCAAGATCTGACAGTCAGTTTTTCTCTCCTTTTCCTCCTCGTCCCTTTTCCCCTCGTAGGCGTCCGCCTGCCCTCAGGCAGTCGCACCATCTTCCACTACTTTGTCAGCCTGGAGAGCGGCAAGTTTGTGCCCTGGGACGAGCTGGTGCCCTCCACCAAGTCGCTGATCAACAAGGGCGTCAGCCACGTGTCGCTGGGCGAGCAGATGGGGCTGACCAGCGGCCAGAGCAGCAAGCAGGCCAGCCGGGAGGACAACGAGCTGGTGCCCACCGTGGACACGGTCCGCTACTCTTTCCTGGCCGGCCTGCTGCTGGTCAACCGCCATCCCGTCCTCCTCACAGGTAGCCCACGCCACCCCCACCAAGACATCGAAACCTATTTCTGTAAAGACAGAACCTGTGGCTTTTCCTTTTTCGGTTCTTTTGTGAAGAATGACCAAGTTTGCTGACGATCTGAAGATCTGAAAAGCTGTCGTTTCGAAACAAATGAGTTTACCGAAAATCTGCAATGATCATCGGCAATAAACATCACTGTGCTTTTGTCTAAGTTATTTACTTGTCAAGAGGAAGATAAGGGAAGGAGAAGAAAGATGGGAATGACGAGGGAGAGGAGGAGGAGGAGGAGAAGGGAGAAGGAGAAGAAAGAGGGAGAGGAGGAGGGAAAGGAGGATAAGGGAGAGGAGGAGGGAAAGGAGGAGGAGGGAAAGGAGGAGGGAGAAGACAGTGAGGAGGAGGGAGAAGAGGAGGAGGGAGAAGAGGAGGAGGAGGGAGAGGAGGAGGGAAAGGAGGTTGAGGGATACATTGTGTAGGAGGAGGGAGAAGACAGTGAGGAGGAGGGAGAAGAGGAGGAGGGAGAAGAGGAGGATGAGGGAGAGGAGGAGGGAGAAGACAGTGAGGAGGAGGGAGAAGAGGAGGGAGAAGAGGAGGAGGAGGGAGAGGAGGGAGAAGACAGTGAGGAGGAGGGAGAAGAGGAGGGAGAAGAGGAGGAGGAGGGAGAGGAGGAGGGAGAAGACAGTGAGGAGGAGGGAGAAGAGGAGGGAGAAGAGGAGGAGGAGGGAGAGGAGGAGGGAGAAGACAGTGAGGAGGAGGGAGAAGAGGAGGAGGGAGAAGAGGAGGATGAGGGAGAGGAGGAGGGAGAAGACAGTGAGGAGGAGGGAGAAGAGGAGGGAGAAGAGGAGGAGGAAGAGGAGGAGAAGGGAGAGGACTGTGAGGAGGAGGTAGAGAAGGAGGAGGAAGAAGAGGATGTGGGGGAAGAGGTGGAGGAGGAGGAAGAGGAGGAGGAGGGAGAGAAGGAGGAGAAGCTGACATCCTTCTCATTATGCCTTTTATAAAGGTCCTGCTGGGTTTCTAAATGTCTCGGCCTGTGAATGCTTAAGAACCTTGGTCTGGTGACTCCGCAGGTGACTCTGGTGTGGGCAAGTCTGCCATTGTCAGCCACATGCTGAAGCAGCTTGCCAAGGAGAAAGGGGCGGGCACCCAGCTGGGCAGCATCCTAGGCGACGTCTTCCACTACTCGGAGAGGGGCACCAACATCCTGTCCAACATCAGCGCTCTGACGGCGGGAATCCTAGGGGAGGACGACGGAGACTCAGGTAGGAACCCCCTCAGTGTGTCCATTCTGGATTTGTTACCCATGTTCGCACTGGACTTTTACTTTTTACCGAGACCAGGGGTAACATTCTAATGAGTAAATCTTAAAAGTTTGCAGGCCTGACGTTTGAAGGCCTTCTAGAAAGGTCCTGCTAGGATCGAAACATCAGGCCTTCTAACTTTTGTATTGCAGATCATGGATTTTCGATGTGGGTAGATAAGTGCAGGTCAAACTTAACGGACTGACTAAATACAAATGCATGAGATGTTGCATCCGCCCTGGACTTTTCGACACGGTTAAAGCTGACCTGGTTAATTTAACTGGGCAGAATGTCAGTAGGTTATACTTTTTTTGAGCCGGATAAATTTACATGTACCTGTCCGCACCCATGAGTGCCATTAACGAGTGCCCTGTGATGAGACCCTGTGCCCACTCCCAGAAGTAGAAAGACTAGAACGTGGTTTGATTTCATGAAACCCATCGCAGCACGATGAGCATTGCGCAGAAACCATACGGCCTGTAAACTCTTACGATGGGTTATCCATCGTAAGTTGAGTTACGATACATCGTAAGGCTTTGTGAAATCCACCCCTGATCACCTACATGTACCTTGGTAACTGCCAATTTTGATTGCTGTGATTGACGTACAAGAGAAGAAGGGTGATGGAATAATGGGTTGTAAAGCCATAGTGAGCAATGACAGCTTCACTGTTCTAGTTTTTTTACTGTGAAGAACCAATTTCTCACTACTCATTCTTCCATTGTATGTGCACCTTTCCCTCCCCCATTGTCCACCAGGCATCGGCGTGGCGGAATCCATGGACCTGACCTTCATAACGGGCCAGGTGCGTCGTCCTACCAGCGGCATGGTCACCACCACGCTGCAGCTGAGTGCCCAGACCAGCGCCGCCAGGGTCCGGGCCCAGATCGAGCACCGGCTCATCAAGAAGGGCCGCGACACCATGGTTGGCCCTCGGGGGAAGAAGGTGAGAGGAGGGGGTACAATGAGGACTCACCCTACTCAGTGTACAATTTCTCATTTTTTAATTCTTAATTTTATCTTTTTAATTCTTAATTTTTATTTTAATCTTTTTTTATCGATTTGTTTTTTAGTTTTTATTTATTATTATTAATTTTTGTTTTTGTTTTTATTGTTATTTTTTATTTCTTTCTTTCTTTCTTTCTTTATTTTTTAACTTTAATTTTCAATTTTTTATTTTTTATTTTTCTATTGTTACATTTTTGATTTTGTAATTTTTTGCAAAATTTTGCATTTTTTTTGCAATATTGTTTTCTTCAGTTTTTCAGTTTTTAAATGTTTTACTGTTTGAATTTTTATATTGTTCATTCTTTTTTAATTTTTTAGTTTTTAATATTGTTATTATTGTTTTTTATTCACTTGGATTTGTGGACCCGATAAGAATATCATTAAAGATGAAAAGCAGCCCAAGGCATTACGTTCGAAGGGAGTTGCTATTTTTAGTTTTTTAAAGGTGGAGCAAAAGTACTGTATAGTCAGTGGTTTGCACAGCTGCCTTTCCAAACAGGCAGCTTGGGTGGGATTCAAACCCTTCTGCTAGACAGCCGATTTTCAGAAAGTTTGTGATGGTATCAGACATGCTTTGAAATTTTAGCGCTCGAAAAATCAGCTGTTGTCGAGAAAAGAGGAAATTTGTAGAGCGATTGTTGGAACAAAGAGTTCCTTTCACAAATACCTCCCTCAATGTCTGAATAAAATTTAGCATTCAATTTCATTTTTACAGTTTTTCTCATGACATGGTTGACGGATTGAGCAAAAAAGTTAGGCAGGTGCATTATTTTACGTTTACCTTAAGTTTGAAAAAAATATGGAAGCAATTTTTTGACCATCACGAATGGTGTACCCAGCCTTTGGAGAAGCCAGCACAAGCTTTTATGAGGCTGATATTAGCCTCTCTCTCGAGAGACTTTGAGTCACAGGTAACTGATGACATCTATTACCCACGTCATCAGGTTCTCGTCTTTGTTGATGACCTGAATCTGCCGGCACCAGAGGTCTACGGAGCCCAGCCTCCCTTGGAGCTTCTCCGCCAGTTCATGGAGTCCGGAGGCTTCTACGACACCAAAAAACTTGCCTGGAAGGTAACTTCATCTTTTCCCCATTCTGTCTCGTCTACAATATGATATACAATATTCAAATCCACCACACGACCTCGACCAGCTCGGTGGTCCAGTGGTTAAGACGCCTGCAATCTGAGCTGCCTGAAAGTTGTTCATCAGGCACCGGGCAAAGTACTGAGCATTCAGTGTTGATCACGTCGAGCAGGGGAAACCCTCATTGAATTACATTCTCCTCGACGCAAATATCATGTTATATAGTCTATAACTCTGTCTCCACCAAGATGTAGAAGGACGTATCAGAATAGCTTCTCCCCCAATCTGCCTTTCTTAGAAGCTCCCTTCCTAGTTCATGTTTCCCACCTTCTTATGATCTGGCTCGTTTGAAGAGGAATGCCAATTCCTATCTCCAGTTTTTCTGAGTTCCTCCCTGTCATCTTTCGTCCTTAGCTCTTTTTCTAGAGTGGCATCATAGCCTTGTTTTGGGCAAAATAGCATGAATTAAAAAAAAATAATATAGGAGGGTTTGTGGTGACACCATGTATAAGGTCTTTTAAAGAAGAGGTAAGGTTCTGGTGATAACTGCCAGAACCATACTTCTTATTTAAGAGACCCTATACATGGTTTCACCTCAAACCCTCCTATATTGTTTCACCCACCGTGCAAAGCTGTATTAGTCTTATCTAAAAATCATTAAAAATCGAAACCGTCTGATTGGAACGATTGCCAAATGAATTGAGCCCACAGACCTCAGTGGATTTCTTAACCCTCATTTTGTTTCTCCATCCTCCCCAGAACATCATGGATGTGACCCTATGTGCAGCTTGTGCTCCTATGGGTGGAGGCAGAAATCCCGTCAGTGCTAGACTGCTCAAGCACTTCTCGTAAGTTCCTCAATTTTTTATTTTTTTTTATTATTTACTTCTTCTTTAATGAGGGTAAGCTCCATTAGTGCACAGCACTGCTTTCCATAGAGACCCTCAATTAATCAATAAATTAATCAATAAATCAATGAATAAAATCAATAAAATGTTAATTAGAGTCTATTAGAAAATAAATCCCACTTTAAAAATAAAAATAAAATAAAATAAATCAGGACAAAATAAATCAGGTACAATCATCCAGAGGTCTCCGGTTCAAGTCCCGCTCCAGTCAAAGTTTAAACTTTTCTTTTCTAATTTGTTTCCTCAAAATAGTCAGGTTGCCAGCTAAAGTTTGACTTCATTTCATTTCATTTCACTTCATTTCATGTGATGTAACCAATAGTAGAATACAAGTCGAGTTCAACAAACATTGAGTGAAATATGGTTGGCAATCTTGTTTTAACCAGGGAAGACATTTCTTGGTTTAGCAAATTTTTACGCTTAACTCCCTACGACAAGCTGCTCACAGCGGCTCGAGCAAAGTGCACTTCCGGCCGGCAAGCGGCTGGCAGCGGCTCGTAAACCTTTCTCAAGTAAATTCCATCTGAAAGAGTTAAGCGCCTCTCTATGAAATTGTCCCCGTGCTATCCAACCCTCTTCCTCATCTCACCCACACTCTATCTGTCCCAGCGGTGAGGTACATGTATTGGAACAGCTTCTTCCCTGGTTCTGCCTCCATCTGGAATTCCTACCTGGTTCTTGCTTTTCCCCTGCCTATGATCTTGCCCCTTTTAAAAGAAATGTTAATTCCTATCTCCAGGCCTAACCGAGTCTCTCTCTATCCTCTGCTCTCACTAGCCCTTAACCTTGAGTGGCTTTTCAGCCTTGTTTTGGGCGATTTTGAAAAGAAAAAAATGGAAGGAGAATGCTTGTTGATTCTTGTTGATTCTGATCCACGGTTTTGGGTTTTTCCCCCTCTCCACCAATGGCCTTGGGTTCCAGGCTGATGGCCCTGCCCCAGCCCTCGGTCCGCTCTCTGCAGCACATCTACCAGGTCCAGCTGGGCCGCTTCCTGGAGAACCAGAACTTCTTGCCTGAGGTCCGGGAGCTCCTAAGCCAGCTGGTGTCGGCCTCCATCGCCGTCTACTACAAGATGTGCCTGAACATGCTGCCCACGCCGGCCAAGTCTCACTACACCTTCAACCTGAGGGACCTGTCCAAGGTAACGGCCTCCCAATACTCAGATCCGGTAGGCCCTTGACAAATTGAGCAATCACATCGCGCGATTTAAGGTCCGACAAATTATTTAAATTTAAGGTGATATACAAAAATGTTGCAAACTGCTTACTGACTAAAAATACCAAAATGTAAATCTTAAAATTTAGTGGGCCTGAGGTTTTGATCCTAGCAGGACCTTTCTCAAAGGCCTTTGAGAAAGGTCCTGCTAGGATCGAAACGTCAGGCCCACTAAATTTTAAGGTTTAAATTTGTGTATTCTTTACTACACACTTTTCGTTGTGTTTACTTTTGTTTCGTACGTACCAGGCAATTCCTTTGCAAACCCGAGTTTTATCCTCAACCATGGTCAAGCATTGTTTATATTATCAATGTTATTATGACTCTCGGTACACTGGCAAGAGAGGAGGTGTATATTTTGGGCCTTTTCCAAAACCAAAGTCCAACGTCGTTGTCATCGTTGTCGTCCTGACGACGGGCAGAGTACACACTACATGAAACTTTGAGTTACCAGCTCTTTTCAGAGCCGTACTTCTTGAAAGAGAAGAGATATACATGGTGTCACCGCACACCTTCCACTAGACTTCTATTTGTAACCGTGCAGAGCTGCAGGTTGTGCTTGGATGGTTACAGATAATCCTGCATTTCTCGGTTCACGGTTCATTCAAACCACCATTTGTAACCGTGCAGAGCTGCAGGTCGTGCTTGGATGGTTACAGATAATCCTGCATATCTCAGTTCACGGTTCTTTCAAACCACCATTTGTAACCGTGCAGAGCTGCAGGTTGTGCTTGGATGGTTACAGATAATCCTGCATTTCTCAGTTCACGGTTCATTCAAACCACCATTTGTAACCGTGCAGAGCTGCAGGTTGTGCTTGGATGGTTACAGATAATCCTGCATATCTCAGTTCACGGTTCTTTCAAACCACCATTTGTAACCGTGCAGAGCTGCAGGTTGTGCTTGGATGGTTACAGATAATCCTGCATATCTCAGTTCACGGTTCATTCAAACCACCATTTGTAACCGTGCAGAGCTGCAGGTTGTGCTTTGATGGTTACAGATAATCCTGCATTTCTCAGTTCACGGTTCATTCAAACCACCATTTGTAACTGTGCAGAGCTGCAGGTTGTGCTTGGATGGTTACAGATAATCCTGCATATCTCAGTTCACGGTTCATTCAAACCACCATTTGTAACCGTGCAGAGCTGCAGGTTGTGCTTTGATGGTTACAGATAATCCTGCATATCTCAATTCACGGTTCATTCAAACCACCATTTGTAACCGTGCAGAGCTGCAGGTTGTGCTTGGATGGTTACAGATAATCCTGCATATCTCAGTTCACGGTTCATTCAAACCACCATTTGTAACCGTGCAGAGCTGCAGGTCGTGCTTGGATGGTTACAGATAATCCTGCATTTCTCAGTTCACGGTTCATTCAAACCACCATTTGTAACCGTGCAGAGCTGCAGGTCGTGCTTGGATGGTTACAGATAATCCTGCATTTCTCAGTTCACGGTTCATTCAAACCTCCATTTGTAACCGTGCAGAGCTGCAGGTTGTGCTTGGATGGTTACAGATAATCCTGCATTTCTCAGTTCACGGTTCATTCAAACCACCATTTGTAACCGTGCAGAGCTGCAGGTTGTGCTTGGATGGTTACAGATAATCCTGGATTTCTCAGTTCACGGTTCATTCAAACCACCATTTGTAACCGTGCAGAGCTGCAGGTCGTGCTTGGATGGTTACAGATAATCCTGCATATCTCAGTTCATGCTTCTTTCAAACCTCCATTTGTAACCGTGCACTGCTCGCAGGTCATCCAGGGGTTGTTGCAGGCCGATGAGACGGTCATCACATCCACGGACTCGGCGGCCCTGCTACTGGCCCATGAGGCCACCAGAGTCTTCCATGACCGGCTGGTGGACGAGCCCGACAGGATCCGATTCTTTGAGTTCCTGGCCGATGATCTCCACAACTACTTCAAGGTAAGTAGAAAGGGGGATCAAAGTCACACGATGTGTCGTTGCTGGTGGCGATGTTTTGGTTGCTAACTGCTAACCTTCATCAGGCAACTGAAGAATGCACGCTGCGGCGTCCGTTTATGTCCGCTTCGCCGGTTCCTGTGTACTGGTTTGCGGACGTCGTAGTAGTGATCGTGTGGTTAAGCGCGCGATTCTGGCGTCCACTAGCGGCCCCGTCCGTGGTGGGTCGGCGGTCGTGGCGTCTGATGGTGGGGAGCCAGAAACCGGGGATGTCAATGCCGCTGTCCCGGTTGATGTTGTTTCGGCGAAGTCGGATGTGGATGGCCTCCTTGACACGCCTGGTGTACCAATGTTGTTCTCGGTCAATACACCGCACATCATCCCAATAGGGGCGGTGACCAGCTCCCCAAGCGTGCTCAGCTACCGCCGATCCGTCTACACGGGAGAGTCTCACGTCGCGTTGATGCTCCTTGATCCTCTCACCAATGGGGCTGCCAGTTTCGCCGATGTAGACCTGGTCGCACTCGCCATATGGGATCTCGTAGACGACACCTCCGCGTCTTCCCGGGGGGACAGGGTCCTTGGGGTGGACGAGTTGGTTCCTCAAGGTGGTGGAGGAACGAGGTACTCACCCTGAGTGTGTTGTAGAGAGCGAATTAATTAAGTACAGCGGAACGTCGCTGTAACAAACATCCCGGGATCCATAAAAATTGTTTCGTATAGTGGTCGTATAACAGTTGCGGCCACATATCAAACAGAATGCATTATAAGTGCACCCTCTTGTGATGTGATATTTCACGTTGTTATATATTTTTTTTAAATGTTGTATAATAAAAAATGAAGAGTTTTATATTTCAAGCATAAATCAATTGCAAAAGTAACTTTCAGGAAAAGATGGAGCTTAGAGTTAATAGATATTTTGCGTTTATATACATCACGGCACCCTCTTTTGACCATTGTTAGTTTGGTCTTTTGACCATCGTTGAACTCTACGGTGCTGAAAGGGGTGTTCGTTGTAGCCTACGCTTATTACGTCAACTTGTTATTGATTTCATTCCTTTGAGCATGAGCCAACCAGGTACAGTGTGTACATGTGCTCCCTCTCCCTCTCCCTCTCCCTCTCCCTCTCTCTTCCTCTCCCTCTCCCTCTCCCTCTCCCTCTCCCTCTCCCTCTCCCTCTCCCTCTCCCTCTCCCTCTCCCTCTCCCTCTCCCTCTCCCTCTCCCTCTCCCTCTCCCTGTCCCTCTCCCTCTCCCTCTCCCTCTCCCTCTCCCTCTCCCTCTCCCCTTCTGAAAGAGACGCTCCACAAGGTGTACAGGCACATCCACTAAGTGGTCCATAGGTGGTGAAATCACACAAAAATGAGGTGTTCTTTACAAACTCCACACAGAGAAGGTAATCCTTGGTCTATCCCCTCCCCCTCCCCCCTCCCCCTCCCCCACAGGTCAAGTGGACCCCAGAGAAGCTGCACGACGAGCCCATCCTCTTTGGCGACTTTCTGGACCTGAATGCGCCCTCTGTTGACCGCGTCTACCGCCACATCAGCGACTACGACAAGCTGGCCCAGATCCTGGAGGAGTATATGGTGCGAGTGGACTACAGCGCCGGCCAGGTACGCTGGGTCAAAGGGCACCCTTTGCCTGGGGGCACCGGAGTCGGGGCGACCGGATTATGCTCTGCCCTGCGCACGATGACACTGTGGTTGAAGTTGCTACGTTCCCAACGACATTTGTTTCCAAGTTACATCTGGGACAGGGATTATTGAGTTCTTACCATGCTATTTTTCAGTGTTTATGTCTGCCATGACAGATTTTTAGAAATTATTTGCCATTTTAAAAACTTGCAAATTGGTTAATCTCAAAGTCTCCTTTCCTTTTCATCCTCACCCCAAACCTCCTCCTCCTAATCCTTTGCCTCCTCTTCCTCCTCCTCCTCCTTTTTCTTCTTCTTATTTTTTCTTCTTCCTCTTCTTTTCCTTCATTTCTTTGTCTTACTCCCCTCCTCCACTCCCCTCCCCTCCTCTTCCTCTTTTTCCTCCTCCATCTCCTCCACCTTTTCCTCCTCTTCCTCTTCTTCCTCCTCCTCTTCCTTCTCTTCCTCCTCTTCTTCCTCCTCCTCTTCTTTTTCTTCCTCCTCTTCCTCCTCTTCCTCCTCTTTCCCCTTTTCCTCCTCTTCCTCCCCCTCCCCCTCCCTGTTCCTCCTCTTCCTCCTTTTCCTCCTCCACCTCCTCCACCTTTTCCTCCTCTTCCTCCTTTTCCACCTCCTCTTCCTTCTCTTCCTCCTCTTCTTCCTCCTCTTCTTTTTCTTCCTCCTCTTCCTCTTCTTCCTCCTCCACCTCCTCCTTCTCCACCTCCTCCCCCTCCACCTCCTCCTCCTCCACCTCCTTCTCTTCCTCCTCTACCTCCTCTTTCTCCTCCTCCTCCATTTGCTCCTCCCCTTCCTCTTCCTCCACCTCATCTTCCTCCTCTCCAGGGCCAGCAGCTCATCTTCTTCAAGGAGGCCCTGGAGCACATAGTGCGGGCGGCCCGTGTCTTCCACCAGCCGGGCGGCCACATGGTGCTAGTTGGTCTGGACGGGACGGGCAAGGCCAGCACGGCCCAGCTGGCCAGCCACGTCTCTGGCTGCCAGCTCTACCGGCTGACGCTGACCCGGGGCTATGGCCAGGCCGACTTCCGGGATGACCTGAAGAAGGTCTTCCGGCTGGCCGGGGTCCAGGACCTGAACACCGTCTTCCTGCTGACGGACAGTGACATCATCAAGGTGAGGAGTGGCGGCTCAGATCATACCGGGGGCTCCCCAGTAGAATCAATCCGTCAGGCTGCGCTCACTCAAGTCCTAGTTCATGCTAAAGGCATTTGGCTATCCAGCCTTATGGTTCCCACATCAAGAAGGGGAAATGCCAAACACCATTTTGGTTTATACTGGGTTTATGAATAATCTTTCCTTATATCATTCGTGATTGACAAGTGCTAATTACAAGTCATGTAGTATAAAACCTCAGTCAATTTCAACCCCTCTGTCTCCCTCTCCCTCTGCCTCCCTCTGTCTCTCACTCTGTCTCTGCCTCTGCCTCTGCCTCTGCCTCTGCCTCTGCCTCTGCCTCTGCCTCTGCCTCTGCCTCTGCCTCTGCCTCCCTCTCTCTCTCCCTCTCCCTCTTCCTCTCCCTCTCCCTATCTCTCCCTCTCCCTCTCCCTCTCCCTCTCCCTCTCCCTCTCCCTCTCCCTCTCCCTCTCCCTCTCCCTCTCCCTCTCCCTCTCCTTCTCTCTCTCTCTCTCTCTCTCCCTCTCCCTCTGCCTCCCTCTGTCTCTCACTCTGTCTCTGCCTCTGCCTCTGCCTCTGCCTCTGCCTCTGCCTCTGCCTCTGCCTCTGCCTCTGCCTCTGCCTCTGCCTCCCTCTCCCTCTCCCTCTTCCTCTCCCTCTCCCTTTCCCTGAGCAGGAAACCTTCCTGGAGGATATCAACTGCGTGCTAAACTCGGGTGAGGTGCCCGACCTCTTTGACAACGACGACCTGGACTCCATCACCATGGATATGAAGAGGGCCGCGGCCGAGGCTGAGATCCCGGACACCAGGGAAGCCGTCTACCAGTTTTTCATCCAGGTAAAGCAGAAGGGACGACGATACGGGAAGGTAGACGGGTAGGGAGAGCCAGTTTCCGGTCGTTATTTTTTGGGATGACTCGATTGACCTTTTTGCCGTTTGGCCGCAGCGGGTGAGGTCGCGCCTGCACGTGGTCCTAGCCACCAGCCCAGCGGGCGACGTCTTCAGGCAGCGTTGTCGCACCCACCCGTCCCTGGTCAACTGCTGCACCCTGGACTGGTTCGACGAGTGGAGCGACGAGGCCATGCTGCGGGTGGCCCACGTCTACCTGGGACAGGTGGACTTTGGCGACATCAGCGGCAACCAGGACCCCCTGGTGAGTAAAATGGAACGGGCCTGGTCACATGGCACAGCAACCAGAACCCCCGAGGAGTAAATGGAATGGGCCAGTGGTCGATTTCATGAAACCAGTCGTAACTATGAGTGATGCACAGAAACTATATGGCCTATTTCAAGTTGAAATTTCAACCAGGACCCCGTGGTGAATAAATGGAATTGGCCTGTTCACATGACATGGCATGGTAATTAGTGTCTGCTGCATGGTCACATGGCATAGCAACATGTGCCTCACGGTCACATGGCATAGCAACAAGTGCCTCCCGGTCACATCGCATAGGAACATGTGCCTCACGGTCACATGGCATAGCAACAAGTGCCTCCCGGTCACATGGCATAGCAACATGTGCCTCCCGGTCACATGGCATAGCAACATGTGCCTCCCGGTCACATGGCATAGCAACATGTACCTCCCGGTCACATGGCATAGCAACAAGTGCCTCCCGGTCACATGGCATAGCAACATGTACCTCCCGGTCACATAACATAGCAACATGTGCCTCCCGGTCACATGGCATAGCAACAAGTGCCTCCCGGTCACATGGCATAGCAACAAGTGCCTCTCGGTCACATAACATAGCAACATGTGCCTCCCGGTCACATGGCATAGCAACAAGTGCCTCCCGGTCACATGGCATAGCAACATGTGCCTCCCGGTCACATGGCATAGCAACAAGTGCCTCCCGGTCACATGGCATAGCAACAAGTGCCTCCCGGTCACATGGCATAGCAACAAGTGCCTCCTGGTCACATGGCATAGCAACAAGTGCCTCCCGGTCACATGGCATAGCAACAAGTGCCTCCTGGTCACATGGCATAGCAACATGTGCCTCCTTGTCACATGGCATAGCAACAAGTGCCTCCTTGTCATATGCAATGACAGATGTGCAGATTTACAATTGAAAATCTTAACATTTTAGTAGTGTGTATATGAATGTAAACACTTCCTCTCTCCCTTTCCCCTCTCTGTCTCATTCATTTATCCATTTCAAATACAAAAAACTGTTGCAAACTGCTCACTCACTAGAATGACCTGCAGTACATAAAAGTTAGAGGGCCTGACGTTTCGATCCTAGCAGGACCTTTCTCAAAGGCAAAGTGATAAACTTGGATAAACTTGGTGAAATTGTGTTCTACGCCTTCAGTGGTGGAATAAAATGATGCCACCACGGCTTAATGCAGCTCAGTGTCCTGTGCCGAATCTTGAACGTGTTCTCTATTTTTCTAATTCTTAATCTCTCCCGGGCCGTTCCTCGTCCGCTTGCCGTGGGCAGACGCTGAAGGACAACCTGGCCGGTCTGTGCGTGCACATCCACAAGGACGTGGCTCAGCAGGCAGGCAGGTTCTACGCCGAGATGCGCCGGCACTTCTACGTCACGCCCAGCAGCTACCTGGACCTGATCCAGCTCTACTCCAACATGCTCAGGCAGCAGAAGCAGCGGGTCATGGACAGCAAGTAGGTGCTCAGGGCCGGGCCGGACGGGGTTAGGGTTAGGGTTAGGGTTAGGGTTAGGGTTAGGGGTTAGGGTTAGGGTTAGCGGGGCTGGTGGTTAGGGTTAGGGTTAGGGTTAGGGTTAGGGGTTAGGGGTTAGGGTTAGGGTTAGGGTTAGGGTTAGGGTTAGGGTTAGGGTTAGGGTTAGCGGGGCTGGGGGTTAGGGTTAGGGTTAGGGTTAAGGGAGTGAAAATGTCATTTCGCCGTGAAACTAAAAAGTCACTGTGATTTCACGGCGCATTTTACAGTAAATTCACCGTGAAAATAATCGCCTCTCTGACCTGATAAGGACATCTTCAGGTCACTAAAGAGAATGTGAAAAAAACGTGAATATCTAGGGTGGCAAGCTCCACTCGCCTTGAAGAATGGCTAATTCAATTGCCAGTAGGGACCACCAGCCCCCCGTAGAGGTGCTGTATGGTATCCTAAGCTTGTACCTGTTACTCCCAGATACTTCTAAATTGCCTTTAGCCATTTACCACCAGGAATGTGGCCTTGGAGACCACTGGTGAAAACACTGTGAAAA
>OX465101.1:1570782-1645782 GCA_949987565.1 Luidia sarsii | reverse complement strand
ATATATAAATAAATAAATAAAAATACATGTATAACAATAATAAACAAAAAGATAGGTAACATAGATCTCTCCTTCTGTCTGTGTATGTCTCTCTTCTCTCTCTCCCCCTCTATCTCTCTGTCTGTTTCTGTCTCTCTCTCTCCCCTCTCTCTCTCTCCCCCTCTCTCTCTCCCCTCTCTCTCTCTCTCCCCTATCTCTCTCTCTCTCTCTCTCCCCCTCTATCTCTCTCTGTCTCTCTGTCTGTTTCTGTCTCTCTTCTGTCTCTCTCTCTCCCTCTCTCTCTATCTCTCCCCCTCTATCTCTCTCTGTCTCTCTGTCTGTTTCTGTCTCTCTTCTCTCTCTCACTCTCCCTCTCTCTCTCTCTCTCTTCCCTTCCTCTTCGCCATGCAGGTACGTAAGTGGCACACAGAGGGCCTGCCACAGGATGGCCACTCCACGGAGAACGCCATCTTTGTCAAGATGGGCCATCGCTGGCCTCTCATGATTGACCCACAGGGGCAAGCCCACAAGTGAGTGCCCTCCAAGTCTGACGTTGTCTACCTAAAGCATTCCTATATTGTTTTCCCCGTAATGGCTTTGCGTCGTCTTTATCATAAATCAGTCGTCAGCTGAATGCAGGCATTCCGCTGATGTTTGTTTTGGTCGTGTCCACACAGGCCAAAAAATCGCGTCGCCAAAAATCGCGAGCCGATTGCGGTTAGCAGTTGTGGTCAAATGGTGGGTGTGTCCTTGAGGGTGGCCCATGCAGGGAGACATATAAACAAGCGCGGCACTTCCTGTCAATCAGAGCGTGAGCTGTGCATTATGGGATTTAAAAAACTCGGTGCGATTCAGTGGAGCATTCCCACACACACCGCGTCGCAAATAAACACGATTATTTGAACAAATCTCACTCATAGTGGAGTCCGAATCGCGATTCAAATCCCACTAATAATCACTTTTATTGTGTCCACAAATGAACAAAAGTGGAGTTTGAATCGCAAACAAATAATCGCGTTTATTTGGTGTAGTGGAAACAGCACTGATATAAACTCCCTCTTAGCATTTGGTTCTGAGTGGAAAGAGCCACCATATAATTTCATTGGTAAATAATTTGCACCGACACTAGTTTCTGATGAAAGTTCAGCGTATCTGATTCAAGGAGGTTTTGCCCTAGCTTGACGTGATAAACGCTGATCATTCAGTGCTTTGCCCGGTGCCTGATAAAAAAATATTTCAGGCAGCTCGGGCGGGATTCGAACCCGCGGCTCCTGGTTTGTAGTGCAGACGTCTTAACCACTTGACCACCGAGCTGGTCGAGGTCGTGTGGTGGATTTGAATATTATATAGCGGTGGGTATCGCGTTGCATCATAGATTTGACATGATGTTATACTCAGTGTTTATCACGTCGTCGAGCAAGGGCAAAACCTCATTGGATTACATTCTCAAAAATTATCATCCTCCTCATCCTCCTCATCCTCCTCCCCCTCCTCCTCATCCTCCTCATCCTCCTCATCCTCCCCCTCCTCCTCATCCTCCTCATCCTCCTCATCCTCCCCCTCCTCCTCCTCCTCCCCATCCTCCTCATCCTCCTCATCCTCCTCATCCTCCTCATCCTCCTCATCCTCCTCATCCTCCTCATCCTCCTCATCCACCTCATCCTCCTCATCCTCCTCAACCTTCTCATCCTCCTCCCCCTCCTCCTCATCCTCCTCATCCTCCGCATCCTCCGCATCCTCCTTCTAGCAGCACCTATCTCAAAGGCAAGTTGGATTACATTCTGCTTGACGCAAACATCATGCTATATCTATCAGCGTATCTGGTTTCACCGTTGGTTTGTTGTCGCCCTCTCTCTCTCTCTCTCTTGAGGTGGATCTGCGAGATGGAAGGCTCGGTGCTGAAGAAGGTGGATGCGGGGGACCCCAACTACATGCGGACCCTGGAGACCTCCATCCGGGTGGGAGAGCCCGTCCTACTCGAGGTGAGATGCTCCTAGCGGGTTTCCGTCCGGCCTGTGGGTTTCAGGCGTTGGGGATTGTGATCCCAACTCCAGGGGTGTGGCTAATGTCACTAATGTCAATCAAGTTAATACAAAAACTGAAGCAACATTGACTTGTCCGAGCGGATGGAAATGATGCTGAGGTCAGTACCCCAACTTTTAGTTGGTACTTCCCCTTCATTTATTTGAAGTCGATACAAAAATCTGTTGCAAACTGCTCACTGACTAAAATAACCTGCAATACATAAATCTCAAAAAGTTAGAGGGCCTGACGTTTTGATCCTAGCAGGACCTTTCTGCCTTTGAGAAGAAGTAAAGAAGTAAAGAGCACTGCCACCATAGATGTACATGTATATAACCTATAGACAGTCAGCGTCTCATTAGAAATGACGTCAGGATACTGTAATGCCATGGGGGACCCGACTAGCATCAAAGTATGGGCAGAAGTAACAAGCATCGCCATACGTTTGTATTTGTAATATTTTAGTTGAAAAGCAACTAATTTTGGATTTTTGCATGTGTGTCTTCCTTTAAAAAAACAAAACAAATACATCGTTGACAGAATGTGACGGAGGTGCTAGACCCAGGCCTGAGGCCGATACTGATGAAAGAGATCACCCGGAAAGGAGGACAAGACGTGATTCACATCGGCGACACTGAAATTGAATACAACCATCAGTTCAGGTACGGATAACTCCTTCTCTCTGCATCAGACACTCCGTCGGTCCCGCAAGTCTGGTGTGAACTTCGTCGACGATGAATTGCTGATTTCTATCGTCCACTTTCGTTGCTTACCTCCTATAGGCTGTACATGACCACCACCATGCCCAACCCACACTACCTCCCGGCCGTCTGCATCAAGGTCATTCTCATCAACTTCACCGTCACCTTTGACGGATTGCAGGACCAGCTTCTCTCCACCGTGGTGCAACAGGTCAGTCTCGGTCGATAGGAAGACCCCCCCCAGGCCCCCACCCACCCCCCCCCCAAAAAAAAATCCCCAGGATTAAGGTTCGCAGATACACAATAGGTCCCACGTTCCCACTACGAGAATAATTGCGATTTGAAATTGCGATTCAAAAACTTTTTTTTTTCATTATGTCCACACAGACCAAAAAATCGCGTCGCAAAAAAAGCGCGAGCCGATTGTGGTTAGCAGTTGTGGTCAAATGGTGGGTGTGTTCTTGAGGGTGGCCCACGCGGGGAGGCATACAAACAAGCACGGCACTTCAATCAGAGCGTTGCATTTGTGGGATTAAAACAAAAACCAAAAACGGTGCGATTCATTGGAGCGTTCCCACACACACCGCGTCTGTACCAGAATGCGGAGTGACAAGCTCCATACTCCCGCAGGAAGGTTATGAGTTCACCACAGACTTTCTACTCATAAGCCGCGTTTCCACTGGGACTTATTTTGGTTAAAGTAGCCGAGACGATGGTTACTTTGACTAAAATAAGTCCAGTGGAAACGGCCCAGTCAAATTTCTCTCGGTTACTTTAACCGAGTCCAATGGTTACTTTTACCGAGCAACCTCTGCCCAGTCAAAGTGACCAGGTAAGTTTAACCGAGCCGATCAGTCCAATGGAAACGCACCACTCGGTTAAATGCGACTCGGTAAAAAAACACATCCGGCCTATGACGTAGCACGTACATGCACTGTGCACAGCGTCTGCTTCTTATCGCGTCTGCTTCTTATTGTGTATCCGGCTGACACTTGACCTTCATGAGCCGTTATATTGCCAGCTTGGTTACTTTAACCATCGTCTCGGTTGAATTTGACCGACTCAAAAGTCCAAGTGGGAACGACGGTCAAATTTGACTATTAGAAATGTATCCATCGTCTCGGTTAAATTCTAGTCCAGTGGAAACGCGGCTTTATATACACACCTCCTCAACTTCTGGCCCCAAATCGTATCATGGTGTCACTGTCACGGTCACCCTGTCACATGTGCCAGTGCCACGGTTGACTCTCTCTGTCTCTTTGCTTTTTGCAGGGCATTCCGCTCAAAAAGCACTCCAGGGTCCTGCTTCTGAAAAGCGATGTAATAAAAAGTCCAGAGCTCTCTGGATATCTCTCTGTCACTTCCCCTCCCCCACTCTTGCACACAGACACTCAATCACGCATCCGCACAAACACATTTGGATCCGGCTTTGTTTACCATAACAAGACATTTAACCCCTTGACAATTGCTGGCTGCTGTAACACCTTGGGGACCTTTCGAAATTCGGACGCCGCTTTTGTCCAACTTTTCAACAGAGAATCTTGTCGGCGATATGCAGCTCGACAGAGACCTGTTTTGACGTCGGTCGGCCCATGAGTTGCTAGATTAGCGGCGGCAGTCGCGCTGTTGTGGGTGCGTCACTGCGGACGCTCGAGAAATAGCGCGCTTCGTGGGAGGACACCATTGCTGGCATGTCCCACAGCCCAACGGTCGTCGGACTGACGTCGGAAATCCACCCACTGACTTCACCGCAAATTGCACGCTCGGTTGTGGCCGACCACCTTGACGATTTGTCCTGGAGCGGAAGCTAGTCAGCGATCAAAGAGCATCAGTACAAATGCTTCTCAGACATGTAGTTCATATCCTACGCTTCATTGCACTGCACACAATGCCCCTACTTGTCGGGCGGATAATTCCCTGACAGTAGCCACATCTGACAAACGTCACACACGGAAGTAGTGCTGCTCATTTTTCAAAATCATTAATGCACTTTGTAAGAGCGCATATGCACTACTTCTGATTATTCAAACATAATCAATTAATAGTTCTATCAATGACATAATTAAAAACCCATGTTGTGATTATAGATCAAAACCTTGTAATATCTTACCAGAGGGAGTAAGAACTCTAAATAGAACATGCAAGAGCGGTCGCTGAATTAACCATGAAGCACATTAATATTCATTACCCCTTGTACAATGAACAGAAAGCTCACCTGCCTACATTAACATCAGTCAAGATTCATTTTGTGTAATCCAGACCTCATCACTTAGACCATGTACATGTAGACAGGCAATGTCGTTCCAATCATAGCCAACTAACTTTTTTTTGCTTGTGTAATTTGTTTAGTTATACGGTATATACGTGTTTGTTGTACAAACATTGAACAAATAAAAACAAATAAAGAAGTTACAAACTATTTACTGACCCCCCCCCCAAAAAAAAAAAATTCCATTTGGTGGTTGGAAAACTGAATTAATTAACCTTTGATTTTCATTTGCGTATGTCTTTTTCTACAAACCTGTTTATTTATAAAAAATAGCAAAAAAAAGGAAATTTTGCTTGACTGGGACTTGAACCAGAGACTGAATTAACATACCACCACCTTAACCACTCGACTTATCCAGCCCTGAGGTGGTAGTGCTGTTAAATAGTCAACTGTCTAAACTGGGGTGGGGCTGCCAGTCCTGATCAGAAGTATTTAACCATTAACTGCTGTATATCACCAGGGACCACGCCCCCCGCTTTCATTCAGATGCAAACAACAATTTAAACAGTTCATGCATCACACAAAGTGGATGCATTTTTTTTTATTTACTTCCCATAAACAAGGAAAAGAAATACTGGCTGGGAAATTGTAAATGATTAATTTGTTTCTTCAAACAAAAATAAAGGAAAAACTGACTTTTGAACAATTTTGAAAAATGGCAAAGAAAACTTTGACTGGACTGGGACTTGAACCCAAGACCTCTGGTTTTGTGTACCAGCACTCTCACCACCTGAGTTACCCAGCCCTCACATGGTGGCTTTTCCAAGAAGTCAACTAGTCTTTGCCGGGGTGGGGGCGCCAGTCAGAAGCATTTAACCATTCACTGCCGTATATCTTCAGGGATCACATCCCTGCTTTCATTCAGATGCTAACAACCAATGGCTACAGCAGCTTGGGGATCACACAAAGTGGATGCAGCTTTTTTCCGATTTGAGTCGAACAAATAAAGGAAAAACTGACTGACAACTTTGTAAAATTAACAAACAAACGAAAAACTGACTGAGAACTGGTACGTTAATCCAGAGGTCTCAGATTCAAGTCCTGGTCCAGTCAAAGTTTTCTTTGCCAATTTGTCAAATTTGAAAGATGGCAAAGAAATCTTGGACTGGACGGGGACTTGAACCCAAGACTCCCCCCTCCCCTGGTTTTTGCGAACCATAGCTCTTACCGTCTTATTGGTAAGTTTTAAATCCAGTGCGGTCTTGGAACCTTCCTCTCGTACGCTTTTGGGGGTTGACTGACTTCTGTTGTCCGTTCCCAGGAGCAACCGGTGCTGGAGGAGCAGCGTGGTGAGCTCCTGGAGAGCATTGCCAGTGACCTGACCATGCTGAGAGACCTGGAGGACAAGTCACTCAGCCTGCTGCAGAAGTCAGAGGGTAGGTCCTCTTGCCAATCACCCTCACCCCTCCTCGCCTTCCTCTGGGGTCAACCAAAATACATCCTCCTACGTGGCTTTCAACCATTTCTATTTTGGAGGAATTATTCCTCTTTTTTGGTAAAAATCTGTCACTTTTTACAAGCTCTTGACAACAGATTCCGATTTTTGGCTTGGAAATACACTTGTATTCCTATGTAGTTTGCTCTGGGATTCCTTTTTTTAAGCAGAAGTATTACTAATTTTCCTTGAATCTCAAAAATTAGAGGGCCTGACGTTTCGATCCTAGCAGGACCTTTCTCAAAGGCTTTGCTAGGATCGAGACGTCAGGCCCTCTAACTTTTGAGATTTTATGTATTGCAGGTCATTTTAGTCAGTGAGCAGTTTCCACTATTTTTTCTTATATCGACTTTAATTTCCTTTAGGATAGATTGGCATCTGTGCTCCTAAGACAAATTAATTCTTAAGGGGTTTAGAGTGATATACAAAAATGTTGCAAACCGCTTATACTGACTAAAATTACCAAAATCCAAATCTCAAAATTTAGTGGGCCTGACGTTTCGATCCGAGCAGGACCTTTCTCAAAGGCAGAGTGACAAGGACAAAACAGATACATGTACACGAAGGAAGGGGGAAGAGAGTGTATAGGACACGTATGAGAAACAAAGGACAAGGGTTTTGCTAGAAATCAGGCTTTATGTTCATGGAAAAAAAAGGAAAAAAGTAAGGCCTGACAATCCTTGTTGACTGCTTCGACCGACCCCAAGTCGCTGCCTCTCCCAAGTTGGAGGTGCTCCAATCGCTCCAGGGATGTCGGTGCCCCGGGTTCATTGTCCCGTGTCATTTTGCAGGCCACATCCTGGACGACCAAGACCTCGTGGACACCTTGGAGCAGAGCAAGAGGATGTCCGAGGAGGTCCAGAAGCGGGTGGAAGAGTCGGAGGAGACCCAGCAGAAGATTGACAATGCTCGCAAGAAGTACCTTCCAGTAAGATCAATCCACCCATCAACGCCCTCCCTCTAACACCAATCAACTACCTTCCTCTAAGACCAATCAACTACCTCCCTCTAAGACCTATCAACTACCTCCCTCTAAGACCAACCAACTACCTCCCTCTAAGACCAATCAACTACCGCCCTCTAAGACCAACCAACTACCTCCCTCTAAGACCAATCAATTACCTCCCTCTAAGACCAATCAACTACCTCCCTCTAAGACCAACCAACTACCTCCCTCTAAGACCAATCAACTACCTCCCTCTAACACCAATCAACTACCTCCCTCTATTCAACTACCTTCCTCTAAGACCAACCAACTACCTCCCTCTAAGACCAATCAACTACCTCCCTCTAAGACCAATCAACTACCTCCCTCTAAGACCAATCAACTACGTTCCTCTAAGACCAATCAACTACCTCCCTCTAACACCAATCAACTACCTCCCTCTAAGACCAATCAACTACCTCCCTCTAACACCAATTAACTACCTCCCTCTAAGACCAATCAACTACCTCCCTCTAAGACCAATCAACTACCTCCCTCTAAGACCAATCAACTACCTCCCTCTAAGACCAATCAACTACATGTACCTCCCTCTAACACCAATCAACTACCTTCCTCTAAGACCAATCAACTACCTCCCTCTAAGACCAACCAACTACCTCCCTCTAAGACCAATCAACTACCTCCCTCTAAGACCAATCAACTACCTCCCTCTAAGACCAATCAACTACCTCCCTCTAAGACCAATCAACTACCTCCCTCTAACACCAATCAACTACCTCCCTCTAACACCAATCAACTACCTTCCTCTAAGACCAATCAACAACCTCCCTCTAAGACCAATCAACTACCTCCCCCTAAGACCAATCAAATATGATCCAGAAACCTTCCTCTATAGCAACCAAATAAAGGAACTCCCTTGTGATGTCTACCCAGTCAATTTTACTTGCTAAAAACCCCTTTGGCTTTATGCTTTGCGTACACCGACAGGTAGCGACGAGAGGCGCAGTGCTCTACTTTGTCCTGGCCGACTTGGCTGGCATCGACGTCATGTACCAGTTCTCCCTGCCCTGGTTCCAGGACATGTTCCGCACCTGCATCAACCTGGCCCACCAGGACACCCCCTCCGGCAGCCGCCCCTCGTCCGGGGGCACCGCCAGGCCGCTGAGCGGCCGCCTGCGGCCGGCCAGCGCCCGCAACAGCCCGGACCTGGTGGCCAGGGCCAGCCCCGGCGGCCGGGAGTCCCCCCTGGCCGCCAGCCGGGCCCTGCTGAAGGGTCAGGAGCTGGCCAAGCACCTGGGCAAGATGGTGGACTACCTGACTGGCAGCATCTACAGGTGAGGGGAGAGGGGTGGTTTCTTCCCTGGCATTTCACTCGCGTTTCATGCATTCTTTTTTTGATTAGTCAGTGTCCAGTTTGAAGATCTAGGTCCTTGCATCATACATGTTTGTCTTGGCATTCCTACTGTCAGATCTGTTTACGTCCCTGTCAGCTTCGCCATATCTTCGCCATTTCCAGGGATGTAAGACTGATTTCTGGAAATGGTGTTATTTTTTTTTTATTTTTTTTTTTATTTTTTTTTATTTATTATTATTTATGTCAAACAGGTATCTCATTCTGCTAATTTTTATCTTGATCTGTTAGAATCTTAAAAACTTAAGGGCTCCTGCACAGTCGAGTAAGCACTCACTCATCTCTCGGTCGCGTAGGAGCTCACTCGCTCAATTCACTGGCCTTTTTTCAGGAAATGACTTTTGTCGGTCACTTACCTACATCCCCCGCATGTCGCCTCTCATTCCATCCAGGGTGGTCTCCAAGGCTCTCTTCGCCCACCACCAGCTGGTCTTCTCCTTCATGCTCTGCACCAGCATCATGCGCTCCAACGCCCACGCGGCCGGCGAGGGCAGGGGCGGGGGCGGGGGGCCGGGCGGGATGGGGCGCATCGCCCCGACCGAGTGGCAGATCTTCCTGCAGGGTGCCGTCCTGACGGCCAGCGCCGACCCGGAACTCCTGGAGCGTCACGACGGGCTGACGCCCATGCAGCGGCTGGAGGCCGCCAACCAGGCCGGCAGCGGCAGCGCGGCCACTAATCTGCAGCCGGGGGCCACCAGGGGAGCCAGCGCCACCTCCCGTCTGTCCTCGGCCTCCTCCGTAGGCAGCAACACCCGACGCCGGCCCGGACCGGCGGGCGGAGTGACCTCGGTGGGGCCGCGCTGGATCGCCGAGAAGGCCTGGCGCCAGTGCCAGTACCTGTCGGCCACCCTGGAGGCCTTTGCCGGCCTGTGCATGTACGTGCTGAACTGCGGCCAGCAGTGGCAGGCCTTTGCTCGGAGCCAGGACCCCTACCGACTCATGGCCAGCGAGTTTGAGCTCACGCAGCCCAATGAAGGTAGACGCCCCCTCCCCACAGACTCCAGACTAGGTAGCCAGATATCAGCCTAGGTAGCCAGATACCAGACTACCATACATGTAGGTAGCCAGATATCAGACTATAGATAGCCAGATATTAGCCCAGATTGCTTGGTACAGCCTAGGTAGCCAGATATCAGCCTAGGTAGCCAGATACCAGCCTAGGTAGCCAGATACCAGCCTAAATAGACAGATATCAGACTAGATAGCCAGATACCAGCCTATAGGTAGCCAGATACCAGTCTAGGTTGCCAGATACCAGCCGAGATAGCGAGATACCAGTCTAGGTAGCCAGATACCAGCCTATAGGTAGCCAGATACCAGTCTTGGTAGCCAGATACCAGCCTAGGTAGCCAGATACCAGCCTAAATAGACAGATATCAGACTAGATAGCCAGATACCAGCCTATAGGTAGCCAGATACCAGTCTAGGTTGCCAGATACCAGCCGAGATAGCGAGCTACCAGTCTAGGTAGCCAGATACCAGCCTATAGGTAGCCAGATACCAGTCTTGGTAGCCAGATACCAGCCTAGGTAGCCAGATACCAGCCTATAGGTAACCAGATACCAGTCTAGGTAGCCAGATACCAGTCTAGGTAGCCAGATACCAGTCTAGGTAGCCAGATACCAGCCTACATGTAGATAGCCAGATACCAGCCTAGTTTAATTTTTTTTATCTTGGTCTTTCTCTCCCTGTCTACCATGACCACCACCCCCTCAATCCCTCCCTCCACCCCTCCCTCCCTCGCTCCTCACCCAGGACCCTTACCCCCGGATGCCAGCCCATCCCTGGGCAGCCCCTTCAACTGGGAGTCCCTGCTGCCCTTTGAGCGGCTGATCCTCATCTCAGTGCTGCGGCCCGATGGCCTGGTGGCGGCTGTCCGCTCCTTCGTGGATGACCTGATGGGGACCAAGTTTCTCTCCACCGGCGGCTTTGACATGAAGGAGATCTTTGACGAGTCCAGTGCCAAGCATCCTCTCATATTCATCCTGTCTCCGGGTAAGAAACTCACCAAGGTCAAATTTTCATTTGTTTGCCATTTTGCCCGGAACAAGGCTATAAAGCCACTCAAGGTTAAGGACTAACGAAAGAAGGAGACAGAGAGGGACTCAGGAAGGCTTTTGAAAGGAGATTAACATTCCTCCTATATAGGGCAAGATGGTAGGCAGGGGGAAAACATGAACCAGGAAGGGAATTCCAGAGAGAGAGGCTGAACGAGGTTCAGGTTATAACGAGGGAACTGTGAAAGTCCGGTGGACCTCTTTCAAGAAGGAGTGTGGTTCTGAAAAGAGTTAACGACTCTTTTCAGAGCCGCGCTCCTTCTTGAAAGAGAAATGCTACACGGTGTTACCGCAAACCTTCCACTTGGTATTTCTATGATGCAAACCTTCAAGTCGTATCTAAGGGGCTGGATAGCTCAGATGGTAAGAGCACCGGTATGCAAAAACCAGAGGTCTCCAGTCCTGGTCCAGTCAAAGTTTTCTTTGCCATTTTTCAAAATTGTTCAAAAGGTCCCAGTTACAGACTGTTAATGGCAAGAAGCCTTTGACTGAAGCCCCCTTGTGCCATTTGTTGTTGTTGTTGTTGATGTTTTTGTTTGTTGTTGTTGATGTTGTTGTTGTTGATGTTGTTGTTGATGTTGTTGTTGTTGATGTTGTTGTTTTTGTTGATGTTGTTCTTGTTGATGTTGATGTTGATTTTGTTGTTGTTGTTGTCATTGACGTTGCTGTTTTAATGTGGACAGGTGTGGATCCGACGGCGGAGCTGATGCGGTTTGCCAGGGAGCAGCGCGGGAGCACACTGCACGTGGACATGATCTCGCTGGGGCGTGGCCAGGGCCCCAAGGCCGAGGAGCTGATCGCCAAGGCCCAGATCCTCAAGGGCCGCTGGGTCTTCCTGCAGAACTGCCACCTGGCCGCCTCCTTCATGCCACGACTGCAGGCCATCGTGGAAGGGTGAGCATCTCAACATCGACTACACAGTTGCTTCACTCAGCCAGGCATAAGAATAGCAATATTAATAAAAGCGGACCCTATTTATAAGATGCAGAAACATATCAAAGAGCTGCACAAGGGTTATGAGACACGGTTTATGATCAAACAATTTTTTGAGTCGATTCCTGAAAATAATGATAGAAATTCGAAGAAGCATTCCTGATGTCCAAGGGGAGAAAGTTCCACAGTTTAGGACCAGCTATAGATGAACGATCTATCTTCGAGAGACTTTGACCCTGTAGGATCTGGTGCACCACCGTCGCTCAGAATTCGGAGGTCTCAGAGCGAATTGGTTAAGATAAATAGCATTCACATCATACAGTTGATATCTGATTAAAATTGCAGGCCTTAATTTGATTACTTCATATAACCCCAACCCCAACTCTAACCCCAACCCCAACCCCAACCCCAACCCCAACCCCAACCCCAACCCCAACCCCAACCCCAACCCCAACCCCAACCCCAACCCCAACCCCAACCCCAACCCCAACCCCAACCCCAACCCCAACCCCAACCCCAACCCCAACCCCAACCCCAACCCCAACCCCAACCCCAACCCCAACCCCAACCCCAACCCCAACCCCAACCCCAACCCCAACCCCAAACCCAACCCCAACCCCAACCCCAACCCCAACCCCAACCCCAACCCCAACCCCAACCCCAACCCCTAACCCCATCCCCAACCCCTAACCCCAACCCCAACCCCAAACCCAAACCCCCAACCCCAAACCCAACCCCAACCCAAACCCCAAACCCCAAACCCCAAACCCCAAACCCCAAACCCCAAACCCCAACCCCAAAACCCCAAACCCCAACCCCAAACCCCAAACCCCAAACCCCAAACCCCAAACCCCAAACCCCAACCCCAACCCCAACCCCAACCCCAACCCCAACCCCAAACCCCAAACCCCAAACCCCAAACCCCAACCCCAAACCCCAAACCCCAAACCCCAAACCCCAAAACCCCAAACCCCAACCCCAAACCCCAAACCCCAAACCCCAAACCCCAAACCCCAACCCCAACCCCAAACCCCAAACCCCAAACCCCAAACCCCAAACCCCAACCCCAACCCCAAACCCCAACCCCAAACCCCAAACCCCAAACCCCAACCCCAACCCCAACCCCAAACCCCAACCCCCAAACCCCAAACCCCAAACCCCAAACCCCAAACCCCAAACCCCAACCCCAACCCCAAACCCCAACCCCAAACCCCAAACCCCAAACCCCAAACCCCAAACCCCAACCCCAACCCCAAACCCCAACCCCAAACCCCAAACCCCAAACCCCAACCCCAACCCCAACCCCAACCCCCAAACCCCCAACCCCAACCCCAAACCCCAACTCCTTCTCCTTTCTGCCACACAGCTTCAGCAAGCCCCACGCTGACATCGATCCTCAGTTCCGTCTGTGGCTCAGCTCCAAGCCAGACCCTTGCTTCCCAGTCAGCATTCTGCAGACGGGCATGAAGGTGAGGGAAGGGAACTTCCGATGAGAAGCCAATTAGTTTGTTCAGTGGTCAACTGGTTAAGACGTCTGCACTAGAAAGCGGGAGTCGCGGGTTCGAATCCCGCTCGAGCTGCCTGAAATTTTGTTTATCACTCATCGGGCAAAGCACTGAGTGCTCGGTGTTATCATGTCGAGCAAGGGCAAACCCTCATTGAATTACATTCACCTCGACGCAACCATGTTATATCTAAGATGCCAAATAGTCAACTAACTTTGCCGGGGTAGTAGCACCAAACGCCTCAATGTAGACAAATAGCTGCCAACCTATCTTAAAGGAAATTAGGAATACTTCTGCTGAAAAGGAGGAATCACAGAGCAAACTACATAGGAATACATGTGTATTTCCAAGCCAAAAATCAGATTTTGTTGTCAGAAGCTGTAAAAAAGTGATACAATTTTACCAAAAAAGAGGAATGATTCCTCCAAAATAGAAATGGTTGGTTACCCTGGTTAACCAAAATGAAATAGAAATGATGTGGTTTTTTTTTCACTTCAGCAATTCTCCTACAATTTTTCAAGATGGTGTCTCAAGGATTTTTTCATTCTCTCCCAACAGGTACCTGTAAACAGGTATTTCAGTATTACCTGTACCTAAAAATTGCTGGGAAAAAAACTCGGTTGAATAATGTCACCACCGAAACGTGACTCTGTCCCTTCCCCCCCCCCCCAAAAAAAAAAAAAAATTAAGACAAAAAAGCGATGTGTTTTCTAATTTCTTGTTGCTTCTTCATCCACGTCTTCAGATGACCGTGGAGTCTCCCCAGGGTCTCAAGGCCAACCTCCTGCGGTCCCTGGGCGGCACGGTGTCCGAGGACCTGTGGGACAGCCCCACACCGGGCCCTGCCTGGCGAGGTCTCCTCTTCGGACTCTGCTTCTTCAACGCCGTCATCAACGAGCGGCGGAAGTACGGGGCGCTCGGCTGGAACATCGTCTACGAGTTCAGTGCCTCAGACCTGGAGGTAGGTGATCTCCCTCTCCCCAACCCCCTCCTCCTCCCATACGGCAAAACACTCTGTGGAGTAAGACAAGAACCAGTTCTTGGTTACCGTAAATAAGAATTAAAGGCTTTGCATGGTGGGGTGGGTGAAACAGTAGGGCCGTTCCCACTTCAAAAATAAGCGCGATTTGAATCCCGATTCAAAAGCCCTTTTTTTTCGTGTCGACACAGGCCAAATAATCGCATCGCAAATAAACGCAAGCTGATTGCGGTTAGCATGTGGTCGCGCTGCGCAAGCGGGAATGGCGGGACTCGCTGAGGAACATAAACAAACACTGTGCTGCACTTCCTGGCAGAAGCTGCTGGCAGGAAATGCCATGCTTGCGCAATGCATCGTGGGCTTAAACAAAAACGGTGCGATTTGAGCAAAGCGTTCCCACACACATCGCAAATAAACGCGATTATTTGAAAAAATCTCACTCTTAGTGGAGTCCGAATCGCGATTCAAATCCCACTAATGATCGCGTTTATTGTGTCCCCACACGCAAAAAAAGTGGAGTTTGAATCGCGATCCAAATAATCGCGTTTATTTGGTGTAGTGGGAACAACCCTAATGTAGGAGGGTTTGTGGTGACACCGAGAGTTATCACTCTGGTTCTTTTCAAGCCACTTGAGTCAGCCAACAGTTTTTGCAATTTTCTAGGGTATTACTTTTTGCATTTAAACTGCTTTTTGGGGTCTTTTCGTTTGTGTGTTGCAGCCGATTTTACAAAACTTGTCTTATTTTAAGATTGATCTTGGGACTCAGGACGCGTTCTGGCTGAAAGATCGATCTCAACTATGACGCGTCCTGACACAGATTTCACCAAACTCATCTCACGCACGATTCTTTCTTTACACATTTGAAAGAGATAGCACAACATTGGTCGAGGTCAAAGAATAGCATCCATATGTTGCCTGATCCAACATATGCATGAAATAGCACACCTGTGAAAATTTCAGCTCAATCCGCCAACAGAGACTCACGAAACTAGTGAAAAACCGTTTCATTTGTTTTGCAAAAATACAGCATTCAACATATTGTTCCAAAAAATTGTTTAGATCTACTGTACCTACATGTTCAGTACTGGTAAGGGTGAGACGTAAATGATTTATTTTACTCTTTTCTCAAAAAAAATATAATTTTAGGCTGAAATATATAAGTGCGAGGTTTCTACTACATCTTCAAACTTAAAATTTAGTGGGCCGGACGTTTCGATCCTAGCAGGACCTTTCTCAATCATCTTCAAACTGTTTAAGTTAAACCTGTGAACGTTTCTGTTTTATGATCTTACCAATGTTGTGTAGGCGCTTTAACACGTTGGTATTGCTTCTTGTATAAAAAATGCTTCTTCTATTTGTTCTGTTGCTGGATGGGGTGCAGGTGTCCATCCAAGTGCTGCGGCTGTTGCTGTCCACGCAGCAGGAACCTCCCTGGGAGGCGCTGCGCTACCTGACCGGTGAGGTGGCCTACGGAGGCCGAGTGACCGACTCCTGGGACCGACGCTGCCTCATCAGCATCCTGAACTCCTTCTACTGTCCACAAGCCCTGGAGCCCGCCTACACCTACTCCCCAGATAAGGTCAGCTCAGCCACCCTCCCTTTCCTTTTGTAGGCAGTCCAGAGAGCAGGCGGGAAGATCAGGGGGTAGTTCTTCTTGGGTATGAGGCAAGCAGCAATTACAGGTGCTGCTGTCTCAAGTTGTTGTCGTTCGTCCTGGGCTCAATCAGAATAGCGAGACCAGTTAATACTATGGCCCACCAACTAGGAGGTCCACAACATGGGTCCTTAATATCAATACTTCTTCTTGCGTATAAGGCAAGCAGCAATTAGAGGTGCTGCTGTCTCAAGTTGTTGTCATTCGTCCTGGGCTCAATCAGAAGAGCGAGACCAGTTAATACTATGGCCCACCAACTAGGAGGTCCACAACATGGGTCCTTAATATCAATACTTCTTCTTGCGTATAAGGCAAGCAGCAATTAGAGGTGCTGCTGTCTCAAGTTGTTGTCATTCGTCCTGGGCTCAATCAGAAGAGCGAGACCAGTTAATACCATGGCCCACCAACTAGGAGGTCCACAACATGGGCCCAACTATCAATGGTTCTTCTTGCGTATGAGGCAAGCAGCAATTAGAGGTGCTGCTGTCTCAAGTTGTTGTCATTCGTCCTGGGCTCAATCAGAAGAGCGAGACCAGTTAATACCATGGCCCACCAACTAGGAGGTCCACAACATGGGCCCAACTATCAATGGTTCTTCTTGCGTATGAGGCAAGCAGCAATTAGAGGTGCTGCTGTCTCAAGTTGTTGTCGTTCGTCCTGGGCTAAATCAGAAGAGCGAGACCAGTTAATACCAGGGCCCACCAACTAGGAGGTCGACAACATGGGTCCTTAATATCAATACTTCTTCTTGTGTATGAGGCAAGCAGCAATTAGAGGTGCTACTGTCTCAAGTTGTTGTCGTTCGTCCTGGGCTCAATCAGAAGAGCGAGACCAGTTAATACCAGGGCCCACCAACTAGGCGGTCGACACCATGGGTCCTTAATATCAATACTTCTTCTTGTGTATGAGGCAAGCGGCAATTAGAGGTGCTGCTGTCTCAAGTTGTTGTGGTTTGCCTGGGCTCAATCAGAAGAGCGAGACCAGTTACCAGGGCCCACCAACTAGGCGGTCGACACCATGGGCCCAACATGGGCGGTTTACATGAAGCCTTACGATGGATAACGCATCTCAGGTTATGATAGGCCGCGTGGTTCCTGCGCCACAAACCCTGCTCTCTACACTACAAAGGCTACAAAATGCGGCAGCTCGTATCATTACACTGTCTAAGAAATACTCTCATATCTCCCCCATTTTGAAATCACTTCATTGGTTACAGGTCAGAGATCGCATGATCTTTAAGATTCTGCTTTTGAATTTCCATTGTGTTAAGGGCACTGCTCCTCGGTATAGATATCGAATAGTTCATAGCTACACCCCATTTAGATCCTTACGTTTATCCAACTTCTGGTCAAAAATCCGCTACAACTTGGGGCACATGAGCTTTTGCCCCACACTGGTCCCACCTTATGGAATAACTTACCCTCAGTTTTGAAAAAAATGCTCTTCACCAGATCCATTTAAAAGCTGTCTAAAAACTCACTCATTTAATGCCTCCTTTTCTTTACTCATGCATTTGGTTTTTGGACTTACTTTGCTTCTTGTAACCTTCTCCTCTTCTAGCTGCGCCTAGAGCACTCTTCAGAGTGGATTTGGCGCATTATAAATCTTATCAATTATCATTGTAATTATTGTTATCTCTAAACTGCGCCCTCGGGAATTCCCCTCCGAGATCCTCTCTCGGTAATTCCTCTTCGAGATCTTCTCTCGGGTTATTTGTTGGGCCTTTTGACGAATAGATTGCGGGATCTTCCCCCTGAGCATGCGCTGTGTGCCAGGTATCTGTGCCATAGATCTCCGATGCTGACATTTATTTGCCAGAAGCCGTTCGTACATGCGTCTGACAGACGGGGCAAATCTAGAACCGTAACTTAGAATCGTCTCGACGTTCAAGGCAGTAGGAGGCGGAAAGGGTTTACACGTCCACTGCGGACACTTGTTTGTAAAAGGATTATCCCTCAAATCAGGGACGGGAGAGATCTTGGATTTTTTTTTTTTTGCTGATCTTTGAGCAAAGTGATTCCTTCTTATCTGCCTTTGACATCTTAAAAAACAAATCCTCCTTGAAGCTGACGACCAAAGTGGTGGCAGCGCAAGATAATATATAAACGTTTCGGGCATTTGTGTGGGCGTCACCAAGATTATTTGGTAGTGTTTTTCTGTTTACCGGTAAATTGAATTAAAAGAACTGCATCCACTTTGTGTGATCCCAGAGTTGCTGTAGCCAGGTTTAGAAGCATTTGTGGTATCTGAAAAGAAAGTAGGGGTGTGATCCCTGGAGATATACTGTACGGCAGTTAATGGATGAATTGCTTCTGACTGGCACCCCCAACCCCAGCAAAAACTAGTTGACTATTTGGGAAGGCCACCATCTAAGGGCTGGATAGCTCAGATGGTAAGAGCACTGGTAGATGGTAAGAGCACTGGTGTGCCAAAAACTAGTTGACTATTTGGGAAGGTCACCATCTAAGGGCTGGATAGCTCAGATTGTAAGATGCGCTGGTGTGCAAAAGACTAGTTGACTGTTAGGGAAGGCCACCATCTAAGGGCTGGATTGCTCAGATGGTAAGATGCGCTGGTACTCAAAACCAGAGGTCTCGGGTTCAAATCCTGGTCCTGTCAAAGTTTTATTTGCCATTCTTGTAAATTTGTTGAAAAGAACCCAGTAAGTTTTTCTCAAAATTTAGTGGGCCCGATGTTTTGATCCTAGCAGGACCTTGCAACATTAAGTTTTTCATCGATTTGTTTGATTTTTTTTTTTTTTTTTGGGGGGGGGGTGAGTCAAAAGTCACACACGTGGACTCGCCAGTTTAGAGTCAGCCCGAGTTACCATGACTCGAGTCTGAGTCTGAGTCTCAGGGAAGTAAGATTGAAGTTGGACCAGAGTCTGCCTCAGGCTAACCTTGAGGTACGTGCCTCCTCTCCCCGCAGGTGTACCACCCGCTGCCGGGCACCTTCTCCCTGGCCGAGAGTCGGCGCTACGTGGAGGGCCTGCCGGAGGCTGACTCACCCGGGGTCTTCGGCATGCACGCCAACGCCGAGAAGGCCTACCGGGAGAGCAGGGCCAAGAGACTCATGGACACGCTGATGAGCGTCCAGCCACGACTCACTGCGCAAATGATCGGGTGAGAAGTCCTCTCTCTCTGTTTCATTTATAAATGTACATTTATCCATTTCACGTAGAGGGCGGTATTTGTAAAACTCCTTTACAAAAAATTTAAATGCTGCAAAGGATGCTGGGATGCTTCAAAAATGTAAACATTTACAAAGGATCCTGGGATACTTCCAAAATGTAAATGCTGCAAAGGATGCTGGGACACTTAAAAAATGCAAACACTGCAAAGGATGCTGGGATACTTAAAACATGTAAATGCTGCAAAGGATGCTGGGATATTTAAAAAATGTAAATGCTGCAAAGGATGCTGGGATAGTTAAAACAAATTAAACATTACAAGGGATATGGTGGGATACTTCAAAAATGTAAATGCTGCAAAGGATGCTGGGATACTTAAAAAATGTAAATGCTGCAAAGGATGCTTGGATACTTAAAAAATATAAACGCTGCAAAGGATGCTGGGATAATGGAAAAAAAAGTAACTGTTGCAAAGGATGCTTGGATACTTAAAAAATATAAACGCTGCAAAGGATGCTGGGATAATGGAAAAAAAAGTAACTGTTGCAAAGGATGCTGGGATACAATGCTGCAAAGGATGCTGGGATACATACAAAATGTAACTGTTGCAAAGGATGCTGGGATACAATGCTGCAAAGGATGCTAGGAAACATACAAAATGTAAATGCTGCAAAGGATGCTGGGATACAATGCTGCAAAGGATGCTGGGGGGAAATTGAGAAAATCTCAAGACTGTTTATCCCTTACAATGGTGCAGGACTGGAAGGACAGACGATGAGATCGTGATGGAGCTTGCTGTGGACATCCAACGCCAGCTGCCCCTGAATGTCCAGGGGGAGGAGGAGAAGGAGGACAGCAAGCAGGCGGGGGCAGGGGGCAAGGCAGCCGGGGCGCCCTCTGTCTTCCCCGGCCTGACCTACGGCAACACCGGCGCAACGGGCTTCGGCACCGGCAAGAAGAAGTCAGAGGTCAAAGGTGAGCCCCTCGTCATGCTTTTTCATTGCGTTTCTCAGACAGGAGCAGACTATAGCCACATTTCTACTGGACTTATTTTGGTCAAAGTAACCAAGATTTACCCGTTTTGAGTCCAGTGGAAATGGCCCAGTTTAATTTCCTTTCGGTTACTTTAACCGAGTCGAATGGTTACTTTTACCGGCCAACCTCTGCCCAGTAGAAGTGACCAGGGTTGCTTGGTTGGTTGTCTGCCCATCAGTCTATTTGTCTCTGTGTCTATTTGTCTGTCTATCTGTCTGTCTATCTGTGATATACAAAAATGTTGCAAACTGCTTACTGACTAAAATAACCAAAATGCAAATCTGAAAATTTAGTGGGCCTGACGTTGTGATCCTAGCAGGACCTTTCTCAAAGGCAGAGAGTCTGTTTGTCTTTCTGTCGGTTTTTATCTGTTTGTTTGTTTGTGTGTTTGACTGCAGTGGTCAAAGAGGACCCTTTGGATCCGGAGCCGGAGAATCCGTCGGCCCTGCTGACCGTCCTGCGACAGGAGATAGACCGCTTCAACCGGCTCCTGTCCATCGTTCACTCCGGCCTGGCCGGCCTGTGCCTGGCCGTCAAGGGTGAGGTGGTCATGTCTGAGACGCTGGAGGAGATGTACAAGGCCCTGCTCCACCACAAGGTGCCCCGGATCTGGCAGGTAAGGCACTGCAAGGCTCAGCCAGTCAACGTTGCAGTACAGCGGAACGTCGCTGTAACGAACATCCCGGGATCCATGGAAACTGTTTGGTATAGCATAGCTGCCAATCATTCCTATTTTGGAAGAATCATTCCTCTTTTTCTGTAAATTTTTTTTCACTTTAACAAGCTCTTGACAACAGATTCCGATTTTTGGCTTGGAAATACATATGCATTCCTATGTAGTTTGCTCTGTGATTCCTCATTTTTAGCAGAAGTATTCCTAATTTCCTCTATGATAGGTTGGCAGCTATTGTATAGTGTTGTTCATTATAGCAGTTGCGGCCACATAATTTGTACACAAAAATCGGGAGCCAAAGGGCATGTTCTATATAGCCGAATGTTCGGTATATCAGCGTTCGTTATAGCGATGTTCCAGTGTACTCTATCCTGTCCTGTCAGTCTGACTGTCTGTTTGGCTATCCACGTGAAATGTCAACGAAAGTAAGGTTTGTGATGAAACTGTGCTCATCATTTCTAAGTGAGACGGAGTGTGCCTCTGAAAAGAGCCGGTTACTCGTCATTTTGAGTGAGGTGTACTCTGCCATCATCAGGTATCACATCAAAGCCAGTCATAGCTGAGTTAGTTTCCTTCCTGGAGGATGCTGTCCAATTTGCCCAAGGAAGCTTGCTATCTTGCTAGAAAAAAAAAAACATCTGAAATTTGAATCTGAATTTTGTTGTTGTTGTTGTTGTTGTTGTTGTTGTCATTTTCGATGTTGTTATTGTTGTTGTTTTCGTTTATATCCATTGGGGATGTAGTTTAGAAACACCATCCGGGGCCAAAATTCAATGACGTAATCGTGACGTCATCAAAATGCGTGTTTTTAAAACACATATTTGCCATTGGTCAGTCTTCTCAAAATTTGGTGGGCAGTTAGCTATTGTGCTCAGACATTCCATATCGTGGGTTTGGAACCAATTGATTATTGTTTAGAATTAGTATTATTTTTTTTATTTTTTTTAATGAAGTCCCATACACTTTGTGCACACAATATGTGCGTGCTTTTGGGGCTAGGAAGGGAGGGTATGGGTTCGAATCCCGGTTTTGCCAATTATTTTTTTTCTATTTTTTTTAAGAGATCCAGATGCGGAAAAGCATTTTGTTCTGTTTGCCAACATACATAAATCTGTAGTTGTTGTTGTCGTTGTCGTTGTTGTCGTTGTCGTTGTTGTTGTCGTCGTCGTTGTTGTTGTCGTCGTTGTTGCACGTTCCTAATTCTCTGCGCCATCCTTGGTTTCCCTCGCCAGCAAGCCGCCTACGAGTCCTGCAAGCCGCTGGGCTCCTGGGTCAACGACCTCCAGCGCCGGGTGGACTTCTTCGCCAAGTGGTCGGACCTGGTGGCCCAGGCCGAGGAGCGGAAGGTCAAGGGTCAGGGCCAGCCGGCTGTCGACCCCGCAGAGGTGGACGCCCCCAGGGAGCAGCCGCGGAGTTTCTGGCTTCCGGGCTTCTTCTTCCCGCAAGGTTTGTGAGAGGGCTACGGCTTCTAAATGCATGGGGGTCTATGGTAGTTTGCCAGCTAGTGGCTGCAGCTAATTCCTGTTTGGACTAGTGTCTTCTAGACTCGTTTGTATATGGACCTGGGATTATCTTCCCGCAAGGTGTGTGAGAGGGCTACGGCTTCTAAATGCATGGGGGTCTATGGTAGTTTGCTAGCTAGTGGCTACAGCTAATTCCTGTTTGGACTAGTGTCTTCTAGACTCATTTGTATATGGACCTGGGATTATCTTCCCGCAAGGTGTGTGAGAGGGCTACGGCTTCTAAAGGCATGGGGGTCTATGGTAGTTTGCCAGCTAGTGGCTGCAGCTAATTCCTGTTTGGACTTGTGTCTTCTAGACTCATTTGTATATGGACCTGGGATTATCTTCCCGCAAGGTTTGTGAGAGGGCTACGGCTTCTAAATGCATGGGGGTCTATGGTAGTTTGCCAGCTAGTGGCTACAGCTAATTCCCCTTGGGACTTATGTCTTCTAGTCTCGTTTTTGTTTATGAACCTGGGATTTTCTCCTTGCAAGGTTGGTGGTTGTGAAAGGGCTACGGCTTCTAAATGCATGGGGTACTATTGTAGTTTTCTAGCAAGTGGTTGCAGCTAATTCCACTTTGGACTTGTGTGTTCTAGACTCGTTTGTAAATGGATCTTGGGTCTTTTTTCCACAAGGTTTGTTAAATGGAATGACTGTGGCTTCAAACTGCATCGGAGTGTATGATAGTTTGCTAGCAAGTGGCTACTGGTGTGCAGCGTGATGTGTGTGGCTGAGTGAGGGAGTGTGCATGGACTGGTGTGGGGTAGCCTCACTCCTTCCTGGGTGCTCCCTCCTGCCACTAGCCAAGCTTTGGCTGTGGGTGTAAGAGTATTCTGACTCTTCATCATGGCGGGGCAGATTTTGCCTTACAACAGTGTCACATACATGTAGCTGCCAACCATTCCTATTATAGAGGAATCATTCCTCTCATTTTTGGTAAAAATTGTATCACTTTTCACAAGCTCTTGACAACAGGTTCTTTTTGGGGCTTTGAAATACACATATTTTTTTTATTTATTATTTTTTATTTTTTAATATATTGTGCAAAAGTGAACAATAGCTAATTCAGGAATCCCTGCTTAGGAGAGTTCCAAATTAGTCCAATCAAATGGTTTGTTGCTGCTCAGAAAAACCAAAAAACAAATGATTTGTAATATAAATTATAAACAAAAGAAGAGTTTGCTCTGGGATTCATCTCTTTTAGCAGAAGTATTCCCAATTTCCTTTAAGATAGGTTGGCAGCTGTGGTGTCGGTACCAGCTCGATTCTTCTAACCTTTTCGGACTCCTTCTCCGGTAGGCTTCCTGACCGCGGTGCTCCAGAACCACGCCCGCCGCGAGGGCGTGTCCGTCGACTCGCTGACCTTTGACTTCAAGGTCGTGGTGGGCCCGGACGACACGGAGGAGTCGCTCAGCCAGGTGGCAGAGCTGGCCGACGTGCGGGAGGTCGCCTTCAAGGTGAGCAGAGCGCCCTCGTATTTGAAAAAAAAAAAGGCCAAGAAAACTTTGACTGGACCGGGATTTGAACCCGAGACCTCTCGTTTTGCGTACTAGTTCTCTTACCATCTGAGCTATCCAGCCCTTAGATGGTGGCCTTCCCTAATAGTCAACTAGTCTTTGCATACCAGTGCTCTTACCATCTGAGCTATCCAGCCCTTAGATGGTGGCCTTCCCTAATAGTCAACTAGTCTTTGCATACCAGTGCTCTTACCATCTGAGCCATCCAGCCCTTAGATGGTGGCCTTCCCAAATAGTCAACTAGTCTTTGCATAGGCAGTGCTCTTACCATCTGAGCTATCCAGCCCTTAGATGGTGGCCTTCCCAAATAGTCAACTAGTCTTTGCCGGTGTGGGGGGTGCCAGTCAGAAGCAATTCAACTTCTTCTTCTTCTTTTTCTTCTTCTTGCATATGAGGCAAGTATCAATTAGAGGTGCTGCTGTCTCAAGTTGTTGTCGTTCGCCTGGGCTCAATCAGAAGAGCGAGACCAGTTACCAGGGCCCACCAACTAGGAGGTGCACAACATGGGCCCCAGCAATTCAACCATTAACTGCCATATAACTCCAGGGATCACACCCTCCGATTTCATTCAGATGCAACCAATTGTTGTCAACCTGGCTACGGCAGGTCAGGGATCACACACAAGTAGAGAAGACACCTAGTGACACCCGAGTATGTTAAGAAACGTGGAGTTACCGGTTCTTTTCAGAGTATTTGCCAGGGGTGGGGGCGCCAGTCAGAAGCAATTAAACCATTAACTCTCTATATCTCTAGGGATCACACCCCCGCTTTCATTCAGATGCAAACAACCTATTGCTGTAAATCTGTCTCCACTGTCTCGTTCATTCGCTCGCTTGCTCGCTTGCTTGATTGGACAGGGCTCCAACCCACCGGCCGACGGGGTGCTGGTGTTTGGTCTCTACCTGGACGGCGCCCGCTTTGATCTGGCCACCTACACCCTGCAGGATTCCAGACCAGAGGAGAGGTACTGCCGTCTGCCGGAAGTGCACTTCATCCCTGTGCAGGTGAGAGACTGAGAGTGCAATAGAGCGCTTCAAAGGCCCAATACAACATTGGGAATATCGGGAAACATCAATGTCCACAGATTTCCTTCTAACTTTCACAGTTTGTTGATTGTCACGATAGAATCCTCATGGTGTACTTCTTGATAAATCTTCGCTAAAACATCGACAAATAGTTTATTACTCATGAGTAATAAATTATTTCTTACACTACAGAACGTTGCGAAAACTGTGTCGGTTTTTTACCTTTTTCTACTCTCTCAGATTACCGTTATTTTGAGCGAAAACCTTCGCAGAATTCCTTTTATGGAATGTTTAATGGTTTAACCACTTCGCGCCGGGACCTCCGAATCCGGAGGTCAATTGGATTGCCTTTGCAACGGGGCCCTCCGAATCCGGGCACCACTATTGTCCACATTCCAAACAAAGACTCTTTTCAGCTTAGAACAAAGCATTATGAATCAGTACAAAGACCCTTTTTGACGCACGTTGCCACATGAATTGCAAGATTAGCCGCAGTAATTGTGCAATTGTGGGACTTTTACTGTGGAGGATCGAGGGATACCGCGCTGCAGCTGAAAGCACGCGGGGGACATTGTCTTTGCATGCCACACAGCCCAACGGTCGTCGGTCTGGCATTGGAATTCCACCCACATTCTTTACCGTAATCTGTACGCTCGTTTGTGGCCGACCAACTCGAAGATTTGACTGCCTGGAGTGGAGGCTGGAGTCTGCGGTCAGGGATTGTCAGCAGCGTACACGAACCCACACACACACGTCCGTTACGGTCCATTGACGACGCACAAAGGGCCCTTTTTCGAACGGATAATCTCTTGACAAAGGCCACAACGACGTCCGAATTGTGCCAGGTTTTACTCTCTTGTACCCATAGTATACCCTTATTGATTTATTTCACAGAAATATATTGTTCCGATTGTTTTAGCAAGATTTTAAAATGATGCATTGTTCAAAAACCCCCGTATGGCGGTCATCGGCGCTGAAAAACCCCCCGGCGCGAAGTGGTTAACATGCAAACTGTGGCAATCTTTTCACCTTTACCAATGTTGTATTGGGCTTTTAATGTTAGACGTGTTATTCTAGAAAATGTTGTCCATCCCGGTACGTGAGAATACTCCTACTTTCTAGTGCAGACATCTGACGTATATGAGGGTTTTTAAGTGGGAGTCTTGCGGTGTACGCCACGTAAAACAACTCTTTTGAGAGCTGGCTCTTTTCAGAGCCACACTCCGTCTCAAAAGAGAGGTTTTACTTGGTGTCACCGCAAACCTTCCACTTGGTACTTCCAACAGGCAAGCCTTCACATCTTACTCACGTGAGGGTGTGTTTTGCAGTGTGGTGGGCAATGCAATGAGCAAGGTACACCAGTCTTTCATACATTCTTAGAAACCGGCATCGCCTCATGAATATTGTGGCGCAGATTTCCAACAAAGTGTATACTGGTCAGAACGTCGAATTACCACTCAGGTTCTTTTCAGAACCACACCTCTTCTTTAAGAGACCTTATACATGGTGTCACTGCAAACCCTCCTATAAAGTGAATCCCACCATTAACCGTAGACCACAAAACCTGACAAATTGAAAAGAAAAATCATCATCATCAAAATTGCCTTCTTAAATATATTCATTGGGCAATAAATATTCATGTGACGATGCCAGTTTTTAAGAATGTATGAACAAAATTGCTCACTGCTTTACCTGCCATACAGTACAATAAACACCTTAGTACGTCAGATGTCTGCACAAGAAATTAGGAGTCTCTGGATCCCCAAGCTGCCGTAGCCAGGTTTACAACAATTAGTTGCTTGCATCTGAATGAAAACGCGGGTGTGATCCCTGGAGATATACGGCAGAATTGCTTCTGAGTGGCGCCCCCACCCCGGCAAAGACTAGTTGACAATTTGAGAAGGCCACCATCTAAGGGTTGGATAGCTCAGATGGTAAGAGCACTGGTGTGCCAAAGACTAGTTGACTATTTGATAAGGCCACCATCTAAGCGTTGGATAGCTCAGATGGTAAGAGCACTGGTGTGCCAAAGACTAGTTGACTATTTGAGAAGGCCACCATCTAAGGGTTGGATAGCTCAGATGGTAAGAGCACTGGTGTGCCAAAGACTAGTTGACTATTTGAGAAGGCCACCATCTAAGGGTTGGATAGCTCGGATGGGAAGAGCACTGGTACGTTAATCCAGAGGTCTCGGGTTCAAGTTTGGTCCAGTCAAAGTTATCGTGGCCATTTTTCGAAATTGTCCGAAATTGGTTTAACCCTCATGTACGTCAGATGTCTGCACTGGAAAGTAGAAGTCTTACAAAAAATGTATTTACGCTAGATCCTCGTGTTTTTCTTCCCCGTGCACTTATTCAGGTGTCCCCTGAGGGCGTGGCACCTCCGTCGGTCTCATCAGCTGCGCCCACCCCGGTCCCCAGCCAAGCCGAGGGCGGGGCCGGCCCCTGGGCGGGCCAGCTGTATGAGTGCCCCCTGTACCGCACCTCCCAGCGGGCGGGCACCCTGTCCTCCACCGGCCACTCCACCAACTTTGTGACGGCCGTGGACCTGCCCACCGCCCTCCCGCCCGACCTCTGGATCACCAGGGGCGTGGCCCTCCTGTGCCAGTTGGATGACTGAAGGGCGTGGCCGCTTTTTGGTCAGGTGTGGCTGCTTTTGTCGGAAGTGAATGCTTTGATCCGGTGTGGCCACTTTGTTTGGGCGTGGCTGCTTAGGTTGGGTGTGGCCGCTTTGGTCGGGGGCGTGGTCACTTTGGTTGGGTGTGGCCGCTTGGTTTGGGTGTGGTCACTTTGATTAGGCGTGGTCACTTTGGTTGGACGTGGCCACTTTGGTCATGCGTGACTGCTTTGGTCGGGCGGGGCCGCTTTGGTCGGGCGGGGCCGCTTTGGTCGGGCAGGGCCACTTTGGTCGGGCGGGGCCGCTTTGGCCGGGTGTGGCCACTTTGGTCAGGCGTGGCCACATGAAGGATGGTTGTGCCCAGATTTAGAGGGCCCAGCGCTTAGCAAGACCACCTGCGCTCCGAAGTCGTAGGAGCCAGCCTGAAGTGGTTGATCAGGAGACGACTTGCCAAGGTTCAGTCTCAGCACTCAGTGAGCGGAGGCCTAGCTAGTCGCTTCCAGACATCCAGTCTTCATCTCATCGAACTCACCGCTGAGCCACACGCAGAAACCGTGCGGCTCACGAGTTGCGAGGAGATTGTGAAAACCGCCCCAGTTCCCAAACCGCAACTCTGAAGGATTATGCAGAGGGCCTAGAGGGACTTGCCAACAGTTTAGATTTGCATCCATTTCTGATTCAGCCTGAGTAATTCATTCAAGGAAAAATTTCTGATCTCCCGTGGATCCCAAGGTTTAAGATTCTAAAAATGTGCAGTTATAAACAGGTTGTTTTGATAACTACTTCAGGGTCGCATTTGAAGACTCATCTTCATCGTCAAAGGTTGGCTGCGGAGCAGGCGACTACAAGCTGTTTCCAACCACTGCGGTCTTGAGCAGAGTTGACAATATCATTTGGTTGTAGCATCCCTTCATAGTCTCCCATTAGTTCTTGTATATACTGCAAGTACTTAAGAACTAACCCGTTTGTAAAGAGTGTGTACGCTTTCGAAGCAACAGCTTCGTTAAAACAGTTTGTGCACAAGCACGCTCGGTTTTTCTGTTGCTGGAACACCGTAGGCGTAAATTCGTGAACTTGCACGAGATCCTGTGATGATGTGATTTTGGGGACCAATTTCATCGAGCCACTTAAAGGCCCAGTACAACATTGGGAAGATCGGAAAACATCGATGTCCACAGATTTCCTTCTAATTTACACAGTTTGTAGATGGTCATGATTGAATCCTCATGTCGAAATCTTACGGTCTGGGTTGCTGTACTTTTCGAGAAATCTTCACCCAAACATCGACAAATAGTTCATTACTTGAGAGTAATAAACTATTTCCTACACTACAGAATGGTGCGTAAACCGTGACATTTTTTTTTTTGCATTTTTTTTATTTCTCAGATTACCATTTGAGCTAAAACCTTCGCAGTATTTTTTTTGTGTGGAATGATTTATGGTTTAACACAAACTGTGGCAATCTTTTGACCTTTACCAATGTTGTATTGGGCCTTTAAAAGGCAAGCCAGAAAGAAGTTTTGTCCTTTTTCGACTTTCTCAGATTACCATTTGAGCTAAAACCTTTTATGGAATGTTTAATGGTTGGACACGCAAACTGTGGCAATCTGTTGACCTTTACCAATGTTGTATTGGGCCTTTAAGCGGCTCTATGAAATTGGGCCCTGGTATTTCATCGGCGGTAGACTGGTGTGAGAGGTGCGACAGTCCTGGGGGCGCGCGCGCAGCTTTCCAGACGGTGCCATTCAGATGTAACTCTGGGTTCAAGAGCGGTCATCAGAACGGAGCTTGATTGCAGCGGCCCAGTCACTCACAGGAGGCTTCATCAATTTTCAGAGTTAATGAATAGCAATGTCCAAAAGCGCGCACATTTTCTGGACACATTTTGGGGAAGTTTATTTATTTGACTTGATTGGGGATTTGTGTCTTCGCAGAAACTGACTGTGCTCATGCATAAGCTTTGAGTCTTGCAAATCTGTATATTTTGAGATGAAAATTTACCTACATGTATTTGTATATAGGCCGATAGAATCTCTTTTTTTTATAGATTGAAAAATTGGCAAAGAAAAATAGACCGGGACTTGAACACGAGACCTCTGGATTAACGTACCAGTGCTCTTCTATCTGAGCTATCAAGCCCTTAGGTGGTGGCCATCGCTTATAGTAAACTAGACTTTGTTTTTAATAGTCTATTTTTTTCTTCTTCAAAAGTTAGAGGGCCTGAAGACGTTTCGATCCTAGCAGGACCTTTCTCAAAGTCAAGCCCTGTAACTGTTGGGATTTATGTATTGCAGGTCATTTCAGTCAGTGAGCTATTTGCAACAGTTTTTTGTATTAACTTCTTCTTTTTTTGTTGTAGAAAATTTGCATTATCCTTAAAACTATATTACCTTTACCAAACCGAGTTCTGAAGGTTTAGGGTTAATCATGCATCGGATTGCTGTGTGCGCGATACATGTAAAGGCCTTGATTGAATCAAGCCTTTTTTTCGTTCACAAATTCGTCGAAATCGAATACTTCAAAAGGGGAGAGAGTGGGGCTGCCTGGTCTGACAAAGGCAACCGGGGCCTGCTCCGCGGATTTGCGGCGTCTCCGATTTTGAAGTGTGCCCTCACGGTCCCGTTGGGAGCGTTCAGATTGGATTACCGGTAGCAAAGATTTCGGAGGATGGGTGCGCGTCTCCGTCTCGGTCCCCCAAGTCGGTCCACCATGAGCGATCGTTAATATTTAGCCCCAGAGGTAGGACGATGGACGCCACCCCTTTCTGTCTCTCCCTCTCTTTTGTCCGTTTGGGACGTGAATTCACGCCTTTCTCCCTCTCTCTTTCACTGTCCCTCTCTCTGTCCCTCTCTCTGTCCCTGTCCCTGTCCCTGTGCCTGTCTGTCTCTCTCTCCCTCTCCCTGTCTCTGTCCCTGTCCCTGTCCCTCTCTCTGTCCCTGTCCCTGTCCCTGTCTCTGTCTCTGACCCTGTCCCTGTCCCTGTCTCTGTCACTGTCACTGTCCCTATCCCTGTCCCTGTCCCTGTCCCTGTCCCTGTCTCTGTCTCTGTCACTGTCCCTTTCCCTGTCTCTGTCTCTGTCACTATCCCTGTGCCTGTCCCTTTCCCTTTCCCTGTCCCTTTCCCTGTCCCTGTCCATGTCTCTGTCTCTGTCACTGTTCCTATCCCTGTGCCTGTTCCTTTCCCTTTCCCTGTCCCTGTCCCTATTCCTGTGCCTGTCCCAGTCCCTCTCTTCCCCCTCTCCCTCCCCGTCTCCCTCTGCCTCTTCATCTGCTTCTGTCTCTCCCTCTGCGTCTATCATCCCTCTCCCTCTCTGCTCTCTCTCCCTCTGCCGCTCCCCCCTTTCCTGTCTCTCCCTCTGTCCCTCTGTCTCGTTCTTCATTTGAAAGAGAACCGGATGCTAATGCACTTCTTCTGCATGACTTGGCATGACATGAGTTGATGTCATAGACAGGGGTTTCCCCCCCCCCCCATCTTTTGTATAACCGCCCGGAATTCTAGCTAGACGTGGATATTAGAGCTAGCGGGCAGCGTGTCTAGACATAGGCAAAGAATAAGAAGTCAGCCTGCGGGTGACTACACGACAATGGTCCGGTCTGCCTTCATTGGTATGGCGAGCACGACTCCATATTAACCCAGCTGGCATCTGTGTAAACCTATATTGTAATGGCGTTCCTTATCGATGGGAGGAACTTGTTTCCCTGTGTCTGAGTTGGGAATTAGGAAACAGCCTTCCAGCCAGGCATCGTTTCTATTAGATTATTACCACAGCCAGGCAGCCAGCGTGTGTCAGAATGAATTGGGAACAGTAAGACAGTCAGCCAGGCAGACAGCCAGCTAGCTAGACACAGAGACTGATAGACAGACAGAAAGCCATGCATGCGTTCATCCACCCATCCTTCCATCCATGTATATACTACCACCCACCCATCTATCCACCCAACCACCACCCACACCACCCAGCCCACCTAGTCCGAGTAACTTGGACCCGACAAGTCACCCTTTTTTTATCGAATTTTGAAATTTTGAGTTTCGGGTGACTGTAGGTCGAAACTCAAAATTTCAAAATTCGATAAAAAAGGGTGACTTGTCGGGTCCAAGTTACTCGGACTACACCCCACCCACCACACTCGCCCACCCACCCACCCATCCACAACTCCCACCCACTCACACACCCACCCACCCACTCACACACCCACCCACCCAACCATTACCAATCCATCTATCTATCCACCCAACCACCATCCACCCACCCCACCCCTCCACCCCGGCCACCCACACCTCCACCCCGCCCATCCACCCATCCACCCCAGCCATCCACCCACCCACCCACCTACCCATCAAGTGATCCAGCCTGTCTGCCATCCTGTCTGCCGGTAAACCGGCCCCGTTTGTTCACGATACCGTTCCAGTCTTTCAGGCAATGAATGCAGGCGCACTCCTCGTCAGTCGGCAACCTCTGTTTGTCCGGGCAGTGATACCGAGACCGGCAGAGCCCTAGGGGGGCATGCCGTGGGGCGCAGCCTTTGCCCGGATCATCGGGGGGCTACTCGAGTCAGGCCGTCGCTCGGTCGGCTTCGGGCCCTCACCGGTGGCCGTGCAATGCCGTAGACCCAATGGTACCAATATTTCATAGAGCCGCTTAAGCGTGAAAAACTACTAAGCAGGGAAAGTCTCCCTTGTGTATATAATAGGATTACAAAAAACGCTCTGTGATTTGACGTCAATTGCTTTTGGCTTGTATTCTACTCTTCTTTACTTAGCAGGAAGCGAAAGTCGAAGTTTGGGTTATTTTGGTTTGAAGGCAAGGTGATCCTATGAACCTTGGCCTTTTGTGCTTAATTAAGAAGATTTTGGCACCGAAGCGAGTCTTTGAATTTGGCCCTAATGAAGCGTCAAAATCAGCTTTAAACGTGAAAAGTCTCGATTGAAAAAAAACCGGATGGTAGATGAAGGCCGTAGGAAACCCTCTTTTGCGAGCCCCTGTCGTGTGTGTCAGGGCTTTCCTTCCCCTGTCTGTCTGTGTATGTCCTTGTCACTCTGCCTCTGAGAAAGGTCCTGCTAGGATCGAAACGTCGGGCCCTCTAACTTTTGAAATTGATGTATTGATTTCACAAAGCCTTACGATCCATCGTAACTCAACTTACGATGGACAACCCCTCGTAAGATGTGGTAGGCAGTATAGTTTCTGTGCATCGCTAGTTACGACGAGTTTGGTCAAATCGACCACAGGTTTAGTCAGTGAGCAGGTTTTTTGGTATTAACTTCAAGTAACTATTATAAGTAAGACATTGTGCAGAGAGGGATACAGATTATGGATAAACCGAGTTAAGAGTAACACGACTGGCTATTAACAAAGTGGATTGCTGGTTAGTGCTAGTTTAGCAGTGGATATAACTGCATATGTAACCGGATTGTCATTTGAACGTATATGTTACGATGTTGTACGTCTAAAGACTTGGTAAATGAATATTAATGAAGCTGCTACAAAATTGTCTTTGCCATTTTTTTGAGAGTAAATTTTGAAAGACGTTTTTTAAGGGCCTTGGTAACGCGGTGTAGCCTTCATGTACCTACTGGGTAACTTACCACATATCTTTCACACCAAGTGTCATCATCCATTCCGTTAAAAATGATTGTAATCATAATTTTTGCCTTGCAGTTTTTTACCAATTTCCATAAAGAATTGAAATATTTGTTTTCCAAATACAGCGTTTGGTAATTGTAAATATACATTCTGATCAGAACCATTATATCTTTGTATAATATTTGACAAGATTGCCGTGTGAGCCTTAAAGTATCTTTAACCACCGAAAATGATCCTTCCAATTGCTACAAAGTCCGTGAGAGATAGAGCAATAAAATGACTCCAGATTATTACCACGCAGGTTCTGTATAGACTAGCTCGATGCGTTCTCGGGTGTTTTTAACCAATAAAGTGTCACACAGATCAAGATAACGTGCAGGCAATCGGATCCGTCTTCAAGCCTAATCGTCATAATAGAGAAACTTGTGTTCCAGTCTGCACGCTGTTACGAAGTCACGGGCCCAAGACAACTCAGATAAAGTGAATGAAACCAAAGAAGTTAAAGTGCCCAAAACAACTGAATACAAAATACCAACTCGGATACACGTCGGTTACATTTACATGTAACTCAAAAGGGGAGACTTGAGAAGACAATAATATTAGGCCAAATCCTAGGTCCCACAAGGATCGAAACGTCAGGTCCTCTAACTTTTGAGATTGATGTATTGCAGGTCATCTTATTCAGTGACCAGTTTGCAACAGTTTCTTGTATTAACTTCAAATAACTAAAGGGGTGGTACCTCCTAAAAGTGGGGGTGCTGAACTCAGCAATTTCCATTCGCTGTTGTTACCCAGTCGATGTTGTTACCCAGGAAGCATCTTGTTAGGCTTGCAAGGCCATTTATCTCAAAGTATAGCTGGCAGAATTTGGCCTCGAATGGCGACAACATTTAGATGGCAGGGATTTGAATTTCAGGGCTTTGTCGTTGAAGTGTGAATTAATTATGCCCACAGAATTGAAATCACATTCATTTGTAGAGAGACGGAAAGTCGATTTAAAAGCAATACATGCAATTCACAATAGTGCGCCCTCAAGAGTCTGGAGTCGAGAGAGTGGAGTCGATCCTTTCAGAAGTGCATTGACCAAACTGAACCTGGCCCTAAATTTGGGCCTGAATTTCGGCTGGCCAGAATTTCACTGCCCGTAAACTGCTACGGTAGTGCATTGGGTCAACAGATTCCACGCATCGTGACTGACCAACGGGTTGCAAACTCTTGAGGGCGCACTTTTGTGAATCGCCCGTATCAATGGAACAGGTGGATTTTAACATTGTTTCGCTATTGACAGTTCTGCTGTGGTGTGGGAGAGAGTCCTACAGCGATGGCATTGGCAATGCTTGCAGGAAGGAAGGATGTCCATAAAGCCTTAGTGCGAGTGAGCGGTGTACTGAGCAGTAATGTTGAGCTGGAACTGAGGGTACGTTGTGGCTGGTATACTTGAATAAGTTCATGGAGGTTGGTAGTATGGTACTGAGCCACGGATACATTATTTTGTGAGTGAGGTGAAGATCCTGAAAGCTAATCTGACCTCTTCAGGGCTATGAACCATTTGAACTCTTTTCCCTTTTTTTTTTCTTTTTTTTAGAAAACGACCGATTCCGTGTGGCACCCTGTTGAGATTCGATCAAAAATTTGATTCAAATCGGTAGTTCGGAGCATTTCGTTTAGCCGTGGGGAAGAAAAGGGATTTTGTATTTAGCGAGGGGATCGCAGGGTTATTGTTTTCCCACGGGGAATGTTCATAAGCGACACTGCCTTGCTCTAAGTCTACCCCTTCCTCCTCGTGCCCCTTCCTCCACTCCCCGATCCTCCTTCACAGGGACAGAACGATCAAGATGCGTGGATCATTGCCCACCACCCCCCCCCCTGCCCGCGGTCGAATCCGAGCATCTCCTGGGAGCCGGGCTGGAGCGGAGATAAGGGGCGGGGGCGAGACCGGGTCACACGGCGACAGTCTCTCGCCAAGACCCGGCGCGTTTCCTCTCTCTGTCACTGACACCTATCCCTTTCGCGTCTCGTCTCGGCGATAAAGATAGCAATCGAGATCCCCTTCCCCCTCCCCCTCCTCCTCCCCCTCCTCCTCCCCCTCCTCCTCCCCCTCCTCCTCCCCCTCCTCCTCCCCCTCCTCCTCCCCCTCCTCACCTATGAACAAGCGTGGGCAGGAGAGGGTGGGGGAGGGTCTACACACTCGCCCGCCCTCTCTCTACCTGAGCCTGTGGCGGTGGCTGTGAATTTCGGAAGGGGTTACTTGAGGACATTGCGATCTACAGGCAAACATCATGTTAGGCCTATATGGAGGAATATACGGGAAGACAAGCGTAGCGTGTGCTAGAGATGCCACCATTAGGAGCGTAGGTTGTGTTTGACGGTCACAGGACCTTTCTCAAAGCAGGACCTTTCTCTGCTTTTGAGAAAGGTCCTGCTAGGATCGAAACGTCAGGCCCACTAAATTTTGAGATTTGCATTTTAGTAATTTGTAGTCAGTAAGCAGTTTGCAACTTTTTTGTATATCACGTATCTGACTGGGAACTTTTGAAAAAAAAAAAATGGAAAAATGTCCAAGAAAACTTTGACTGGATCGGGACTTGAACCCGAGACCTCTGGATTCGCATACCAGCGCTCTTCCCGTCCGAGCCATGCAGCCCTTAGATGGCGGCCTTCCCAAATAGTCAACTATAATTATAGTCTTTGCCGGGGTGGGGGCGCCAGCCAGAAGCATAATTCAACCATTATATGTCGTAATATCTCCAGGGATCACGCCCCCCTCCGTTTTCATTTATAACAACAACAACAATCTCCCGGTTGGACTCGGATCAGACCCGTGTAAGAAAATGTCACCTGTTCACACCGCAAGACTTTAACAGGGCGTCGACCCGTGTCTGAAGACTGTTTCTGCGGATGGAAGTCATCCCTATATTGATGGCCACGCTTATCGCCACGTGCACCAGGAAATGTCGTAGGCCTACATCCGAATCCGAACGTAACTCCCTGCAGTCCATGCACGACTGATACAATGCTCACACACGTCTCATACCTATAGCACTCTGCCAAAGTGTATAATATTAGGCCCCTATATATATACGCCATGCATTATTGACGCCATTGCTGTTTGGCCGCCTTCGGTCATAGACCTATTGGCCTACAGGTCAAAAGGAATTGGCCTGCAGGTCAAAAGGAATTGGCCTACAGGTAAAAAGGAATTGGACTACAGGTCAAAAGGAATTGGCCTACAGGTCAAAAGGGTTGGCCTACAGGTCAAATGGAATTGGCCTACAGGTCAAAAGGAATTGGCCTACAGGTCAAAAGGAATTGGCCTACAGGTCAAAAGGAATTGGCCTACAGGTCAAAAGGAATTGGCCTACAGGTCAAAAGGAATTGGCCTACAGGTCAAAAGGAATTGCCTGCAGGTCAAAAGGAATTGGCCTACAGGTCAAAAGGAATTGGCCTACAGGTCAAAAGGAATTGGCCTACAGGTCAAAAGGAATTGGCCTACAGGTCAAAAGGAATTGGCCTGCAGGTCAAAAGGAATTGGCCCATCGGTCGACCCGATGCTCTACAGTGTCCATTTTTGTCATCAGTTTATCCCTGAGATGCTGGCATGATTACCTCTGTCACGAACCATAAGAAGTTTTCAAAAGTTAGAGGGCCTGACGCTTCGGTCCTAGCAGGATCGAAACGTCAGATATTCATGCATTGCAGGCCGTTTTAGTCAGTGAACTGTTTGCAACAGTTTTTGTATTGACTTCATTTAAAGTTTTGATCGCTTTGTTGTATTTTGCATTGTCACTTTAGGCCTGTACCTTTGGTTTCATGAAAAGGGTTAATGCCCAACAATTTTGGTTGGGATATTTTATGCACGGGTAACCATCGGGCGTATAAGGTGGTTTAAAGCTCCTACCCAACATTGGTCGAGGTCAAAGAATAGCATCCATACGTTGGCTGATCCAACATATGCATGAACATTTCAGCTCAATCCGCCAGCCGAGTCTCGAGAAAATCGTGAAAACCGCTTCATTTGTTTCGCAAAAATGCAGCTAAAAGATACAACTTTGGATGCGTGAACAGAATGTGATAACTTTTGATGTGATGTGACCACGAAATGGAGAAAAGGTGTGCGACTTTGCTGACTAAAATGGCGTCCAGTGCTCACTTCACTCAGATGCGTGTAATCTTGCAAGAGTAGGCTATCTTTCTATAATCTTTGGTTCAAACTGAAAGGGAAAAATCGGGATTCGGCAGAGAGACGCAACGCTGTTGTAACTTTAAGGGAGCGTCATCAAAGAGCTCCTACACTCCATCAAGGTGTACCGTGTCCCAAACCAACGTAAGACGAGCCGCCCGGGGACCGATGGCTCAGTGCCCGGGGCCCGGCCGTCGATCCCCGGGCCTCGCTTACCGCGGCACACCCGCCGAGCCTCGTGGGGACCCGCGGCCCCCCGGGACCCGTATCAACCTCGCTCGCAGCCCGCTCGCGAAGGTACACCGTACACACGGTGGCAATTGAACCCTCCTTAAATGTGATTAGAATCGTCGATGTCTCACGCAGCCGGGCACCTCTCGGTAGAAGAGTATATCGCTAAGAGCTAATTCATGGTCACAGGGGACCGATCGTTGGGACTGGATGGTGGTTAAAGCAACCATTTTGTTTGCGGGTGGCGTTCAAATGATTGCTCGGCGATACAGGGGCTCGGTGAGGAGAGAGGAAACCTGAACAAGACTTCTCAAAATCCGCGGTCAGGCAAGTCTAAAGGTATGGGTAAACACCATCTTGCGAAGATCAAAGAATCGCTTCCATACTTTGTCAAACTCAACGTATACAACAGACCTGCGTAAGTTTCGGCTCAATCATGTCATGAGAAAAAACCGTGGAAACGAAATGTTAAATGCTAACTTTTCTCAGACACTGGGGGCGGTACTTGTTAAAGAAACTCTTTGTCCCAACGATCGCTTTTATTCTTCATCAAATTCAACAAAATTTCTCGAAAACGGCAGATTTTCGAGCGCACGAAATGTCACGAAATGTCTGATAGCATTACACACTTCCAGGTGAGTAAGTAATTTCTCAAATAAGGGATGATCGGAAAGTGGGCACTTTGCAAAAAAGGTGTACCCTCCCTTTAGGCAATCGTCGGTCGGTTTAGGGTGTCGTTCTGATCCGTGGATTTCTGTAATATGACGTGTAAAGATAGCCGCGTCAGTCTAGGTCTACAACTGACGAATGCTACCTTAGGGATAGCACTAAAGACTAACGAGTTGGGAAGAGTGTGCAAGCTATCCTGGCAGCAACCGTTACTATATTCCACCCAATGCAACCCTACTGTATGGTCTAACAACAGCTCCAACCAACCCTTTCTGCCCGTTCATTGGTGCTGTCTTTTTAAAGTTTGTACTGGGATTGTTTCCTTGTAGCTGTTGCTACGAAAGCTTATGTACTGTTACGTTAGACTATAGTGCTGTCTTTTAAGTTGTTATTCATCGGAGGCAAACAAATAAAGGAAAAACTGAGACTTCTAACATGACTGGACCGGGACTTGAACCCGAGACCTCTGGTTTTGTGTACAACCGCTCTTCCCATCTGAGCTATCCAGCCCTTAGATGGTGGCCCTCCCTAATAGTCAACTAGTCTTTGCATACCAGTGCTTTTCCCACCTGAGGTATCCAGCCCTTAGATGGTGGCCTTCCCAAATAGTCAACTAGTCTTTACATACCAGTGCTCTTACCATCTGAGCTATCCAGCCCTAGATGGTGACCTTCCCAAAATAGTCAACTAGACTTTGCATACCAGTGCTCTTACCATCTGAGCTATCCAGCCCTTAGATGGTGGCCTTCCCAAATAGTCAACTAGTCTTTGCATACCAGCACTTTTACCATCTGAGCTATCCAGCCCTTAGATGGTGACCTTCCCAAATAGTCAACTAGTCTTTGGCACACCAGTGCTCTTACCATCTGAGCTATCCAGCCCTTGGATGGCGGCCTTCTCAAATAGTCAACTAGTCTTTGCATACCAGCACTTTTACCATCTGAGCTATCCAGCCCTTAGATGGCGGCCTTCTCAAATAGTGAACTAGTCTTTGCATACCAGCACTCTTACCATCTGAGCTATCCAGCCCTTGGATGGCGGCCTTCTCAAATAGTCAACTAGTCTTTGCATACCAGCACTCTTACCATCTGAGCTATCCAGCCCTTAGATGATGACCTTCCCAAATAGTCAACCAATCTTTGCCTGCCCCACAGTTCATTGGTTTTACTAATACGGCCGTCTTTGCACGGCTTCACTATATATTTCATTCATCCATGGAGATAGGAAAAACCCTTGAAATCATGTAACCTCCCTCCACGATCCTACCATTCCTTTGTCCCTTAGTTCTGTCTGACCAAAGGCCTTCTTGATATTTATGCAAATTGTAGGCATCGAACTGAAGGCGAGGCTACGGGCGCTAGATTTCCAAGATTAATAGACCGATCAAGTAACTTATAATGGGTATTTTTTCATCTCAATTTGGCACAGAGCAGCGATGGAAATGTACAGAGAAGAATGTGGACAAAATGATAGTCTTCTTAGCTCGTTTCCACTCCTGTTCTGCACCAAATGAGATGCAAAAATATCGACTATAAGTCACGTGATGGCATGTTAGCATTGGTCGCGCAATCAGTCAGTCTATTGATGTTCACCGCTGCTTTTTGATCTTTTCTTGACATTATTCTTCAACAAAACCGAACGTTATCTTAGGAACAACGGTAAGGTCCCTTGAATTCACCGCCATCTTGGACATCTGGCGCCCGCAGCCTCGTTTTGGGGCTCAATGCATAAAATTTGCACAAGTATTTAGAACGGCCTATTGGGGCGCCGCAGATACTCAGACAGTCTCCAACCCTTCACTATAAGTATAGCATGTATGAAAGACTGAGAAGGCCAAGGTTGTCTATCGAGGCATATAAGCGTCACGACGTATGACACTTGCCCACCGTGGCTAAGCTATAAGTGCGCATGCACGAAGCCAGGTTTTGCTGAGGCCTCCCCCATTCATTCATTCATTCATTTCTCAGGTAGTTACAGGTACAAGCACGAAACAACCCTAATCCTTATCCTAATCCTAACACTAACAACCCTGGTCCTGAACCTAACCCTAATCCTAATCCTAACTCTATCAGTAACGCTAACCCAACCCGAACTGTAACTCTAACCGTAACCATAACCCTAACCGTAGCGCCCTAAGCCTAACCTACGCTGGTCTACAAAACACGTCCTTGTATAGTCCCAACACAATTTACGGGGTACCAGCATGGCTCAACGACGGTGGTTAAGCGTCATAATTATGTCAGTCCTGTTATATAGCTCTGTCTATCGGGCAGTGCGCTGGGATCGTCTCTGCGCATGTCTGTCCGCCGAACGCGAGTCCATCGCGAGCCCAGCCTTGACCTACAACCTCTGGCCGTCGCTCGTCAGTTTTGGAGGACTGGCTCAGAACGGGGCCTTTAAACTCCGTCGTACCTATTTTTTGTGGGGGAGGGGGAGTTTTTCATATGCAAATTCGCCCGAAACAAGGCTATAAAGCCACCCAAGGTTAAGGGCTAAGGAAAGAAGGAGATATAAAGAGACTCAGGAAGGCTAGATATAGGGATTGATATTCCTCTTTAAAAAGGGCAAGATCGTAGGTTGGGGGGAAAACATGAACCAGGAAGGGAATTTCAGAGAGAGAGGCAGAACGAGGGAAGAAGCTGTTCTGATACCTCTTTGATCTACACCTTGGGAGAGACGAGTGTACGAGTTAGAGGAGGCAAAGTGCCTGGTTGCTCGCTTAAAACAAGGCTATAAATCCACTCAAGGTTAAGGGCTAAGGAAAGAAGGAGATAGAGAGGGACTCAGGAAGGTTGGGGATAGGAACTGGCATTCCTTTTAAAAATGGCCAAGGTCGTAGGCTGGGGGGAAACATGAACCAGGAAGGGAATTCAAGAGAGAGGCTGAAAGAGGGAAGAAGCCGTTCCGATTACTCTCCGTTCTACACGTTGGGATAGATAGAGTCTACCGGTGAGATGTCCTAGGTGGGGGGGGGGGGAGGGGACCAAGTCGGCAAGAGCAGAGGAACACCTTCCATAATAATTGTCCAGAGGCGATTCAGTGCGGCGGGTTTGTCCCACGACCCTCACCGGTCGGCGTCCGACAGTCGTGACCGCGCAAGGCCCGGAGTCATCGCGGCTTCGCCCGGCGCGTGAGGCGCGTCGGGTTACGGTGCGGACAGGCATGCGCTGACTTGCCGCTTCCCCCACTGCATACCCAGACACCACGCCCCCCTTCCCCTCTTCCGCCTCCTTCATTTGTCCGATTTCATTCTTCATTTGGGTGTACTATTTGATGGCATTTATTAGCCTGAGATGGTTTTTATTCTGTAAATGGATTTGACGATATAAAAAAGATAATGTAGACTAACCAGTTGAAAAGAGTTCTTTCGTAGTAACAACTGTTTCGTCAGATGTAACTATTGTATTTGGTGAAGCAGTAGTCGTTACAACAACGTACGCACTCTTTCGACTGTTATCAGAGGTTTCTACATTCTGATGCTACCCTGTATCTATATAGGCCCCAAGGCAACTATATGGTCCATCATGGAATACTGCTCTCATATTTGGGCTGGTGCATCTGCCTGGCACTTGTCCCTGTTGGATCGGGTGCAGAGGCGGGTTATTAACTTTGTCGGCAAGGAGCTTGGGTCGTGACTGCAACCCCTATTGTCCATCGTAGGACGATGGCCACCCTGAGTCTCCTCGATATTTCCATGGGAGGTGTTCCTCTGCTCTTGCCGACCTGGTCCCCCAGTCAGGACATTTACAGCGAGCAACCAGGCTGTTTGCCTCCTCTCACCCGTACACTCCATCTATCCCAAGGTGTGGAACGGAGAGGTATCGGAACAGCTTCTTCCCTCGTTCTGCCTCCATCTGGAATTCCCTTCCTGGTTCTTGCTCTCCCCCTGCCTGCGATCTTGCCCTTTTTAAGAGGAATGTCAATTCCTATCTCCAGCCTTCCCGAGTCCTTCTCTATCTCCTTCCTTCTGTCTTCAGCCCTTAACCTTGAGTGGCTTTATAGCCTTGTTTTGGGCGAATTTACATAAACCAATCCTTGAATTTGTATTGATCCTCTTCCAGTAGGTACCGTAGCCTCTATCGAAGATATGGACTTATACTATTCACCCACCGTAACGCTCATTCCTTTTCAGGTTTGAAATGGCTGCGTCCGTCGACTTTGTCTGTCGACGTATTCCGTCTTCGTCCGTCTGTGCTTACTTTGACTACGGAATGTTTGTGAAAATCTCCGAGCTAGTTGAATGTGCCACCGTATACTCTGCTTACCTCCATTGTTTCACACTGATACTGTTATCATAATATAGAGAGTTAAACGGAGATAAATGTGAATGCGATTGAATGACCTAAAGAACAAACGACAAACTAACGAACAAACAATGAACGAACACACCGGACGCTGGTGCACGGCATGCGCTCTGTATACCACGGTATGTGCCATACTGGTCCGTACGGTGCGCTTACGACTCGCCTCCGCGCTCTCTCCGAACCATCGCTCTTCACTTACAGCTCGTGCGTACGCAGCTGTACAAGAGGTCGTATTTCTCAATTGACTCTACCGGTATGTATCCAACTTCAATAACCGTCTCGATGAAAGCCAAGCCATTCTAAAGGCTTTTCTAACAGATGAATGTGTTGATGAATACAAGTTTACCGCTTCAACCTTTAGTGAACAAAAGAGCCTTTCTGTGTGGCATCGACTGGACTATGCTCTCCTGCAAAACGGAGTGAAGGCATAAAAAAGGTCCCCGAATTCCACTCCCCAAACCTTTTGTCCACGCCCTAGATCTAACATTGATTATGCAGTGAGAGAAACTCGGGAATGTTCTTTGCGCCCCCTCTCCCACAACAGGCATGGACGACCACAGAATTCAATCTATAGTCAGAGATGTTAAGCAATGCGTCAATGCAGCCATTCTTTGTTCGTCGGGAAAGGGGGGAGTAGAGGAAGGAGTTCCACAATGACGTGGACAGCGCCAAGAAGCACAATATCTTTTCGAATGCAGCTCTCACCTTGTGCACTGGAGAGCAAACTCCGATATCAGATGTGTGAAACTTGGGCTGGTTTTCTTGGGAAGTTCGGTTTTGGATTGGCATTTGAACACACGTTCCGTGTCTGTAATATGGACCACACGGCGACGCCTTAAGATCGCTACCGTTGTCCAAGCCCATACAGGCTTTGCATTATTGCAGGACTATGCATTTTTAGTGCTCGTGTTTGGATCTCTTTTTCGCGAGGGAAATACCAGATGCTCCAAGAGTTGATCAGAAGTGGAACGTCAGGGACATGCCCAGGGACCATGGACATAAGGAGCCCAAGAACCCAGGCACCCAAGGAACCCAGGCACCCATTAACCAGGCACCCAAAAAACCCAGGCACCCGAGAAACCCAGGCATCTAAGAAGCCCAGGCACCCAAGAAACCCAGGAATCCTAAGGAACCCAGGCACTCAGGCATACAAGGAACCAGGCACATAAGGAACCCAGGAACCCAGGAACTCAGGGACCCGAGGAACCCAGGCACCCGAGAAACCCAGGCACCCGAGATACCCAGGCCCCATAACAAGCCCAGGCACCCAAGAAACCCAGGAATCCTAAGGAACCCAGGCACTCAGGCATCCAAGGAACCAGGCACATAAGGAACCCAGGAACCCAGGAACTCAGGGACCCGAGGAACCCAGGCACCCATGAACCCATGAACCCAGTCACTTAAGGAACCCAGGCGCCTAAGGAACCCATTTACCCAAGGAACCTAAGGAACCCAGGCACTCTAGGAACCCAGACACCATATGAACCATGCACCCAAGGCACCCAGGCACCCAAAGAACTAAGGCACCAAAGGAACCTAGGCACCCAAGGAACCCAGGCACCCAAGGAACCCAGGCACCCAAGGAACCCAGGCACCCAAGGAACCCAGGCACCCAAAGAACTAAGGCACCAAAGGAACCCAGGCACCCAAGGAACCAAGGCGCCCAAGGAACCCAGGCACCCAAGGAACCCAGGCACCCAAGGAACCCAGGCACCCAAGGAACCAGGCAGGCAGTGAGGGACCGGGAGTTGCTCCGATGGACAATGAACAGGGAAGGCTTGCCCGCCCACACAGATAGAGGTTAGTCTCCTTGTTACTATCGTACCCTCACACAATTCTGTCAGTCAGGATTTACGAAAATCATGCGAGATTTCTGATCGACATTGACCACAAGCGTGTTGACATGCAGCAGTGCAGTGCTTGCACCAAGTACTTAAATAACAACAATGTGGACTACATGTGTATATCAATCATTTCGAAGTTTTGTCTGTGATTCTCATACATTCTGAATTCGTACGACACCCACAGAGAGTCGACGTCACCGTGGACGTCACTCGCGTAGCAGTATACGTAATTAAAGTTGCGCGTGCGCACTGAAGTCTACCCGCTGCTTACGTCATCAGTTTGTGCGGTCAAGTGACGTCATGAGAAAGTCGATGACAATGGCTCAGTACTTGCAGTCGAGGTGATGGCGCTGCAGAGGAAAATTATAAAAAACATAATCATCTAGGTTTACCCAAGGTCTAAAGACCATGTGACATGAGACAAGTTGTGTCTACTGAGCTAAAGGTAAAAATGAGCACAAAGGTAATTTTTATGACAATTTCTCAACATCCTAAAACAAATTATCCGATAGTTTGTCAGGTCAATAGTGATCTTCTCAAAGATCGACTGGTGTCGATTCCCTGCAAATTGCCATGTGGTATGGCTTTGTTTATCGTTGATAATTATCATCTTATAGGCCTATATAGTCCAAGATGTTCAAAGGTAATGATGTAGTGGTGGGCCGGCGACAAAAGACTCGCAAAATTCAAGCTGAAGATTATCCAGGATTTGCATTCTTTCTCAATTTAATCGTCGGATTGATAATTTTCTGTCTGACCTTTGATCTCCTCCTTGCCCCCCCCTTCTTATAGCCATCACCGTGAGTGGCCTACTTTGGGCCTCGTGGTTTTCGATAACATTTGAAGTGTCTGGTGTGTGTTTGAAATTGAGGCAGAACTTGTGCCGTTCGCCGACCTACGCAAAACGTAAATGGAGCGAATGCGCCGATTATCTCGCGTGGACCAAGGATAACGTCAATGTTCACCGGCGTTTCCCCGGCTCGTATTGGCCGGGGAAACGCGATCTCTCACCTCGCTCTTAACCTCACCGGGTGGGAGGGGGGGGGGCTCGCGATCGATGTGCGGACACCGACTGCGCTGTACTTTACAAGCGGACCTTCACACGCATCTGATTCCTCAGCACGTCGATAACTGCGTCACGGGTATCCGTGTCTTCTGTCCGGTTTCCTTCACTTCCACGTGAGTGACCCGATAGGGAGATTGAGGGTGCGCTCATAAACTGATGCGGTATGATTCGATTGGAATCGAACGCGGTGCATGATATTTTGGAGGGCTTGCGTCTAGTACGTGCCAGGTTTGTGCGGATCAGAGACGACCCGTCCCATCCGGACAATTCATTTCTTATCAACCAATCGGTAACGGTTCGTCACTTGGCCAAAGGAAAGTGCCATCTTAGTAAGGGAACTCGTGTCCACCTTTGCCTCCAACGTCTTATTGCCTGTGTTGCTCGTTTTTTGTGATCTATTATATCAATGTACGTCTGAGGACCGCTTAAAAACGACAGGCTAACTCGAAAGACGCATGTGCAGCTCTTCTGTGTCAACACGCTCTTCAACGTCAACATGCCCCCCTAGCTGCCTAAACAATTATTGTCGGACAGTGCGGACCAAGCGCGCTCGCTGTGCGGCACGGGTACTACCTGACCAAAGTATTGGAGGGCTAGGGAGCATGTTGGCATATAAGAGCGTATTGACACCGAGGAGCTGCACATACGTCTTTCGGGTTAGCCTGTCTTTTCAAGCGGTCCTCTTACTTGCACTTCGGGTAATCTTTCAGAAAGCTCAGGAAGTTAGAACGCCCGAACGCTTAGCCACAGGTCTAGGGTTCAAGTTCCAGTCCTGTCAAATTTCCTTTGCCATTCCCCCCCCAAAAAAAAAAGAAATAAATTTAAAAATCGGATAATTATTTTCAAAATCGGCGTCATTGCGCCGTTTTAGAAAGAAGTTTGAAAAATAATTGTATTAGTTTTGAAAAGGGATAAAAGTGTATCAAAGGGATAGAATTGTATCAAGAAAGCGAGCAAGTGTCCAAGTGACAAACAGACAGACAGACACAATACAACCGAACGAGAAACGATGTTTTAAAAATGCTCCCATTTCAACCACATTCACTTTCCGGGGTAGAAATTTGGACCGTATGTATCTTATAGGCCTATGTATAACTTTAAATTTGCGACGGATTCTTACCCATCACAAATTTCCCGTTTTTGTGCAATTTCCTAATATCAGTTTCGTGAAAACCTTGTGGAGACCCATACACCTTTACAATTTCCCTGTGGAGACCTATTCAACCTATTGGACTATGGTCTCCACAAGGCACTAGATTCGCGCCTACCCACACACCCACACACACACCCACCCCCACACACACACCGACAGACAGACAGACAGACAGACAGACAGACAGACAGACAGACAGACAGACAGATAGACAGACAGGCAGATAGACAGGCAGACAGACAGATAGACAGACAGGCAAACAGACAGACAGACAGACAGACAGACAGACAGACAGACAGACAGACAGACAGACAGACAGACAGACAGACAGACAGACAGACAGACAGACAGACAGACAGACAGACAGACAGACAGACAGACAGACAGACAGACAGACAGACAGACAGACAGACAGACAGACAGACAGACAGACAGACAGACAGACAGACAGACAGACAGACAGACAGACAGACAGACAGACAGACACGGACACACGGACACACCATAAGAACAAACAAACACAAATAAATAAGAGCTAGACACAAACTGAAAAGATGGACAGACGCAGTTCCCTTGCAAGCCCCCCGTCTCCCTCCGTCCTCTCTGTAATTCATCTGGTGGTTTGGAGTCCCCCACGCCTGAGGGCGACCGGCGGATGCAGTCAAGCAACGCGAGAACCACCTCCCCTCCGCCGTAATCTGCGCCGTGCCGTCCGCTGTAATTACAGGCTGTGCCCGCCCACATACCCACCCCCACACCGTCATTGGCACGCCGACTATAGGGGCATATCGTCGGCGAAGACACGGCGTTTCACCCGCAAGACCTGACCGACCGACTACTTACCTGTCATTAAAGGGACGTCAGCGAGTGGCAAACGGCAGAGGAGGGTTTTATGCCCTTTCCCCAAACATTTTGTGCAGCTTTCTGTAGGCCTAAATCTCAATATGTAGTGAGTCCTGACGTCTCGATCTCAGCTGGACCTTTCTCGAAGGCAGAGTGACCTTTCTCAAAAGCAGCAGCTTTCTGTCAACTTGATCCACCCGATCAAGGTGGTCAAGGTCTTTGTCAAAGACATTCTGGGTGGTGCAGATAATATACCGGTACTATACACAGCCATTCGCACTCGCATCGTGCCAAATATTGAAATGCCTTATTCTGTTGGTCGGGGCTGTTGAGTTTGAAAGGCTCACTCCCTTCAACTGGAGTGAAACTTACCATAGAGTGTCTATGGAGTGGTCATAATAATGTCCACTTTTAGAAATATAGTCACATGAACGAGTGAAAAATCATCACATAGAGTTGCATAAAGTTATTACTAGAAATAGGTTTTTTTTTAAGTTGAATGTTTTTTTAATTTTAGATGTAAAATTAAATTTCATAAACTTTATCATTCACGCCTGAAGTAATCTTTCACTCTAGGGAATAACATGGAACAGCCAAACTGACCAATCAGGTGAATGACTTCCGACTTCTGATACGACTTCATTCTGGATTTGACTCTGACAACGTTCTGACTCTTTCTAGTGAGGTAGTTTCGTTGTTTTCCAGTGGGAGGAAAACCCCGGAGTTTTCTGATCAAGCGAAGAACCACGGTCTTACCCTTTTTTTCCCAACCGAGTCGTGGTTTTGGTGAAAGAGCCTGGTGGTTTCACGATGTGGGATCTGGGCCCTTTTCCAAACCCCGGCTTAGGCTTCGGCTCAGGCTTCGTCTCTGTTAATCAAAAGCTGAAAAACAGGTTGGAGTTCTTTGTTGAAGTCGAAACTTTGCATTCTTTTTCAAAATGCAGTGTACACTGTACACATGTATGTAACATTAAAAATAAAGCCAAAGGCCTTCCATTTTCATGCCTTGTACTTAAAAATGGATGAAAGAAATGGAGACAAAGCCGGAGCCTGAGTTTAAGCCGTGCTTTTGAAAAGGGTCCTTGATTGTGAGTGAAAACGAAAGAAGCAAAACATGTTCAGTCGTCTGCACGTTCTGCTGTCTGTACTTCAACGGCGAATAAGTTGACCTGAGAGCGTTCGTCGGCGCGATATTATCCCAGTCCGACTGATACATTATCGTCCTCTCGCTCAGTGGAGACAAGATCGTCAGCGATGGCCGTCTAACCTTGTCAGATTAAACGCCACACTGACGAACCACCCTTTACATGCAAACCCCCGTGATTCATCGCATCCATCTCAGGGGACAAGTACGCCGGAGTTTCTTTGCTGCGTGCGTGTGCGCGCGAATCTAGTGCCTTGTGAAGACCATAGTCCAATACGATGAACTGGTCTCCACAGGGAAATTGTAAAAGGTGTATAGGTCTCCGCAAGGTTTTCACGAAACTGATATTTGGAAATGACTCAAAAACGGGAAATTGTGATGGGTAAGAATCAGCCACAAAAGTGTTATAATTATTTAAGGAACATACGGTCCAAATGTGTACCCAGGAAAGTGAATGTGGTTGAAGTGGGAGCATTTTTAAAACATCGTTTCTCACACGGTTGTATAGTGCACGAGAACAAAGCAATGTCAGATCCCCTAATGACCGTCTCATAATATCCCGTACCGCGAAAAAGTGAAGTGTATAGTAAGGTGTAGGGTTGCAGCACACTAAATCAATCCAAGATGGCTCCGCTTAGCTGATTATCATAAAGTGTGGACCCACGACTTTGTTTTTAATAAGGGGTCTTTTAATTGATTAAAGGGGCCAATTAGCTTATACATTGTAGAATAAGTGAAGCTTAATTCAACCTGGTGGTTCACTCTTAAATTTTCATGTGTAACTTTGAACATATTTGGCTTTAAATGTGGCCCTATTTAGCTGTAGAAGTGGAGGGGTCTATCCCAAACTCCTTGTAGAAGTTCAGCTTGGACGGCTACACATTTTTGGGGTATCTATTTTTCTGTGGGTAATTAGTAAACAATCTAATCGGCTGAGGGCACAACAATTGAAAAGAATCTGAGAGATGAAGGTCCAAAGTACAATTTTCAGTATAGCTACAAGAACTGAGAGACTTTTGGGTGTGGGATAATTGAGTGTTTTGGTACAGTGTTCAATGGGAGCTCGATTTAGTGTTCTGCAACGTGTGGGCCTTTCGTTGTATGTTTGCTGCCATCTAGAGTCGACCAGCATACCATCTTCTATCACCAGTGCCACTATATCTACAGTGCCACTGATACAAAGGTGAGAGTGATGTGCTCAGTACAGTCTATTGGTCTCGTCAAAGAGTCCCTTTAGCACAGATGCCCATTTGATGTATAGTCAATATTTCCCGGGCCGGGAGGATGTGGTGTATTTGCGTGGTTAATCTTCGTCGGTAACGCGTAACGAACACTTGGAACAGCTATTTTGTACAGTGGCTCTTCATGTCAAACGGCATTACGTCATTGCTATATAAGTGACCAACCAGGCTCCCATACAGTATGTATTTTCCAAGATGTAGAACAAGGAGGTATCAGAACGACTTCTTCCCACGATCTGCTTCTCTTTGGAATTCCCTTCCTTGCTCATGTTCCCACCTTCTGGGAAACGAACCGACCGACTCCAGAGCCGGCGATTCAGGGTGACCCAAACTCTTACTTTCTGAGCTATCCAGCCCTTAAAGCCCCTACACAATATTTGTTGAGGTCAAAGAATAGCATCCATACGTTGTCTGATCCAAAATATGCATGAAATAGCACACCTGTGGAAATTTCAGTTCAATCCGCCAACCGAGTCTCGAGAAAATCGTGAAAACCGCTTCAATTGTTTCGCAAAAATGCAGCATTCAACGCCGTACTGTTCCGAAAAATAGATTAGATCTCGGTGAGACGTAAACTATTTCTTTTACTCATTTCTCCGAAAATACAACATTTTAGGGAGAAATATTTCAGTGCGAGGTTTCTGCTATAACCATGATTCTTCAATCTGTGAACATTAATGTTTTTCGGTCTTACCAATGTTAGGGGCTTTAAATGGTGGCCTTCCCTAATAGTCAGCTAGTCTTTGCCGGTGTGGGGTCGCCAGTCAGAAGTATTTAACCAATAACTGCCGTATAGATCTCCTTGGAATACAGCTCATTAATAATTACATCGTTCATATTACAGGCAGTGCACTCTTTGCAATTATCTCGATAAGACGAGAGAGAGAGAGAACATTCTCATTTGACGCTGCTGCCCCGAGTCGTGTCTGCAATTGCAAATCAACGCGTGTCTCATAGCTCCCGCTTCACATAATGTTCCGAGTGCAAGAGTTAGCCGAGAACTGGGTTAATGTAAGGGAGAAGATCGAATTCTGCATCGGCTGTATGTGGTTGAGATTGGACTGGGAACAAAAAACCGGTCGGGTCGCCGCCTACCGCGTCCTCCTCTCCGCATCCGCTCGCTGTGAATGTGCTCCGGTCGTATCGAGTCCAGGCTGTTCGCCAACCACAACAATCGGCTCGGACGCGATTTTTTTTCCGTACCACCAACGCGTCGAGTTGGCCCCTTAATTGCAATTGTGCGACTTGAATGAAGACCAACGCGATTTCCGCGGCTCGTTGCCAACTCGCCCACTAGTCTACTTGCCCCTAGCCAACTCGCCCACTAGTCTACTTGCCCCTTACCAACTCGCCTACTAGTCTACTTGCCCCTTGCCAACTCGCCCACTAGTCTACTTGCCCCTTGCCAACTCGCCCACTAGTCTTCTTGACCCTAGCCAACTCGCCCACTAGTCTACTTGCCCCTTGCCAACTCGCCCACTAGTGTACTTGCCCCTAGCCAACTCGCCCACTAGTCCACTTGCCCCTTGCCAACTCTCCCCACTAGTCTACTTGACCCTTGCCAACTCGCCCACTAGTCTTCTTGCCCCTTGACAACTCGCCCACTAGTCTACTTGCCTCTAGCCAACTCGCCCACTAGTCTACTTGCCCCTTGCCAACTCGCCCACTAGTCTACTTGGCCCTTGCCAACTCGCCCACTAGTCTACTTACCCCTAGCCAACTCGCCCACTAGTCTACTTGCCCCTAGCCAACTCGCCCCACTAGTCTACTTGCCCCTAGCCAACTCGCCCACTAGTCTACTTGACCCTAGCCAACTCGCCCACTAGTCTACTTGCCCCTTGCCAACTCGCCCACTAGTCTACTTGACCCTAGCCAACTCGCCCACTAGTCTACTTGCCCCTTGCCAACTCGCCTACTAGTCTACTTGCCCCTTGCCAACTCTCCCCACTAGTCTACTTGACCCTAGCCAACTCGCCCACTAGTCTACTTGACCCTAGCCAAATCGTCCACTAGTCTACTTGCCCCTTGCCAACTCGCCCACTAGTCTTCTTGCCCCTAGCCAACTCGCCCACTAGTCTACTTGCCCCTTGCCAACTCGCCCACTAGTCTACTTGCCCCTAGCCAACTCGCCCACTAGTCTACTTGACCCTAGCCAACTCGCCCACTAGTCTACTTGCCCCTTGCCAACTCGCCCACTAGTCTACTTGCCCCTTGCCAACTTGCCCACTAGTCTACTTGCCCCTTGCCAACTCGCCCACTAGTCTACTAGACCCTTGCCAACTCGCCCACTAGTCTACTTGCCCCTAGCCAACTCGCCCACTAGTCTACTTGCCCCTAGCCAACTCGCCCACTAGTCTACTTGCCCCTTGCCAACTCGCCCACTAGTCTACTTGCCCCTTGCCAACTCGCCCACTAGTCTACTTGCCCCTTGCCAACTCGCCCACTAGTCTACTTGCCCCTTGCCAACTCGCCCACTAGTCTACTTGCCCCTTGCCAACTCGCCCACTAGTCTACTTGCCCCTTGCCAACTCGCCCACTAGTCTACTTGCCCCTTGCCAACTCGCGCACTAGTCTACTTGCCCCTTGCCAACTCGCCCACTAGTCTACTTGCCCCTAGCCAACTCGCCCACTAGTCTACTTGACCCTAGCCAACTCGCCCACTAGTCTACTTGACCCTTGCCAACTCGCCCACTAGTCTACTTGCCCCTTGCCAACTCGCCCACTAGTCTACTTGCCCCTTGCCAACTCGCCCACTAGTCTACTTGCCCCTTGCCAACGAGCCCTCTAGTCTACTTGCCCCTTGCCAACTTGCCCACTAGTCTACTTGCCCCTTGCCAACTCGCCCACTAGTCTACTTGCCCCTAGCCAACTCGCCCACTAGTCTACTTGCCCCTTGCCAACTTGCCCACTAGTCTACTTGCCCCTTGCCAACTCGCCCACTAGTCTACTTGTCCCTAGCCAACTCGCCCACTAGTCTACTTGCCCCTTGCCAACTAGCCCACTAGTCTACTTGCCCCTTGCCAACGAGCCGCGGAAAACGCGTTGGTCTTCATTCAAGTCGCACAATTGCAATTAAGGGGCCAACTTGACGCGTTTGTGGTACGGGAAAAAAAATTGCGGACCGGACCGACCCCGGGGTCGCTCCTAATCATTCTGTACGGGTCGGCGGGAACTTCGGAGCAGTCCGTCTGCAACGACGGTGATCGGGTTTCTTGGGTTTTTTCTTCTCTGCGCTTGTGGCGTTTCATTCGCAAAGAGGTAATTTTTTTTTTTAATTTTTTTTTTTTTTTTTGGGGGGGGGGTGTGTGAATCGTTAATGTCCGCGGCGTTGTCGGCGTGTGGTCTCGAGTCAGCATGGTAAAGGAACGAGGGCTAGATTTTCAACAGTGGCATTAGATTAACATGCATGATATTGGACTTTCCAAAAAAGGACATTTTTCGAATTCCAAGTTGGGGACGACCGGTGATTTTGAATTGGGTTCATTCCACCCTCATTCCAACCTCCACCCCCCCTACCTCTGTGCCTCTGTGCCTCCCTGTCTCCCTGTCTCCCTGCCTCTCTGCCTCCCTCCCTCCCTATCTCAAACCTTCCCACCATCCCTCCCTCCCTCCCATCCTCCTTCCCTCCCTCCCTACCTCCTTTTCTCTCTCCCTGTCCCCGTCCCTCCCTCCGTCCCACCATCCCTCCCTGCCTGCCTCCCTCACCGCCTCCCTGCCTCCCTGCCTACCTGCATATCTGTCTGTCAGTCTCTCTGCCTCCAACCCTGCTTCCAACCCTCCTTCCCTCCCTCCCTCTCTGCCTCCCTTTCTCTCTCACTGTCCCCCTCCCTGCCACCCTGCCTCCCTCCCCGCCTCCCTGCCTCCCCCTCTCTCTCCCTCTCTCTTTCTCTCCCTCCCTCCCTGCCTCTCTACCTGTATGTCTGCCTGTCTGTCTGTCTGTCTGTCTGTCTCTCTGTCTCTCCCTCCAACCCTCCAACCCTCCAACCCTCCTTCCCTCCCTCCCTCCCACCCTCCTTCCCTCATTCCCTTCCTCCCCTTCCCTCCCTATATCTAAAGGCCCCTTGAAGACATCAAACAGACACTTCTGACGGGCTGTCCAAATCGGCTTCTGTCTGTAGACGGGCCACCTGCTAAACCTATCGGAGGAAGTCCTCCGATCCCATTGTTCAGTCGGCGCGAAAGCTGCCGACCTGATTAGACCGTACTCGGGTCGTAAACTGGTACCCTCCCCCACCCCCGTCCCCTCTGCCACGGAAATGACAAACCATAGCGTTATGACGGGAAACAGGACACCAGCGACTTCCTGCCCCACATCTCTCCCCCATAATCATACGAGAGAGCAGTGTAATTAATCAAGCCCACGACGAAGGCGTTGGTGTTTAGGTCCGTCGGTAATGCGCCAGGAAAGCCAGAGTTTAAGAGTCGGCAGGTAATCCCTTTTTTTTCCGAGATGCCTCGTACTTTTGCCTCGAAAAAAAAGAGGTTTTAGGGCATCGGACTCTCAGCACCAATTTTCAATTTTCCTGAGGGTTTGTTACAGCTGAACATGCAACTCCGCGCAACAATTTCATGCGTTTTCCCCTATTTTTTTTTTGTCCCCGTAATGGGTGTCAGGTTACGTCCCTTTTCTCTCTCTTTTTCTCCGAGGATGTATTTTTGCCTCCGTGACGGCGGCTGAATTCATCAGTCCTCGGCGAGCTAAGAACGCACTCCAATTTGACCAGCAGCTTTTAACTAGGATGGAGTTGCAGTCTGTCTCCCAGTCGACAAACTTCCCGCGGCGATGCTCCGTCACGGACCCGCCTCGACTTCCCCCCCCCGCAATGTTCGGCACGGGAAAGATGGACATCACAAAGCCGGCCCCTCTTTCAGAGAGGCGTGCATGATGAGAGAGAGAGAGAGAGAGAGAGAGAGAGGGGAGAGAGAGAGAGAGAGAGAGAGAGAGAGAGAGAGAGAGAGATGAGGGGGGGAGGGGGGGGGGAGGAGAGAGAGAGAGAGAGATAGAGAGAGAGAGAGGAGGGGGAGAGAGAGAGAGAGAGGGGGGGGGGGGGGGAGAGAGAGAGAGAGAGAGAGAGAGAGAGAGGAGAGAGAGAGAGAGAGGGAGAAGGGGGGAGGGGGAGAGAGAGAGAGAGAGAGTAGAGAGAGAGAGAGGGGGGGGAGAGAGAGAGAGGGAGAGAGAGAGATAGAGAGAGAGTGAGGAGGGAGAGAGATGTGTGAGAGAAAGAGAGGTTGAGAGGGAGAGGGAGAGAGAGAGAGAGTGGGAGAGAGGAGAGAAAGTAAGAGGAGAGAGGTGGAGAGGGAGAGGGGGAGAGGGGAAGAGAGAGAGAGGCGGTCGCAGGGCGGTATCTCACTACCAAGGGGAGGAGGAAGAGGAGGAGATGCAGGAAGGGTAGAGGAGTAGGAGTAGGAGGAGGAGAGGAAAAGGGGGAGAGTGGTGAGGAAGAGGAAGGGGGAGGGGAGGGGAGGGGAGTAGGAGGAAATGGAGGAGGGGGGAGAAGAGGACGAGTAGGAGGAGATGGAGGAGGAGGGGAGAGGAGGAGGAGGAGTAGGAGGAAATGGAGGAGGAGGAGGGGAGAGGAGGGGAAGAGGAGGAGGAGGGGAGGGGAGAAGAGGAGGGAAGGAGGAGTAGGAGGAGATCGAGGAGGAGGAGGTGGAGAAGAGGAGGAGAAGTAGGATGAAATGGAGGAGGAGGAGAGGAGGAGGAGGAGGGAAGGAGGAGTAGGAGGAGATGGAGGAAGAGGAGGAGTGGGAGGAGGAGAAGGAGGAGGGAGAGGAGGAGAAGGAGGAGGGGAGTAGGAACTGCAGCGCCAGGTGAACTAAGGTCATTCCAAAATCGCATGGGAGAAAGAAAATTCCTTCATAGACCCTATTCATTCCTGAAAATGCTTCTGGGTCATGGAACGGCGGCTTGCCTACACTGACCAGGAACTCCTGAATTTCAATTTCTCACACAATTCGAAAACATGATGTAGCTCCCAACCATCTTTACGGTCGAGAGTACACATATCTTTACGCCCACCGTGTTACATTATACCCGTCATCGTCGACCGCTAAAGACGCCAATGCGGACGATTCACAACACTGCGCCCTCAAGAGTTTGCAACACTTTGGCCAATCACAATGCGAGGAACCTGTCGACCCACTGCACGCCTGGAAATGGGTCGACCAATGATCTCCATAATAAAGAATTTATCATGGAGATCAATGGGTCGACAGATTCCACGCATTGTGATTGGCCAACGCGTTGAAAACTCTTGAGGGCGCACTATTGTAAATCACCCGTATTGTGTATAATTATACCGTTCATTTTCGCACTCTGCTCGTTCAATCATTGTGAAGCGCACAATTCGAAACTTGTTTAATGTATTGTGACACCACCCACATCCAAGAAGGAAGATGAATGTCGTTCGTGCAATCCATCTGTCATGTTTTAGTTCGTATTACTTGTTTGGTCAGTTGGGGGTGATAGTTAATGTATTCTAGCGCTCTGTGGCTATAGGAGCGCAGGAAATCTGTCGGCGGCCCAATAATCAATTCTGATCCAATTTTCGAAAGTTGGTCATGATAGTTAATCATTTTTACGCGCGTGATTCTAGATGTAATATAGGCCTAATGCTCGCGTCGAGGAGAATTCAGTGAGGGTTTGCCCTGCTCGACGAAACTAAGCACAGCTGGGTGCTCAGTGCTTTGCCCGATTGTCTGCTGACAGAAGAAAAGCAGGCAGATCGTGCGGGATTCGAACCTGCGACTCCTGCCCTCTTGTGCAGACGTCTTACCCACTAGCTTGACTACCGAAGCTGGACTCAAGTCACCATACAAGGTGAAGTCTGGCGTTTCGATCCAAGCATGAAGCTTTTCAAAAGTCCTACAAGATGCCCTTCGCTGAAGGCCCAGATAGAACAAAAATTCAAGCCCGCTAAATGTTTGAAACTGTCTACTTTGTTAGCAGTAAAGCAGTTTGATGATACTTCTTCAAAGCAGTACGCAGCTGGGAGGTTTCAACCGCGAGATTGAATAAAATCACAGCGGGTTGAACACTTCCCGCCTGCACATATTTCACTCACTGATAGAGAGCAGAGGCAAAGGGTGACGTATACAGACCGGCCTGGGTGAGACTCACCGGCACGGACTGACATATTTGATGGGGGGAAAGAGCGGACCTTCCCCGGTGGGATTGGCGTGCACCGTCCGCTGCTGAATAATCACGGTATTGTCGTGGGCTGATGACGGGGGAATCTGTCAACGCAGGCTCGTTAAGGCGCTTTTTTTTTTTTTTTTTAAAGTGCGAGTATAGTAATGAGGCCGCATCTGAAATATTCCCCGCGTTCGGTGGGTCCCACGAAAGGTGGGACTCTGACGTGAGACCACGCAGCGAAGCATTTTTTTTCTTGTACTATTATTACTTGCATCAGTATTTCTATCTCAGGTCCGTCTTCGAATGAAAATAAATATGATATGGCTCCCTTCGCTCGCTAGGTTTCCAACCATGATATGAACAAAAAAAACACGTTCTGTTTATTTGCAGGGAGAATTGCTTCGAATAAGTCTAGGATATTACAACGGCTAGGATGGAATTTCATCTCGCTTCGTCCTTTATTTCTTCCTTTCTGTAGACGCGAAATTATTTTCACCCCCGCGCGATTTCAACAATCCATCGCTTTGTTTTGATTCTCGGCAGTGTTTAAATATTTACCGGTGATGTCTGTCCCACGTCAGAGGATATCTGTTAGTTGTTACTGGGATTGTTTTAGCGGGGGTGGGGTGGGGGGGGGAACCGGGGGATCCTGGTCGCGATGAGTTGTTGATGAGGAGTTGTCAACGAGCAATTGCGTGTAATTGTTTACCTGGCCGTGGATAGAAAAGCCTGGGGTAAACTCCGAGATATTGGCAAGTGATAGGGATGGCCCGAATGTGGGGCCTATACATGCCCGTAGTCATGACATGCGTCAATTATTGTGAAGATAAGTCAAACTCTTCGCCCGTATAGTTTCCTCAAAAGGGATCTTGCCTCGTAATCTGTTTTTATCCGGCAAGTATATCCCCCCCCCAAAAAAGGATGACGGCTTTCCTGAATAGGAAAACAACAACAACAACAACAACATATTATTGTGCTGAATTGCTAAGAGCGATCGGGGGAAAATGATACAAGGGTAAAATAATGGTGTTCTGTTTGCTATAAGCTAACCGCATGGAAATGGTTTTTAAAAGAACGAAAACAAATATGTGTTTAGGATATTACCCCACACGGTAATCCCCAAGCTCAGAAAGTGTTTTGAAGATGTAAATATTTGTCTGAAAGCTCTTGTCTCTCAGAAGAAGACAAATAAGAATCCCGCATAAAATCGTCGGGTCTTCGAAAACACTGCGCCTTAATACGTGCCATTTCATGAGCATTGAGACGGTTGGCGTTTAAAGTTGCGGTAACACTAGCCGGCCAATCAGGGGCCGTCGTTTTGGGCGCGAGTGTCTGAAAATTTGAAGCAGTTTACGCATTTTGAGTGTAGGCTAGAAATGTACGTGGTTCGATTGATGGCATTGTTTTCCAAACTTTTTTGGTTAATGTAATACCATGAATTATGACTATTTCCAAAATGATGTTTTTATCTATCAAGATTCATTTCTTCCCACAAGATGTGTAACCTCCGTCTCTGTAGATAAGAATTGAAAGTTTGCATGGTGGGAAATACTAAGAGGAAGGATTACGATGACACCACTGTGACCTTTGTGACTCGTGACCCGAGACGCGACCCTCTGTGACTCGTGACCCGAGACTCGAACTCTGTGACTCGTGACCCGAGACTCGACCTCTGTGACTCGTGACCCGAGACTCGACCTCTGTGACTCGTGACCCGAGACTCGACCTCTGTGACTCGTAACCCGAGACTCGACCTCTGTGACTCGTGACCCGAGACTCAACCTCTGTGACTCGTGACCCAAGACTCGACCTCTGTGACTCGTAACCCGAGACTCGATCTCTGTGACCCGTGACCCGAGATTCGACCTCTGTGACCGTGACCCGAGACTCAACCTCTGTGCCTGTGACCCGAGTCTCGACCTCTGTGACCCGTGACCCGAGACTCAACCTCTGTGACCCGTGACCCGAGACTCAACCTCTGTGACCCGTGACCCGAGACTCGACCTCTGTGCCTGTGACCCGAGTCTCGACCTCTGTGACCCGTGACCCGAGACTCAACCTCTGTGACCCGTGACCCGAGACTCGACCTCTGTGCCTGTGACCCGATCGAGTCTTGACCTCTGTGACCCGTGACCCGAGACCCGACCTCTGTGACAAGGTGGCTCAGACTCGCACTCGAAAGATATGACTCGGACGATTGTGTGTGTGATTCGGATGGGCGTCTGTGAAGGGAGGCTCTCGATTCAGGTCCAGTGCTCAGGGGGGAGCAGCTGCCGTCGGCCGGGGGTTGTTTGCGGCGCGGTTGTCCCTCATCACCGAGGCCACGGCATGTGTCGTGATGAAGGGGGCGGGGTGGTGGGGGAGAGCGAGTCCCCGTTCACAGCTCACCGATCCCCTGACAGAGTGCTTATGCTCAGCCGAGCACACGGGCCACGAAGACAAGTCCCAGGTATATCTGACAGGCCCCCTCTAATCTCAGCTCGTCTCAACAACCCGCTCCCGGTTTGAAATAAAACTTTCAAAGACTGAATAATTTTCGCAGCCAAATTGATAAAAAATACCATCTGTCCATCATTTCGATTTCATGTGTGATTTATTTTGAAATATTTTCAGCTGTTTTTTTTTTTTGGGGGGGGGAGTCAATGAACCACCGTACCTAGCCCTAGAAAATTCATGTCAGTGTTGCCATCTTATCATGGCTATTTCGACAAACGCACAAGCTTTATACAGATAGGCCCGGGAGACAAAATTGGAAGGTTTGCGGTGACACATTGTGCATGATTTCATTATGTGTGTGTCTGTAATAATAGCGGGTGAGTCAACGTTTCGGGCAAAGTGTACTCTGTCCGTCACCCGTTGACAAAAAGAGTGGGTACATTCTATAAATGTATGTATTTTATTATGCAAAACAAATTTGCGAACTGCTTACTGACAAAAATGACCAAAAAGCGAACATCAATAATTGGAAGGGCCTGACGTTTCGATCCTAGCTTTCTGTTTTTGAGAAAGGTCCTGCTAGGATAGAAACGTCAAGCCCTCCTAATTCTTGGTATATTTAAGGTATTAACTAATAAGCGAATAGGGAAAGCATGTTTATAATTGAATGGATGTAGCATAAAGGGGAATCACGTGGGGAAATATAGACAAGCACAAAGATATCAAAAACTATGGGTATAGAGGGACATTGTCACACAGTACGAATATTGGAGAAATAAGTATCACACGGACTGATTAAAGGTGATGAAAGGTTTCACATGGTTTGGATATAGGTAAGGCAAGTTTGCAGTAGGATGTATTTTAAAGGTAAAATAGGTAGAATATTGATGGGATGTATAGGCCTAGACAGAATAGATAGGACACAGTTATTAGGAATGAAGTTGAAATACGTAGGACATATTGGGGATAAAGGTGACATTGGTAGGATCGAGACAGTAGAATATAGGTAAAATTATTGGTCGTAGCATTTTTACTGGTGAAAGGGGTAGGCCTACGAGATAGAAGGGATATAGTTAAAATAGGTAGGACAGCAGGCAAATTAGTGAGCTAGGTAGGAAATAGCATGGGTGAGGGTGAAATTAGTAGGGAATACCATGGATATAGTTGAAATAGGTAGGAAATAGCAGGGATATATAGTTGAAATAGGTAGGAAATAGCAGGGATATATAGTTGAAATAGGTAGGAAATAGCAGGGATATAGTTGAAATAGGTAGGAAATAGCAGGGATATAGTTGAAATAGGTAAGCAATGTCGGGGATTTAGGTGAAGTACTGGTAAGTAGTTCAAAGCAGGGTTATATATGAAATAGGTGGCACATGACAGGGATGCAGGTCAGATACGTAACAAATAACAGGTCTCCGCCAATCTTTCACAAAATCTAGAAATCTTTTTTTTTTTCGCTCACAGGGGCTTGATCTTTACAGTACAGTTCTTAATCTGTCTGAACCGGAATGAGCATTAACACCCACCGGATATGTGCGTACACGCGTGTGGCTTTAAATTGTAGACTGATGACTCCGAATCGTGCCTGCGGCGTGAGGGAACGGGAGCGACTTGGCGGGAAATAAGTCAGGCCGAAAAACGTCCTTAAACGAATTACCGCGCTTCGTGCAAGACGAGCGACTGAGTTTGGCCCGCCCATTCGAGGCTAGACTTGCAACAGTCTCCGCCCCCTTTTATGTTTGTGTGTGCTAAGGGGCCTTCGGTGAGTTGCGGTGAGTGGTATGAGATAATGCCTGTTCCTAGTGAGCCCCGTGACCGCCCTGATTTGAAAACTATGTTCAGTAAACCCTTTGAGTACCACATTGTTTATTCGGTACGTACAGTCCGTTACCGAATTGTTTTGATCACAAGGCAGCTTTTCATTGCACTCTTATTCAACGTCTTTTTTCTCAATGAAGGCTCGTTTTTAGAAGAAAAATGTGTGTATGTATTTTATTCAGTAGAACAAGGGCTTTCTTCTGGTTTCAAATTCAAATTGAATCCTCAACATCAAGCAATTTACAGCCCCATTATTCTAAGTCATCAGAATAGATTATTTTTTCATTTTTTTTTCTGAACGAGTTGCTATTTTCAAACCTATTTTTCATGATTTTTTTGGTTTGAATACTAATGGTTTCTGTCCGAATAAATAAGATAGTGGCACCATTTTATGCAGCTGCACATTGTGTGAAATACTCGCACGCTGTTCTCAGTAGATTAGGAAATTGCACTCGCCCACAAACCCCATCCAAGCATCAATCACGACGTTATTTGGTCCCCAATGTACAGTACGACCCACTCCACTACTCTAGACATTCGGAAGGCTGCTAATCGTGCGTCTGACTCTCGCCCCCACCCCCTGACAAAGAGAAGGTTAAAGGCCCTATACACCATTGGTAAAGGTCAAGAGATTGCCACAGTTAAACATTCCAAAACAGAAATCCTGCGAAGCTTTTCTCTCAAATGGTAATCTGAGAAAGTAGGAAAAGGCCAAAAAACGTCTTGGTTTTCGCTCAGGTCTGTCGTGTAAGAAATACTTTATTACTTGCGAGTAATAAACTATTTGTCAATGTTTGAGTGAAGATTTCTCGAAAAGGATAGCATCCCAGACCGTAAGATTTCAACATACTGATTATTTCATGACCATCTACAAACTGTGTAAATTAGGCTGAAGTAAATCTGTGGACCAGTTTTCTGATCTTCCGAATGTTGTATTGGCCATCTAATTATATACTTGACAGGCATCATCTATCATGGTTAGGGGCTCAGGTGGTTGAGCGCTGGCGCGTTTTTCTTGTTCTTTAATAATTGATGAAATATCCCCTTTCGTTTTCATTTCCTACACGTAAATTATGCCATTGCATTCATATTTTGAGATGAGATAGCCTTTACTCTGACAAAGTGTGGGTACATTCAATCATCATTCTGACCAAAGTTGGTCAAAACATCGACTTGTAATTATTGCTCAATAGACCGATTGCGCGGCCATTGTTTACATGCCATCACGTGACTTATAGTGGGTATTATGGCATCTCACCCGGTGCAGAACATGAGTGGAAATGAGCAAAGAAGACTTTACCGTAAAAACGGTGCTCACGTCATGCACATGGATGAAGTATGTTGAGGCACATGGTGCACGATACATGCGCACGAGGTGATGCTCACTTTCACTCCATGTGCTTGAGGTAGAGTAAATAGGGAGATGTTCTTGTACATGAAGCACTTCATGCACCTAATCCGACTTTTGCTCAAGTGATTACAATGCCACATGTGCTTTAGCTACAGTATTTCATGTGCATGTAGTACAGTAGGTGCCTCAAGTGATCATGATTCTGGGACAAATATGTGCCATTGCAGAAGTGCATGAGGTGCAGTTCGTTTCTACAGTGTATCATGTTGTCCACATTCTTCTTTGTATATTTCCATCGCTGCTCTGTGCCAAATTAGATGAAAAAGTACCCACTATACGTCTTGTGAGAAGGCATGTAAACTGTGGTCGTGCAATCGGTCTATAAAAGCAAAAACATTTTTCGATTTGTATGCTCGAAATTAATTATTTATTTCCGACGCTTCGGAATACACCGAACCAAGTGGTGAGTACACGATTCTTCCACCCCCACCAAAAAAAAAAAATGGTCCAAATTTTCTGCAGTGCTCTGCATATTGAGTTGACATTGTAGCCAACCTTTAAGGAGCTGCTCGACATTCAAGGAACCTTTAAAAGGAGCTCGACATTCGATGGTCTCTTTTTGGTGGCAGATTGCGGGTAAATGCCACTATCTTTACGGGGCATATCTGGTTCGTTGACGGAGCACCTATTGCGTTGCACACCCCCGGGTTCCGCCGGCATTACCTCCTGCCGAGAATGTAGACATAATGCAGGCCTCAAAGACATAGTTCCCGAAGCAGCGCGGTCAGATAACGGGACAAAGATTGCACCGAGATGCCGAGACAGGCCGCATTAAACAACAAGAAAGACACAGCCCCAAAAAAAATGTGCCATCGCAAAATGCGAGGTCGCAATATTAGCGAGTGTCGCGTTCCTAACCCGTGGGCGCAACGCGTCTGATTAGCAAACCTCAGATGCATGGGAATAATGAACCGGGTCTTGTCGGACTCACAAGTTGGGTAAATCATGGAGTTAGCTCTCTTGAACTGAGAGATTTCCTCTTTGTGTTTGCCAATGCAAATGTGTAACAACTCTGTACATGACTTTAGGGAGACACGTTATTAACGGTACCTTGGGGAGACACTCCACATTAGTGAGACATTTCAGTGTCTCTCTAATGTCCGAATTACTTTATAAAACAAATTAGTTTTTTCGTAATATTTTTAATGTGCCTTTGAGAAAGGTCCTGCTAGGATCGAAACGTCAGGCCCACTAAATTTTAGATTTACTTTTTGGTAATTTTAGTCAGTAAGCAGTTTGCAACATTTTTGTATATCACCAATATTTTTAATAGAAAGGGAATACTCTCAAAAGAACAGCGTGAACTACAAGTTCATTGGTTTAGAGGATGTTTGAAAATAGGGAAGTAAACTTTGTACACAACCCTATGGGGATGTCTTGGGATTACCAGAAATGAATAGGTACGAATAGGAATATTGCATATACCAATATTTCAACCAGGCTACACGAGTCATGCACAAATACAAATTCCGGCTGTTTTATGTCCGAAAGATATTAAGAAAAGTACAGATTCCTTGAGAGTGTGTCTTCGCAAACGCCTCGCGCATCAACATTCTCAAATTTCCTAGATAGAATATGGCACGTGATTGGCTACGACTTGTATGAAGTTAACGTTGCAGTTTTTTTACGATTCCGTTAAAGGCACTATACAACATTTTTTAAGGTCAAAAGATTGCCACAGTTTGTGTGTTAAACCATTAAACATTCCAAAAAAGCAATCCTGCGAAGGGTTTAGCTCAAATGGTGATCTGAGACAGTAGAAAAAGGTAAAAAACCGTCACGGTTTTTGCACCATTTTGTAGTGTAAGTGTAAGAAATAGTTTATTTACTCGCGAGTAATAAACTGTTTGTCGATGTTTGAGTGAAGATTTCTAGGGAAGTACAGCATCCCAGAACGTAAGATTTCAACATGAGCTTTCTATCGTGACCATCTACAAACTGTAAATTAGAAGGGAATCTGTGGACATCGATGTTTCCCGATCTTCCCAATGTTGTATGGGGCGTTTAAAGAAACCACCTATATCATTTAGTGGTAGGAACTGAAGTGGTAGGTTGTTCCTATCTGAATTCTGTGCTGTACAGATGGCGGAGGTCTGATTACCTGACTGCTTGACGGCTGTGCCTGTAGCACCTCACTGATGGCACCAGTCGAATTTGTGGGCTGTGGTCTACACTCTCCTTCCGTAATTTTGTTTACCTGTAATTTTCCCCGATGAGTGTCTAAGGCCCTCTATACGAATCCACGGACCAGGCTCGGGCTCAGGCTTCGTCTCCGTCTGACCAAACCAGAAAACACGGGAGGCAGTTTTGCTGCCGAATCTGAAGGCTTATTGGGTTGATAATAACAGAGTGTATTCGCCGTGAAGGTAGGGTCAAACGCCTGTGACATTATAATGAGTAAGAGACATGTGACTGAAGCCTAAGCCCGAGCCTAAGCCTTCATTTCGAAAACGGCCTGACTCCGTCAGAAAGCTTGAATGTGCAACACTCACATCGACCCCCCCCCCCCGCCCACATACAATAAAGTAATGAAAGTCGGCAAAGATACAGCTCGCCCATGGTAATGTTACCAACATACAGTGTTCCTACAAATCCATACCTCCTTGCTCAAATGAATAACATTTTCTGCAATTGACGATTTCGGCTTGAAATTCGCCGCAAATCCCATGCAATCACGCTGGTTTCCTATCTCGGAATCCTCCGCTACGAACCAATGTTTTACAAATGAGATGTGAATGTTTTGACGGTGAGGGTGGCAGCATAAGTGATAGGTTTGAGGTAGCACCATGCCATTTCTCTTTTGCGAGTGAGTGCAGTTCTGAAAAGAACCGCGGAGGAACTCGACGTTTCGAACAGTGTGCTCTGTTCGTCTTCAGGAGACTGATTCTAACTGGGAGTGGGGCTTATGTATTGGAGAGAGGGATCCAATGTGGGGATTAGCTCAGTGAAGGGTCGCCGGGCACACTGAAGGCGGGAACAATGGATGCTGCACAAATTTGCTTCTGTTTAGGAGCTAAGTATTGTAATCATCGAACACCAACAACGGATGGATATGGTCAGCTTAAATTGGGAAACTACTGATGGTATCAGATACAGAGGAAATGTATTTTTACGAGTCAAGTAGTACAATAGGCAATGCATAGTATGGGCATACAAGGTGATATGATGCATGCATCGTTAAGTGAAAGCTAACCAGTCGTCCTATTACACCCTTATAATTCGCCCAAGGCTGTGTGAGTTGTGCAATTTAGCATGTAGGCATGCTCGTGTACTAAAGGTTCTATTCACTCGGACCGTTATCAGCGGCTGAACACTCATACTCATTATGTTGTGGCCTTGTGGAGACATTGCAAGGTGCTTGTGCACTACACAACCGAACGAGAAACGATGTTACCAAAAAATGCTCCCATTACAGCCACATTCACTTTCCTGGGTAGAAATTTTGACCGTGTATCCCTTATGTATGACACTTCAATTTGCGACGGATTCATACCCATCACCAATCAGCCATCACCAAGTTATTTGCAAATACCAGTTTCGTGAAGACCTTGTGGAGACCTATACACCTTTACAATTTCCCCGTCGAGACCTATTCAACCTATTGGTCTTCACAGGGCACTAGATTTCTGCCCAACATCATGTATATCCTTGAAAGGGCCGTGGAAAAACTGGACTTGCCGTATACTGGGGATGCTGGGCGTTCACTTAAGGGTCTACAGAAATAAGATTTGAAAAAGAGCTTAAAACACTCCTTAGGTAATGTTCACAATATAATCAATACAAGATTGATTTTAAAAAAAAATGTTAGCGCCTAGTTTCGCCCCCAAACCGTGAAAAAGTCCATGTTCGCCCCGCCACCAAAAATCCCCCCTGTGAGCATGTGACGTCACATACAGACCAAAAGCAGCCGAGCGAGGCGATCGAAATGCTGAGACGATCAAGTGCGCTACTGCGCATGTGACAGTGCGGTGTTTACGGCTGATAGACAATAGAGACAATGCAGGGCCGGTGCAAAGCGCACGACCTCAAGGCTGACCACACATTCTGTATGTGACGTTCGTCTCCAAAGTGGGGGGCACAATTTTCTGACCAAAATATAGCAATTTTTGGCTAAATTAATCATTTTTGGTCTCAAAAATGATAGACACTTTGGGTTTTATAACAATACCGATTTATTTAACCCCAAGTTAATTTTGATTTCTGTATACCTTTAAGGCCTCCGCACATTCATCTCGAGGTTCGTTAGCTCAGCCCGTAGCTCACAGTATGCGGTCAACTTTTGCTTACGGCCTCGAGAGATTGTTTTGCTCAGCAGATAGCTGTCGTGTGCGGCGGCCTTACAGCGAACTTGGCCGGTGTAGCGCTCCCCGCACGACGGATGTGCGTACGCCCAATAAAGTAGTGCGTGCATAGAGTCGAGGCTGCCTTGCAGAAGGGCATTAAGGCAAAAGAAGGTCACTAAAGTCATTCTTTAATGACCCATTACACAAATGTATATTATATTTTATATGCTCTTCAATCAAATCCACATTCAGTGTTCACGTATATGCCTTTCTTAATATTTGTAACCCGGCATAGCATGAGAAATAATCCCACTTTTGAGATTTTGAGATTTTCTAATGATGTGAAAGAGTATACCATTAGCTTTTAAATGATATCAAAATATAATATCCTCTCATACTTAAAATTTCCGAAAATCCAAAAAAAAAAAAAAGATTATTTGTAATCGAATTGTGAAGATACTTTAACTTCAAGCGTTGTTTACTCAAAAAGTGTTTTGGTGGGATATTCCTCATGTCGTTGTGCCGGGTCACATTTATGCAAATTGTATTTATATGCATCGAACTGAAAGCGAGGCTATCGGCGCTAGGTTTCCAAGATGGCGGTCAATTTAAGGGGCCTTACCGTTGTTGCTAAGATAACGTTCGGTTTTGTTGAAGAATATGTCAAAAAAGATAAAAAAGCAGCGGGGAACAACACCTCATCTTAGAAATCTAGCGCCCAGCCATCGCCTCGCTTTCAGTTCGATGCATATAACAATTTGCACGAATATCAAAAAGATCCTATCACGCCATGATGACGTAAAGGCTCATTGTAAAATGCCATAAAAACGGACCAGGCAAAATTTCGTTCCCAGTGGAAGGGCGTGAAGTGATGTTAGCGTCTGAAGACACTTAAAGCCGCCGCACACGAGAGCTATCTGCTGAGCAAAAATTCTCTCGAGGTCGTTAGCTCAGCACGTAGCTCACCGTGTGCGCTGAACTTTTAGTGAGATTTTTGCCTCAAGAGGCCGTGAGACCAATATCTATCCTGTTTGATTTTCGAAACCACGTGAATAGGGCGTGCGCTTTCATTTGCCAGTTGCTATGTTTTTTGTCTCAGCACGTAGCTCAAGTCGCCACTCACGATGAGTTTTCATCCACGCGAGGCGAACAAAATTAATCAGGATAGATATTGGTCTGACGGCCTCTTGAGGCAGAAAACTCACCAAAAGTTCAGCGCACACGGTGAGCTACGTGCTGAGCTAACGACCTCGAGGTATTTTTTGCTCAGCAGATAGCTCTCGTGTGCGGCCGCCTTTATGGTCGTCAGCCGGGCACCGGCGTGGACCTGTCCGCTTATATCATTGGAAGGGAGACGCTCTCCCACTATGTCAGGCGTTACTTCGCGTGTTTTTGTAGCATTCCCTTAAACTTCAGTGACATGAGCGCCAGTTCGGATAGGAACTGTCAAGTCCTCCTACCTTCCCCCCCCAAAAAAAAAAATTCAACCGGCAAAAACTATGCTATACCTATTTAGGCCTACGTGCGTTCCTTCGCCGAACCTAACATCTGCTTTCAAACTCACCACAGGAGATAAATAGAGAAATATGTGGTTTCGGTTTTCTGAGAGAAAAACAAGCTGTAAAAGAAAGAAGAAAGACGGGGGGGGGGGGGCAGGGGGTGGGGGTTGGGTGATGAGAGAGGTCCGCCCATCATTTTTCCTGTGATGCCGGATATCAGTGGCCAGAGATGCCCGGGGACTCGACGGCTTAGAGATGTCATCGGAGCCCGGTAGATGTCAGGCCGGGAACTGCTCCGGGCGGGAGGCGGGAAAGCCGATATGAATCGCGACTCCTGTGAGTCGGAGTCGAGGGGAAGGTATAGTGGCTCCTCGCGCGAGGTTCGGGTCCGTCCGTGCCCTGTCTGGCGGATGGGGGAGGGGGGGAGGGGAGGAGAAGAGGGGGAGGGGATGGGGAGGAGGAGGAGGAGAGAGGGGAGAGGGAAGAGTAGGAGGGAGGAGGAGGAGAGAGGAGGAGGGGGAGGAGGGAGAGAGAGGAGGAGGGAAAAAGAGTGGAGGATGAGGAGGAGGATGAGGAGGATGCGAAGGAGGATGAGCAGGAGGGTGAGGGTGAGGATGAGGATAAGGAGGAGGATGAGGAGGGGGATGAGGAGAGGGATGAGGAGGGGGATGAGGAGGAGTGGGGAAGCCAAATGCTTAGTAGACGAGATGAGGAGACGAGGAGTAGGAAGAGGGGAGGAGGGGGAGAAGAATGCTTAGGAGCAGAGGGGAGGGGGATGAGGAGGAGGGGAGAAGAGGGTTTAGGAGGAGGAGAAGAAGGCTTAGGAGTAGGAGGAGGAGGGAGGAGGGGAAGGTTTAGGGGGAGATAGGAGGAGGAAGCGAAAGAGAAGGAGGAGAGAGGAGGATGAGAGGAGGGGGTGGAGGAGGAGGAGGGGAAGGAGGAGGGGATGGATGCGTAGAAAAGAGGGAGCAGGAACAGGAACATGATAACGGGAAATAGAGGGAGGAAGAGGAGAGGGGTGGGGAGGGGTGGGAAGGAGAAGGAGGAAGTGGAAGAAGAAGGAGGAGCTGGAGGAGGAGCTTGGTGCAATCGATGAGGGGAAGGAATGCTGCAGGATAGACAGTGGTCTGGCACTGATGATTGTGTTGAGATGTCGGCGCATGTGTTCTTACGGGAACTTCTTCAAGGATAATTTAGGGATCTCCTGTTTCTAAAAAAGCACATTCCTTGACCGGGAGTAAGTGAGGACATTAGTGTACGCCTCTAGAATCCATTATCTTGAGAATAAGTCGGTCTTGGTTTGACCTTAAAGAGTTTACTTCCAAAACGAAACAACATCACTTCTTTACCCCCGAAAAAACTGTATACCAAAAACGGTGAGCAAATTGGCAGATTTGTGAAGAACTTTGTGTCTACCGCAATGACTGTCTGTTTTGAAGTTGCTGAAACTCAAACAGCACTAAAAAGTAAGAAAGTGACGATGATCTTGAAAGAAAAGGAATTCCTCGTCCGGAGACGCCATGTTGGTAATATTATGGGGGCACCGTGGCAAGATCTTAATTACACTTTAGTTCACAGGTATGTGGTTTAAATCGACAGCGCGTGTAACGGTAACACGGAGCCACTTCGAAAAAAGTTGAACGTTGTTCGCCCGGGGCCCTATACGGGCGATTCACAATAGTGCGCCCTCAAGAGTTTGCAATTGACCAATCACAAATCACAAAGCTTATACACGTACCTGCAAGGTTAACACGGGAACGTTCGAATAGCCGCTTCTGTGATACACGGTGCCTGCCCCTAGTAACGGTCACGTCATCCCAAGCGGGCGAGCGGGTCACTGGTGGCTGCCGAGGTGTTGTGACGTCATGACGGACAGATGGGGCGGTGTGTGCGCACGATGATGGGGACGGGTAACAAATACGTGCGTTTCACAACAGTGCGCCCTCAAGAGTTTGAAAGGCGTTGGCCAATCACAATCTGTCGACCCTTTATTTTTGTATCATATACATATTTGATTCACTTGATCTTTGCTTATTTGTATATTATTTTATGGAACATATTCACTCAGTTCTTTTCAGAACCATACCTAGTTTATTTTATAGAATCATACCTCTTCTTTGATAGACCTTATACACGGTGTCATCGCAAACCCTCCTATATCGAAATGAAGGGATTGTTCATTGCGGTGGTGTAGATAAGTAGAAAAGGTGATCAAAGTTACGCGATGTGTCGTTGCTGGTGGCGACGTTTCGGTTGCTAACCGGTTTAACTTCCCCGGTTTCTGGCTTCCCACCATCAGACGCCACGACCGCCGACCCACCACGGACGTGGCCGCTAGTGGACGCCAGAATCGCGCCCCAAACCGCACGATCTCTACTTACGACGTCCGCAAACCGGTACACAGGAACCGGCGAAGCGGACGTAAACGGACGCCGCAGCGCGCATTCTTCAGTTGCCTGATGAAGGTTAGCAGTTAGCAACCGAAACGTCGCCACCAGCAACGACACATCACGTGACTTTGATCACCCTTTCTACTTACCATCCTATATCGTTGTCATTGAATTAAAATTGAATTGAATAATACTAAAACACTTCAGCCGTGCGAGAACTACTCAAGCCTTAAATGCCATGCTAACCCACGATACAGGCTTAATACTTGTTTTATGCTGTCGCAAGCAGCATTTTCTGGCCCCTGCATCGTTCCTGCACCATTTTGCGTGAGAAAAAGATAGCCACGTAACAACAGCGACCTTTAGACGCACGTCCCTTCAAATCCCAACGGCCCACAATCCCAACCCCCCCCCCCCCCCATCCCCGGCCCGCGTATTTTTTTTCTTAGGAGGGTTAGGGGCAATTATCATAAATGGGGTGTCGTAATCTTCTTCTGTCGTAATTTTCTTGAAAAACATTTCGACATGACCATTTATGATGATTCATGAATATTGCCCCTAACCCTCCTACGAAAAAAAAATTACGCCTCCGGCCCAAACCTTGGTCCGTACTCTGCTTCTTCCCCCTACGTGTGCGCGGACAAGGACCTCATCCCCGCCACATCCATGCCACACGGTCGCCACGTTTGTCTGAGTGATTGATTAATAACGACTAACACTTCACAGAGGTCGAGGTATATCTCGCAGCCGTCAACCGCTTAACATCTCCCAGAGGATCAGAGAGACGGTCCCATTAGTTCGGTAACAGCTTCCCTATCCGGTCGACTGATTTAAGAAATTAGCCTCTCTCGGCCGGCCTGTTCCCTGATTAGAACGGAGGGGGAGGGGGGGGGGCTTAAACTAAAAGTCAAGGACGTCGCGATGTAAGACATGGAGGCTGAACACGGGCCATTCAGACGCGTGAATTGAAAGCAAACACACCGTCCAAGAACGTGTAACCAAAACGTCTGGCGATGACTGATTACTCTCACCGCGGCCCGGGCGCGTGCCAACCGCTACCCCTGCCGGTCACACGAGTCAAATAGGAGCTTTTCGAGCGTTGCACACTTCGTAGTAGGCGTAGAGGGGAGGTTTATCCGTCACAGGATGGAGGCTTTTATAAAGCTGTGCTGTGTGTCATTTTGTAAAGGAGCACTGATGGGTAGGTCTTATGTGATTCCTGCATTTTGTCTCTTCGCTGTATCAATCAATGTTTGAAAACTACCCCTCTTTTCAATATCTAAAATTTAGTGGGCCTGACGTTTCGATCCTAGCAGGACCTTTCTCAAAGGCAGAGAAAGGTCCTGCTAGGATCGAAACGTCAGGCCCACTAAATTTTAGATTTACATTTTGGTAATTTTAGTCAGTAAGCAGTTTGCAACATTTTTGTATATCACCTCTTTTCAATAGTACAAAACAAGACCATTCCCAGCGGTTCGTATTCAGCGCACAAAATGTCACTACACTGACAGGTACATGTCCATCAAAGCTGTGCCACCGTCATTTCAAATACCAGCTGTATACATTTACCGATTGGAGAGATCGTGTTTCATTTCAACCGGCGAGTTGTACGTCCTCGTTTTACCCTTGCAAGATGGCGGCGCGATGACGTCGTCAGCGCATGAGGTTGAGACCCGCAGAACTAGTTGTTGGGGAGCTCTGTGTAATTTTCAAGCTAGAACGCATCGCGGCCAGCGAGATGAGATTTGTGGACGGTTTGCGGTGCTAAAAGAACCCGGTTCCTTTCAGAGTCACGCTCTCAGCCGTCTCGAAGGAGATGACGTACGTGGTGGCATTGCAAACTTTCCACACTGTGCCTCCAACCGTGCACACCTTTGAGGCTCATCTGAGGTGAGATTGCTTCGTCCAATCAAATTGCCCGTGGGTTTTTTAAAGGGGTTCTCGACAGGCCAGATACAAACATTTACTGTCGATGGGAAAGCCAACGTGCGGTTGCTGTGGTTGCTGTGGTTGCTGTGGTTGCTGTGGTTGCTGTGGTTGCTGTGGTTGCTGTGGTTGCTGTGGTTGCTGTGGTTGCTGTGGTTGATGTGGTTGCTGTGGTTGCTGTGGTTGCTGTGGTTGCTGTGGTTGATGTGGTTGCTGTGGTTGTAGTGGTTGCTGTGGTTGCTGTGGTTGCTGTGGTTGCTGTGGTTGCTGTGGTTGCTGTGGTTGCTGTGGTTGCTGTGGTTGCTGTGGTTGCTGTGGTTGCTGTGGTTGCTGTGGTTGATGTGGTTGCTGTGGTTGCTGTGGTTGCTGTGGTTGCTGTGGTTGATGTGGTTGCTGTGGTTGCTGTGGTTGCTGTGGTTGCTGTGGTTGCTGTGGTTGCTGTGGTTGCTGTGGTTGCTGTGGTTGCTGTGGTTGCTGTGGTTGCTGTGGTTGCTGTGGTTGCTGTGGTTGATGTGGTTGCTGTGGTTGCTGTGGTTGCTGTGGTTGCTGTGGTTGTAGTGGTTGCTGTGGTTGCTGTGGTTGATGTGGTTGATGTGGTTGATGTGGTTGATGTGGTTGATGTGGTTGCTGTGGTTGCTGTGGTTGCTGTGGTTGCTGTGGTTGCTGTGGTTGCTGTGGTAGATGTGGTTGCTGTGGTTGATGTGGTTGATGTGGTTGCTGTGGTTGTTGTGGTTGCTGCGGTTGTGGTGGTTGTGGTGGTTGATGTGGTTGTTGTGGTTGTTGTGGTTGATGTTTTAGCCGTTGTTGTTGTCGTGGTAGCCGTTGTCGTTGTTGTCGTCGCTGTTGTTGTTTTTGTTGTTGTGGTTATTGTTGTAGTTGTTGTTGATGATGATGAGCGTGTAGGATGCAGCCTCCGTGCGGAGGGCGGCTGGCAGTGAAATGGAACAGTCGCAGCCACGATGATGGTCGACTCATATTTGCGCCGAGTAATCTCTTACGAAAAGGCGATCCCACCGTCCGCCCACGTCCGACCACTCCCAGCTCGACCAAGGCAGCTCGTCGGACTCCTATTTAAGCCGTGTGCATATCCAGCCCGCTCTCCCCCTCCCACCCACTATACCCCCGTTAGAAAGGTTAAACATCCCGCAGCACCGCGGGGGCGTCGTCAGAGGCTGTACCGGCGGGAGTGACCCTCACTCCCTCTGACAGCCGCGTTATGGAACCATTCCCTAACGCGTCAAAGCGATTCTAGCATCACTGCATCCACTCAACCATCATGTCTTCCAACAGGCCATCTCAAATGGCAATGACTCGCTGAAAAGTGCAACAGGGTGTGCAACTGGTACAAGGCTGCTTCAAAGCATTGATATAGCGCTTCTTCACATAACCCAGATAAAAAATATAATAACCAGCCTTTCCCCAAGACGTATTCATGACTCATCTCAACTCCTTTGATGCCAAATAAGGGCATATGTGACCCGGCACAGCACAATGAGGAATAACCCCACTTTTGAGATTTTGAGATTTTCTAATGATGTGAAAGAGTACACCATTAGCTTTCAAATGATATCAAAATGTAATATCCTCTAATACTTCAAATTTCCGAAAATACACAAAAAAGAAAATTGATTTGTAATCGAATTGTGAAGATACTTTAACTTCAGGCGTTGTTTACTCAAAAAGTGTTTTGGTGGGATATTCTTCATGTCGCTGTGCCGGGTTACATAATTTTATGCCTCGAATCTCAAATGTCCGTCAAGTATAAAGCATTGAAATCATAGGTTGTCGCGAGCAAGTTGGTCGATTGGTCTTCAGGGGAATGTAATTAAGATGGGCCTGTACACTTTTGTTTTGGGTATGTTCAGTGCTTGGTTTGCATTACCCTAGCTGCACTTATTAGGTAGGGTACGCTGAATGTACGATGCATGCCCGTATTACGGTGGCCCCGAAGGGACACGGAATTTTTCACACGATGTACATTGATCACTGTGGCCACACAGGTCTTCATGCCCGGGCCAGTGCTCCGGGCGTGCACTCCGCAGAGACCCCTGCAGGGTGTGAAGACGCAGGGAGCGTTGACGAAATCAGGGTTGACGTGCGCTTCCTGACGGAGACGAAGTAGGCGGGGCAGACAGAAGAGGAGAGCGAAGATGCAAACATTAAGACAAAGACGAAAGAGGATGTCGACGACAAACGCGAAGAATATCAAGAATGACAAAGAGGACGGAGAAGACAAAGAGGACGGAGAAGACAAAGAGGAAGGAGAAGACAAAGAGGACGGAGAAGACAAAGAGAACGGAGAAGACAAAGAGGAAGGAGAAGACAAAGAGAACGGAGAAGACAAAGAGAACGGAGAAGACAAAGAGAACTGAGAAGACAAAGAGAACGGAGAAGACAAAGAGGACGGAGAAGACAAAGAGAACGGAGAAGACAGAGAGAACGGAGAA